>CM077218.1:27769739-28182239 GCA_039654775.1 Spinibarbus caldwelli
TGAAGAAGTAATAATGACTGTCAAACTTTGGGGTGTTGATCGACTCCATCTACGTTTTGATTATCATTCTGAATTCATAGTATTTTTTCAGCTTTTTCTTCAAAATGTTGTTTATTTCTTTATTTTTCATTTATGAAACTTACCCACATTCAAGTGTTTAAAATGTAAAGTTCACAAAGAAAACTTACGAGTATACTTGCAGTATAAAACTACTAAACTAGTAGTTTACTGAGACTATACTTCAAAGTGTACTAAAAATGCTACTACAATTATTTAATTAGTAAACTATCAGTATACTTATAAGTTCACTTTTAGTGTAGTTGGAGTACAAGCTAAAACATTGATGTAAACTAGTTGTGTACTCAAAGTTTACTACTGTTATACTTAAAGTATACTTAAAAGTATACTTTTATATACTAGAAAGTGGTCCAATTTAGTCTCAAGGAGTATTGAAATAGTAAACTTACAAGTATACTACTAGTACACTGATATTTGTATACTTACTACATAAAGAATACTTAAAAATATACTTGAACTTTTGAAGTATACTAGTTTTTGGTAAGGGTTTTCCGTGCCTGCAAACCCTTAGCTGCTACTGCGATTTTGATAGTGACCTCTTGACACTTTTGCAGGAATAGCAAGGCTAAATATAATTGTATGTAAATGCAAATCAGTGTTTGGGAAGATACTTTGAAACTGTAATCTGTCAAGATATTTGCTACTCATTATTTTAAATACTAAAGCTTCAATCAAACTTCAGAAAAGAAAAGAAAAAAAAATAGCTAATTTGAAATGTGACATCTTTATAACCTATATGACTATATTAAACATGCTACACAAGGACTTCTGGGAAAACTGTAATGACTCATAACCAGTGTTTTTTATTTATTTATTTAATTTTTTTTTTTATACTGGTTCATTGAAATGAATTGCACATAGCAGCAGATTTGCTACAATGAATAACGAATGTGCAAAATACATTGAGACAAAAACATGTCTGTAACATTTTGTTAATCTATTTGTATAATTTATAAAGTATATACAAATATCTAAAATAAATACAAGTATGAAGTAAATTACAAGTGTGTGCAGTTGTACTGAGACCCTTGTGAAAAATACTATTAATAAAATTAAGTGTACTTTCATGACTACTTTAAAACAAAAAGTTATACTTTAAAATAGATATAAATATTTATGTTTATAATGTTTTAAACAAGTACACCTATTTTGATGCATTGACTAACATAGCAAATCATGTGTAAAGTGTTTAATTATAATTTTAACTGTAGAGTGTTATTACATGACTACATATTTCAGCAGAAATGACATTATTTTATATATTAAGTATATTTTAAGTATATTTTAGTTTACCATAAACACTTGTCAGTTCATTTCAACCATATTTCAAAGAGAACAGAAAAATTAAACAAACAAACAAACACAACAAAACAACAAAAACATTTTTAAGTTGAATTAATTGCATTTAATATGAATTCAAACTATAATCAATTTTCATTTAATTATTCAATTAACATGCATTTAAGTGTCCAAAAACATTAACTTACGGATATTATTTCTGTAATAAATACTCTTTTAAAATGTTTGCTAAAGTGTAGGCCCTATTTCTTTTTTAAAATAGGGATATAGCTATAAGAGCAAATACTTGAAAGGATAACATATTTAAATATTTTTTTTAAAAAGAAGGCTTTGTGTATGATAAATGTTGTCTGTGCTGTTAACTGAAAGCGCTCATTAAATACCAGGATTTTCAACTATGAGGATTTATATATAATGTATGTAAATTACTTGTAAATGCTAAGGCCACTGCAGCATGCACCTACTGTACCTACTAAAAATAATTGCAAACCATCATTGTGGTTCAACACTAATGCACAACGGAAAAGTTCACAGGAAATAATTTCATATCACATGAATGTGTGTGTCAGTGGTGGAGCAGAACTGGATATATCTATGCTTTCTATTATCTGCTCTCCAAATCTCTATTTTGCTAAAATAGCAGTAGGACGCACCACGAAAATCAGATGAATACTTGCCATTCAGTCGCATTAATTTGCACACGCAGTTACCGCTTCTGAAATTACTTTCAGGCCTCTTTGTCGAAATCACTTTGAGGGTACAATTTAATCCATTTGCATTGACACTGCCCTGTATTTTGCGCGTATAGAGGTATAGTCCAAATTACATATTCATTAACTCTCAAAAACTGACAATACGCACTATTTTGCACATCTAACTACATGTATATTAATAGATACAAATCTTCAGTAAATCAGGGCCTTTGTTTGTAACGCAGAATGAGATGACAAATAAAAAAGCTCTCAGGCATCTTTCTGCTCAATGTAACAGACAAGATACAATGACCAGACTCAGGACAGAACCATGAAAACCTGCCATAACCCAAAATACTCTAAAACACATCCTCAGATAAACTCTGACATACACGCTAAAACACGACGTGAAAAAAACTCTAAAAATCACTTTATTCGCCGATAGCGTCTTTCAGAGGCCTCTTAAATGGACGTCCCTGTGTGCTGCTATTTATCTGCAAATCAAGCCTCTCAGACAAAAGACAGCAGTGCCAAAGTGAAACCCATTAGTTTCATTAATTTACTGTGCTCTACTCACCTCATGCCTCTTTATATTGTGCTACATAACAGCATCTGCAATTGCACAGTGAAGAGGAACGTTATTTCATTCTCTGATTTTAAATAGATCTCTTATTTATTCTCCATCAATCCACAAAATATGTCCAAGATTTCTTTCAAGACACCTTTAAACCCTAAAAATATGAGATACTTTCGTCCAGACAAGCCAATCTACAGTAGCACATGCAACAGACCTATTTGGTGCAGCTCCAAGTTGGGTGGGTGTGGTGGCCAGCTCATAATGTACCCCGAGTGGGCGCTGGATGCATACAAAAGCACTTTCCGTTTATGTGGCCTCTTTTTGCATGATTTTAGGGCAGAAAAGGGCTGTTTGCATGAAAAGCACAAAAGAATTGCGATGCCTCATTTCCACAGTTCAGAGGAGCATGTACTGTAAGAGTGAATAGAAGCTGCTTGGCTGGTTCATTCTCGTCTTCTGTAGATACGCCAAGGAGGTTAAATGTAGCGATTCTGTGAAATAGGACGACCTGCTGGCACTCGTATGAACAAATCAACTACAGGCTTTAGCGCTCCAAGAGTTATATTCATTTCCAGGGTTACAATGAGGAATATATTTGGATGCAAAGTAAACACCTTCCCACTGTGTGTCAGACAATAAAAGTAGTTTAATATGTTATACATATCTTAAAAAGGAAAAAGTAAAAGAAATGGATGGTTGCAATAACACAAGCCCTTTCTCTGGGGTGTTTATTCTGGTGTATTATACTGGAGAGAATGTCCTTCTCGGGTCACAACTCAAATTCCCCAATTCCCTTTTGCAACTAACCACTGATGAAAGAGATCAGGAAACCTGTACATAGCAAACAATTGTTATTCTACTGCTGCTGCATTGTAATGACCTCAAATAAATAACTGATTATTAGTTATTACAGATTACTGCTTATAGGTGAAGTGTGCATATGAAAAAAAAAAAAATATATATATAAATGACTTGTGTATGGTAAATAGGAATGCAAAAAAAAAAAAAAAAAAATGGGGAAAATGACCTGGCAACTGTTATTGAAACAGAAAGAACTGATAGAATATTGACAGACTGAAACACCAAATATACACTATATATTACTGTATTATATTGGGTTTACATAATATTGTTTTAAGTGCACTTCAATTAGTTGTTATAACTATTTTAATGTTCTGTAACTGTTAATAAATGATAAATAAAAACATCTGATCGTTTGCAGTTTAGACCTGGCTTTCAGTTACATTGTAATGTTGAATGCCAGTAATTGCTCATTTTAAGAAGACGAGTTTAATAGAGGCAACAGTATTATTATTGTTGATACTGGTCTTTATTATTAAATGATTCCAGTAAAAAATATTTAGAATATCACATATTTAAAATACTGTCTTTATTGTATGTTGTTTCTACATTAATTTGTAGATTAATGTAAAGATATATGACTACAAATTTTAATGTTAGGTGTATTCATTCATTCATACATTCATTTGATGGACAGTCCTAAAAAATACATACATTTATTTCATTATATTATGCAGTGAAACGATTGTGTAGAATTTACTATTGAAAATGAATAATCAAATAATTAAAGAGAAACATCAAATAACACATTGCATTAAACATGATATACATAATAAACAGTGTGAATGATGTTTGCCCAGTGAACTTTGAAGGGCTTCTAAGTTATAGTTCTAAGTTATATTCCCTGTCTGCTATCTTTGACGTCACAGCTCAGGATAATAGCTACTGAAAGGTTTAGGACGGTGTATTGTTTTTGTGGTGCGATCAGCCAGTTGCATTGACAAAATGTAAATGATGTGGCTTTTGAGTAATTCATCAAATTATATTTAAAGTTCAGGTAATTGTCTCAAAACAACCTGGCAGCTTATATCATCCCTTTCTTTCCCTTTACTTTAAATTTAGACTTACTCTAAATAGTGTGATGTCACAGCTATATGAACTACAAGCAAATTAACATCTGGCCACATTTACACATCAACACCTCTTCACTAGTCACTGTGAAGTAATAAGGAAGACACTGTTATTGTTCCTAACTACAAGTGGCCATATTACAGAAACATCCTTACTCTAGAATATCTTAACTGTGTAGGAACCATAACAATTTCAGTTAGAAACCTGACAGATCTTAATTCAGATCAGTAATTCAGCCCTAGAAGAAGATACTACTATTCATAATAATATTTATGAAAGTCCAGTGAATGTGCTGTTCCTGGTAATGTAACGACTGCATCTCTGCATTGCCAGCTTTCCAAAGGACCAATCTTAAAGGAATAGTTCACCCAATAATGAAAATGTGATTTAAATGTACTCAGCCTCAGACCATCCAAAATATAGATGAGTTTGTTTCTTCATTAGAACAGATTTGGAGAAATTAAGCATTACATGACTTGCTCAACAGTGGACCTCTGCAGTAAATGGGTGCCGTCAGAATGAGAGTCCAAATATCTGATAAAAATCCACAAGTAATTCACACAACGACTAGTCCATCAAATAACATCTTGTGAAGTGAAAAGACACATCTGTAAAAAAAAAAAAAAAAAAAAAAAAATCCATTATTATGACAATTTTATCTGTTGTTGACTAAAATATGAGCCCTCTATCCACAATATTGCTTTCTCCAGTACACAAAGTCTTCTTGTCTGAAACAGGAGAGAAATATGCACAGACCATTTCTCTCAGGCACCATTTACAAGTGAAAAAAAATTTAAAACTGTTCTAAACAAATATATTGGTGGATTTTGATGTGAGAGGACAAAAGGGATGGACTTTTCTTTTTTTTTTTTCTTTTTTTTACCTGGAAGAAACATTTAATGCCTTTATAAGACATTAATTTATGGACTGGAGTTTTTGGATTATCATCATTTTTTATTTATTTATTTTTTATCAGCTGTTTTGAGTATCATTCTGACGGCACCCATTCACTGCAGAGGATCCATTGATGAGCAAGTGATGTGATGCTAAATTTCTCCAAATCTGTTCCGATGAAGAAACAAACTCATCTATATATCGTATTGTTCTGAGGGTACATACATTTTCAGCAAATTTTCATTTTTGGGTGAACTAAATGCTGCAGTAAAACAAACAAACAAAAACTGTACCATGTCCTTTAAAATAATTGTAAATGGTTTAACATTGCATTATACCTTACTGTAAAATTATTGTTTTGGGCAAGTAAAAACTATGAATTATCACATAAATTTATGATGAACGGTAAAAGCACATTCCCAGGCAAGTTCCTGTGTGACAAAGGGACAGCATCAAAAATGCCTGTGTAATTCTAAAGGTCACAGAGGCTGGAAAATTGTCACGAAAAACTTAATTACATATGTTTTTGTGTAAGAAGTTTTGACAGACATTATAAGTGGATCTCAGGGCAGAAGGAAAAAAAAAAAGAAATGTAAAAACGTTTTAGAATATAGTCACTTTAGTTGAAGTAATTTGCATAACCATTAAGAAAAAAAAAAAAAGTGGAGATAACACACCTGAATATTAATTTGTACAGTGAGTGTGTGATTTTTGATCCACCTCAGAAATGAAATGACCAATGTTTGGTTTTAGTAATTTTTTATTAATATGTGCTGATACAGGGTCGTACTGACCTGCAATGACGCAAACGCTTACATAAAACCATCCCCTTTGGCCCAAACAGCTGTCAAAGCAATGACGGTGAGAAATAAAACGCATATCATTCTTCAATAAAAAACAGTAAATCACATTAACCCTCCTGTTACACGGGACTCAAGCATCATAATTTAATCAAAAAGCTGTTCAAATATAACAATGAGTTCAGAAGGAAAAAAAAAAAAATTACAAGATACATAACCTCAATGACATAACCATCACCCTGGCCTTTGAAGACTACTACTTGTTTCTCCCATGTTCGATTCTCATCTTATACAATGTCTAATACTGCACGATCACACAAAGATGTACTATTATGATAGTCCAACTCAAGAAGGCCTAATACATTCTAGGGTGATTCTGACCCTGCCTCCTTTCTCAAAACCCAACAAACCCTGACAGGAAATGAACATAATGCTGAGCTAAATCACTGGGTGTTTCTTAAAGAAACTTGCTTGTATGATAAGGCGGTGATTCTTCTAAAAGACCGGTTTACACCCATCCATCTGCTGAACGCTGGCCCACGCGGCCCCTCTGGGTCAAACGTAGTTAATATGCAAACATACAGTCAAAAGCATGCCTAAAAGAAGCTATAGAAAACAAACCACAGCTTGCTTCAGATTGGTCCAATTTAAACATGTAAAAATGCCCTTCTGTACAGGGTACAAAAAACTACACAGCTCAGGCACGACTCACATGTTAGTGTTTTGTGATCAGTGTAGGAACACTGTTTTGGGAGTCTGTATTACCCAGAGCTCTGTGTTCTGGTGTAACCCTGCATGACCGAGCCGTTGTTAAAGACTGACAGACAGCTGGTTAACAGTTAACGACATGAACCTCCCCACTGGGCTCATGTCACAGTCTAACATATTCTCAAAACTACGGTACAGGTGCTGTTTCTAGCACAGACACATTCCAAGAGACCAAATAATACTACATTATTAGTGTGTAGATATCGGTTTAACAGCTCTGTGCCTGTTCCCTCTCTGTTTATGACAGTTACCCCTTTTCCACTGACACGGTGCTGGTGGCCAATCTGGCCCAATCCACACATTTCCTTCTGAGAAAAAAGCTGGTTCAGGGCTCCACAACCGCTGCTTAAATCTCAAACCAAAAACACTGAAATGTCACACTTAACAGCCTAAAATAATTGTAATTTCCCTGTCAATCTGAAAGAAATGATTTTAATAAAACCGATAGTTCCAACTTTGTTGTAAAATGCTGCACTCAGATTATTGCATTGCTTTTAACTATATTATTTAGCATAAGAAATGTTTAGTCTGAACTAATTATTATACATTTGCATTTTTAATCATATTGCAGTTGCTATCATTTTCCACAATAATCACTCAACCCTGTCCTTTACTGTAATTTTACCATGGTTAAAGGAGTTTTAGGCACTCTGCTTCATGTAGTGCATGGTCTCTTGTGGCTTATTGCTTTAATTTACAAATGTTGTGTGTATGAAATGATGAAAGAATTTTTGTTATAAATTTTATAATATGAAATAATTAAATACATGATAGATTTCAAATATTTTAAACAACTTCCTATACATCATAGCCAGCTAATGATGAAGATACTGAATTTATGGATGGTAACATACACTCTCAAAATGACAAGACTAAATGTGTGGTCACATTAAATAAATTTCCACCAATTTCCAACTATGATTGACCCAGAGGGGGAGCATGCAAAAAAGATCCATTGTCCAAAGTCAATAGTGTAGTGATGCACAAAGTACCCATCACACAGAAGTCAAAAGCGAGCACTATTCTGTTTGTCAACATGGTAAATTTGTGTGAAAATATTTAGTTCTTATGCAAAATTCCTATTGAAACAACTGGATTTTGCCTGTGAAATTTTACAAAGGTATATGTAACCGCACCTTAAAAGATGAAGCAGCACTGTTTGTTCATAGACAGGTTATGTAGTAACATAGTCAGGTGTACCATCGTTCAGCTCTCAAGTCAGTGGAAATATGGGCCAGTTGTAAAAGACGTTCACACATCCTTTTAACACAAGCACCATTTCAATGAAAAAGGGTGTTTAGTCAGCTCTGTCAGGATGGTCCCTTGTTTGGTGGCTGTGGCGGTGTTAAAATGCTTCCGTGTTACAGGAAGGTGTTGATCGCTCAGTGACTGAGGGATCCCAATAAAACATGTCATTTAACTCCAGGGGCTCTCTTTGCCTGTCAGACGTGGTGTGGCCGAGCAGGTGGGGTGCTTTGCCCAGGGCTGATACTTCATGTTGTTTTGACAGCAGTGAATGACTTGTTCATATCTCTCTCTCCCTTTTTAGTATATCTATCCTACTATCTGGACATCTAAGTGAACATGTGGCTCTGAAAGCGAAGCTCTTGTGCTACAGAGGGGGATGGTTCGTGATCAGAGGTCACGACTCAGGTTCTCTGGTGCCAAGCACCAGCTGAGGATTGAGTTGACAGCAAGGTGACAGACTGTCAGATCACAGGAGTGCGGGCCGGTGCGATGGCACCTATGTGGAGAGGGACAAGAGACAGGTGTCTGGAAAGAGGACCTTTCATAGTTCCTCTCGGTCTCACAGGCCCATAGAGAATCTGCACTTAAGGAAAACTCAGGATTTCTGCACAACTGGAACATGCGTCAATCACAAAGTTGAAGACATCTCCAGTCCCTCGAGTTCCATTATTAAAGACCCCATGACATATAAATGACAGTTTTGAGACATTTTGTCCACGTGAAGTGGTTTTGTACTCCTAAACATTGAATTTTTTGAAGATATACACATTTAAAAATGTACTTTCTCTATTGAGAAAACCAACCAAATATACTGATGACTCATCTTGCACCTGTGGGTATATACACATTTTTGTCCAATCAAAGAACAGGGGTGCCCAAACCTGTTCCTGGAGATCTACTTTCAGCTCCGACCCTGATCCAACACACCTGCACCAGCTAATTCAGATCTTCAGGAGCACTTGATAATTACAGACAGGTGTGTTGGAGTAGGGTTGGAACTTATGCTGCCTTCACGTGCTATCGGAATTATCGTAAATATGAGTTTCTTAATCGGAAATTGGAAGCCGAACGCTTCTCAAGTCGTATTTACTACTGGGAAACTATGAAATAATTTTGATACTAGAGTTTCCGAGTTGGGCAGGCCATAAACTTTAAACAAGTTGGAGGGGACAACCATTGCTGCCGTCAACGATATTCTCAGAACTACATCACTTTGTCTAGTCGCTAAAGTAGTGTATTTATAGGCTATATATGAAAGATCATTTGAAGCATATTGTATGTCGCATTATAAACAGTGAAATAAGCATGTATTTGAGCGAATTCCAGAATTGTCAGCAAACTATCTAGTGCGGTGAATGTTTATATGATTGTAAACCAATGGGATTGCTACATTTTATTCTTTCCGACAACAAAGCACTTGAATGCGACAAGCTCATAATCACAACTTAATAGAAATAGGAAATTTCTGATAGCATGTGAAGGCGGCATTGAGTCTGCAGTCTGATCTAGAATTTGAATGCTCTTCCCTTTAATTCCATCTGTCATCATGGTTTATGACTGATATAAACTAAAGGCTATTGGTTATATAAAAATGGTGGATATATCCAGACCGAACTTCTTGTGTCAAAAGGAAATTCAAAATAGGAAAGAAATCTGTATTCGTCAAGCGATTTCAGGGGTTCTTTTCATATTTTGGAAAATTTCATTCAGCTACCAATAAAAGTGTAGCACTCTGAGCTCAACCGAACACATTTGATCATATTTAAACTCATTCTGCATAAAAATGAGGAAAAAAGCAGCAGATTCTGTATGGGCCTAGTCATCCGGTGTCTACTCATGCACTCTTTGCCTCTCCATTTGAATGTGAAGACATGAAAACGAGGCCGATATGGAGAGCGGATCAGGGTGACTCTTTTCATATCTAAAGAACAGCGAACACAAGTGCTCTCAAAGAGCGAGAGGGGGGAAAGCAAAGGGAGAAACCCAGAGAGCGGGAGCATGGTGGGTTGACTCCGCTAGATTATAGCTCTTGGTATTATTATGATAATCAGGGGTTGTATGGGGATTTTTAGGAGGTGGTAGCAGTCCCTCAGAGCAGGCTTTAGCCTAGCAGTTTACTACGCCGCATAATCACTGTCATTATCACCATATTCAACACTGTACTATATTATCCCTTCAGTCCCATGTAAACAAAGCCTTTGACTAACATAACAAATCTTCCCACATTAATGCTCAGCTAGGAAAGCCATGTAAAAACATTTCGGTGAGCTAAGCGGGAATGGAGAGAACGATATAGGAGGGGGAATGAGGAAGAAGGGTAGATGGGAAATAAAAGCGAGCAAGGGCACAAAAAGGAGAGATGCACAAAATGTGACGCACATTGGACGTCTCCAGGGATGGAGGGAGAGAGGTAAACAGCCTCTCCCGCGGGCCGGTGCAGAAGGGTATAAGGGGGTAAAACAGCAGCGATGTGGTGCCAGGTGGGCAGAGGGCCATGAGTCAGGAGCAGATCTCCTTAGAGGGCATCCTAAGCTCTAAGAGCCAGTTCACAATGGTGTATGACAATACATTCAAACGGTCAAACCTGCTGACCAGTTGAAGCTGGTCCTATTCATCAACATGGAACATTTTTGCAAGAAAAGCAAGTAAAAAAAATGTTCAGGTCATTGCTTTAAAGAAAAGCTGATCATACATGCCTTGGGCTAAATATAGGACCGGGTGTACTAACCACAGCACACCGGTGAACATACTGACCCTGTGTCAATCAGTACAAGTTACCATGCAATGGATTGCACACATGTCCCCTTAGAAGACTTACAGGAGTGAGAGATAGAGAAAGAGAGAGTGCAGATGGTGCTTGGACTGAATGATAGGATAATCAACATCCTATCATTCAGTCCAAGCACCATCTGCACTCAGTCCAGGATGCACAATATTCTCCACATTTGACAGTGGGTGCAGCAGACCTTCTCTAAACCAGCTGCAGACTTGTGTAGTTTTAACATCACCTCTTCCTCTGACATTAAACATGGATACCCACCCCTGCTCTCTCTCTTTCTCTATATGGCTATGTTTGGAATAGCATACTAGCTTATTACTTACTGCATAGTATACAGTGTATTTTTTCAAAATAGTGAACACATGTTCCAGAATAAACATTTCGAACATGCTTCACATGACCTCATCATGTTGGATCATTCAGCGAATAATATTTAATAAACACTGGAAACAAAAGCATTTTTGGCAAATCAAGCATCCAATTAAAAAATGAAAAATTACAGACAATATTTTCGGTTCATCCATCACATTGGAAATGAAAGGTCAAGTAAACCACTTTGAATTGTGGGACAAAATAATTTATACTGGTTGAACCAGTTGAATACTGGTTCTATTTACTAGCTTTCTACTCTTAATATTTCTCATTATGGCAGAAATATTAAGAGTGCTATGCCATTCTGAATTTAGCTTCTGTTGTTTACCACTCATTCTGGCAAAATTTACTAGGTAATTTGAGAGAAAATTTGCATACTGTGCAAAGAATACATTGTATATACTGCAGCAAGAGTAGTATGCTAGTATGCTTTTCAAAATATAGCACATTCTCGTCACCCTCACATATGTTTTGTACACAGAATGAAAACCACACTGAATAAATGAATATGTGCATAAATAATCAAAACAGACAAATAAATATTAATAAATAAAACATCAGACATGAAAGACTTGAAGATTGAGCAGACTTCAGAGGGGCGGAGCACTCATGAATACCTCTCTTTTGTTCAATAGGCTATGCAGCTCATTTGCATATGGGGATTCTAAACCACAGAGGCTGTGTCTCATTGGTCAGATGTTCCTGTCGCTCAATGAATGCTAAACCTGTTTTGTTTTTTGTTCTAAACCTCAATTTCCATTGTACCTGACTGGCAAAAAAAAAAACATTTAAAATACCTTTAACAAAGTCTTTTAGATGGAAGCTTATACTGAGCTCTTATATAGATATAGATTTACTCTGCTTCCTGTTCTTCTAATGAGGGTCCATTTAACCCATTAAAAATAGCCTCTGAGATACACACTCGCACACATACGTACTCTGGTTCGCAGGCATCCAAATGTTCACGTTCAGACATACACATACAAACTGTAAATCAACTGTCACACCAGGTTCAGAAACAACAGCTGATAGTGGTACGTAAAAACAGTCAAATACAATCTAGGGTTTGCGACTGAAACTTTTGAATGAATGTGCCCCCCGATTTTTTTTTTTTTCACCTAAATATCTTATATTCTATTCATCTAGTCGTCTGATATCTATTACATCTTCCAGATAAAATATAACCAACACCACATTATGGCTGCTGTCAATCAACCCACAATGCACCAGTGTGCCCCTGAGGCACAGTGTATTCCTCTTGCATTCATGTCAAGCGCTTCCTGCCTGGGAATGTTGAAGGTCAAACATTACCAACAATGTAATGGGTTATGTTACATAAAAATTGTGCCAGGATTTATCTCGTTTGTATGTAAAATCCTTCTCTTTCTGTCTCTCTGTCTCTCTCTCATTGTCTCTTGGCAGACAATTTCCTGGCACCACGGTGCTCCAGGGCAGGACCAAATGAGGGCCGGAGAGAGCGAAAGAAAGAGAGAGGGAGAGTCTGGCATAGTGTTTGGGTCACAAACTTCAAAACATCTTTATTTTTGATTTCTGTTGCAGTACAAGAACTGTTTTTCATAGTATTTGATACTTTTTGTTGCTTTTGTTCTTCTATGTACAGGAGACGAGTAGAGTAAGACTTGCTTTCGCTTTTGTGTGGTTCATATGTACAGAGGTCGGATTTGAAGAATGGCTGGAGCGGTAGCAAAAAAATTCTTCTACCCACAATAACACAGGTGATACAGCACGTCCACCTACAACATCCATCAGTGATTCGGAGAGCAGGTTCAGTCCTTAATCCACCCCTCATCTGTGGATCAGAGACGAAACCCTAAAGAGTTTCATTTACTAGAGGTCCTATGGCCGAGAGGCTTCAAACAACCCAGCTGACGATGGGTTGTGTCCTAACGTCCCCCTCCCCCCGCTTCGTTCCCAGTCTCTGTGGTTGTTCTATACAGAAGAGTCAGTTCAGAGAGAGAAATAAAGGCAACTCCACTAAGGCAGCTTCCCGCTACCTGTGTCTAAACAATAGTCCTTGTTTTCCTTTTTCATGAGCATATGTTCACACTCTTGATGTTCAGTAACAAGCACTTCTGTGAGTGTGTGCGCGTGTGTGTGTAGATTCCAGTTTGTGTCCTGGCTCAAAAACAGTTATTTTTGGCAACACTGAAGAGCTTTCAGAGAGATTTTTGTCATTTGCAGTATAATGGCATGCCCCCATATCCTCACGTAACAGCTCTCATCAAATAATGATGGAGAAAGGAAAGCTAAGGTAAGGAGTTACGCAAAAGTAACATTGTAAAGATAGGACTTGAAATAAAACACAGAAATAGAAGCCCAGTGTGAAGTTTGACGATATTTTTGGAGCAGAGTGAGCTGAAGGCAGAGACGTCCATTGAGAGAAGGCAGACAGATGGACTTGCTCTTTCTCTATGTGTGTGCGCGAGGAGGGAGGAGAAAATGATGCTGATGAGAGAGCAGAGTGGTTACACAGCACTTCAGAGAGCCTGCTGCCATGGAGACAAACCTCTCTGTCACTCTCCCTGTTTAGGCTTTCCTTACCCCTTACTTCAAAGCAAATGAAAGAGCAAAAAGGCAACCAGACATAAGGAGAGCGTCAGAGACAGGAGAGGAGTCCATCATTGCCATCGGCACTTTGAATCAGACCCTGTGGCGCTCTTCCTCCTCCACCTCTTTCTCGTGGTCACAGGCTTGTGACCAGCTGCATCTGTCCATCTCCCTCGCTGTGAGGGGGCTCAGGGGCGGGGTGGGCTTCAGTGCTCGGTCTCCTAGGTGGAGCCTGGTAGAAGGTCTGCATGGGGGCTCCGCGGGAGCCTATGGCGGGCCGACCCGAGCTGTAGTACAGCTCCTCTGGAGGCTGGGCTGAGCGCGGAACCACCTCTAGAGGCTCAGGGCTGCTGTCGGGGTAGGGCGAATCTCGCAGATTGGTGATGCTGGTGTAGAGGGAGTCCCGCGCAGGCGAATCGGGGGCTCCGTTGTGGCCCTGGCCTGCTGCGCTTTGGCCGCTGTGACCGCTGTGGCCCAAACTCTCGGTCAGGTCGGCCGTGTAGCTTTCGGACTCGTCGGGGTCACTCTGGTAGAGCACGGACTGGGCGCGCTGCAGGAGCAGGGGCTCCTCCAGAGCCTTGTAAAGCAGTTCCACGTCTTGAGGTGTGCGCTGACAAGCTTCTCTAGAACGAAAGTCTTCGTCATCCTCCATGCCTATCGCTGGCTCTGCCCCGCCTCCACCCCGCCCCATTCCCATGTGCCCGTGTCCTCTGACCAGGCTGCCACATGTTCTGTCAGCGCCCCCAGCCCCTCCACTGCCTCGTAGATTATTGTGCACAAGTTCTGATATGATCATTTTCTCGAACGCCGCTGCGTCCGAGAGGTTTCTCCGTATGCCGCCAAGAGTTTCTGAACCGCGGGGGTTGAGCAGGGGAGGGGGGCTATCTCCACCTCCGCCTCCCAGGAAGTCACAGCTGCCCCCGGGAGCTCCTGAACCCCCGACACTACGCAGAGAATAGCTGTTGTTGAAGTTCCCGTTCAGAGGTAGTGTCTCCATGCCTCCGTGATCTCGGTTCTTAGACAGTGTGCTCTCTGTTGAGAGAGCAAATGAGAGGTGGTAAGCAAATGAAAAAGGAGTAGGGAGAAGTGAGCACTTCATTACCTATTTTAATCAAGACGGGGATTCACAGCTACAGAATCCGGGATTAAATCAATAATGGGGAACGCAACTTCCATCACAAGATTAATAGGCTTATGGACAGAGGCAAGTTATTACCAGGGACGTAAATTGTGTACATAGAAGCACAGGCTTCACTGCACACGTGAAGAGGTTATCATTCTGCAAAATTAGCCTATAAAACACTGAAAATAGCCATAAGCCTGAAAGTGGAAAGAGTCTTACTTGGGTCACGGAAAGTTCCTGTGGATCCATGGTGAGGCCATGTGAGGGCAAAGTGAGACAAAATAAAGAAAACAACAGTGATCAATTATATGTTTCTACCTTGGACTTTACATGAAACCCCCTTCTTTTTCTTGAACATCGGCATAAACAAATGTCACACTTAGGAATTCTATCGTTGAAATAATGTAATAGCCATAATGAGACAACAATGGACATCAATGGAGAGAGAAAAAAAAAAATCCACATAGAAGTGTAAATAATTTATCATTTAATCATTTAATTTTATTTTGTGGGGGATTTGAATGAATATCTCAAATTGGGTAAATTTATACTAAATACAACTTTTTTTGTAATATATTTTCTTAGAATTTACTTTTTTTAGACTTCACTAGAATACATGCGAGAGAGACAGAGAGACAGAGGACAATTTATGTGAGTGAGCTTTTACTATTCCCTCAGCTTTCCCTCTGAGGTTTACATTAAAAACTGTGACGTCTACTCACTAGATAAAATATGAAAACAGCGGAACTACTATTGTATAGTTTTGGGTCAGAGTCTGATTTGGTGGACTGAGGAGTTTCAGATCAGTATCTCACTCTTTTAGTCTTGGGAGTTGGGATCTTAGGAACACCCGCTCATTCTTTGGTTTGGGGAGTTTAGAAACAGAGCTTTATTTTTTGGTTTTGGCACGATCATTATTTGGCGAGACATTATTCACACTTCAACCTCATAAAGCCAAGACAATGTTTATTTCATGCTCCCCTTCACACGCCAGAGATGTTGTGATATTCTTTTAACTCTTCGGCATGTATTGAACACAGGAGATGCGTGTGGCGGCGCAGACCAAGGCGTGCGGGGGTTTAAATATTAATGCCCGGTATGATTTTAATCAACGCTCCTCTGTTCAGAGAGAGAGTAATTAGACATTCTAATGAGGCCCTCCTCCTACTTCCTCTCCATAAGCATTCTAAAAATGTCCTCTCAGCCGAGCCGAGCCGAGCCGAGCGGCGTACCGTCAGCCTGACACATTACACAGAGAGGGAACATTTAAAATATTCAACAGAGACGCTGTCTTAAATTTCACCCCACTGACATGGGAACCGCAGCTATCTTTCTCTCTCGCTGCCTCTCAATCGGCACATGAAGGCAAACGGTACGGCAAACGGTACGGCAAGAGAGCAAAGCCTGGGACGTATGTGTGTGTGGCATGGACACAGCCATGGCGATACTCTGTGTTCAATCTTCAGGGAACGCTCCGCTGTCAGTCACTCAACTTCAGCCCTAGCTTTAATCGATGCTCTGGTCTGTCTTTCCAGCAGGAGGGATTGAAACACTGGCCAGATGGTCAACCCCTGTCCACCCCTCTGAATCACACTGACAGTTTAAACTCACATGCACAGACCTACTCACACACAGCATATGCACTAGAGTGCACAGATCACAGCACATGAATACCATCGGTGACATTCACACACACTGTGGCAGAAACTGCATGTGCAATAATTATAATAATAAAAAACATTCCAAGGGAATCTTTTATCACTCAGAGGACGCGCATTCATAGCTAAAAAAGTTAAGTTTCGTTTGCATATCAACTTTGTCTCACACTCTTAAGCTACGAAAGTCTTTTACGAAGCCTACGAAATAGCTACAACTTTAGGTTGCATTTTCACAAATTTGAGCATAGTTTGCGATTCAAACAGTTCTGAAACTCTACGTGATAAACAATTAAGATGTAAAGTGATCTCATTTGTGATTTTTCTTTCCAATACAAAATAAGGTCCACCTACACTTACCAGTAGAGTTGAAGACTCCAGGTGAGGGAGGGGTAAACGTCTCAGCCAGCAGTGTGTTGTAGGGTGAACTTCCTGTACGGGTTTGCAGCACGGGGTTGGTCAGAAGATGGTTCCCCATTGTACCTAAAAAAGGAAAAAGAAAATTCTTCACATAAACGTCATCATTTTTTGTGACTCTGACTTTCAAAATCCTACTCTGTAAATGTTATTTAAGCAGCAGGGCACTGAAGGCCATGCTACAGGTATGTTGTGGTAGAGTGGTAGAGCATTGCGTTAGTAGCGCAAAAGGTCGTGGGTTCAATTCCCAGGGAACACACATACTGATAAAAAATGTGTAGCCTGAATGCACTGTAAGTCGCTTTGGATAAAAGCGTCTGCTAAATGCATAAATGTAAACATACAGCGATAAAGTGGGTTAGACCAACACAATCTCATGGAAATTTGTAACTATTTTACATTTTTGCAAATGTTTACCTTTGTAGCTAATTTGTATTAACTGATATGTCACTTGTAAAGTAAGATTAACTGTCTGGTTTACAGTGATTTAAAAAGCTGTTTCGCATCAAGCCTGTAACTCTATTGTGTATTTGGTAACACTTTAATATAGGGACCAATTCTCACTATTAACTAGTTGCTTATTAGCATGCCTATTATTAACATATTGGCTGTTTATTAGTACTTATAAAGCATTTATTCTGCGTGACCATATTCTATATCCCTAATCCTACCCAATACCTAAACTTAACAACTGCCTTATTAACTATTAATTAAAGGCAAAAGTGCTTTCCTGTAGCTCAAACAGTAGCGCATGGCACTAGCAATGCCAAGATCATGGGTTCAATTCCCAGGGAAAGCAAGAGCTGATAAAATGTAAAAAAAACTGTAACTTGAATGCAATGTAAGTCGCTTTGGATAAAAGCGTCTGCTAAATGCATAAAAGTAAAGTAAAAGTAATAAGCAGCAAATTAAGAGTTTATTGAGGCAAAAGTCATAGTTACTGGTTTGTTAATAGTGAGAATTGGACCTTAAAATAAAGTGTGACCATGTATTTTACTGTGGCTGAAACGTTATTGAACATGAGCATCCAGGATGCAGGAACTATCAGTTTTAAGAGGAATAATACCTCATATGAACATGGATTGGCTATTTGCACTTCACAATAAGGTTAATCAGAATCTACTCTACAGTGTGTTTATTGTGTTTGACATTTCACAAAAAAAAAAAAAAAAAAAAAAAAATCCCTAATGTTGTTGTAATGGCTGATTTGATGAAGTGCTTATTTGCAGCGAAAACGAAATGTATTTGAAGAGTAGTCGTGGAGCGTAATTCCATGCCTCACTGTCAGATGGAGTCATTGGGAGGGAAATGGTAATATTTGCTATTATGTAGTTCCACAGAGCAGCCACTGAAATGTGGGTTCATTTCCCAGTGAAATGTGAACGCTTGCAGTAGACAAATGTGACTCAGAGAAATGGAACATTCAGTATGGCCCATAATGCAGGCGCAGAGCTGCAGCCTGGGGCTTTCAGACAGAAATGCCATGAAATTAAAAAGAGGCCAGTATGACATCGAGTGGACTGAGGCAAAGTGCAACCTTGCGCTCTCGTGCTATCATCTATCAGAGAGGACCGCCTCAAGAATTAATTTTAGACATGCGCTCGCTCATGCTCGCCACACATACTACACACATTTCGTACCTCTTGCAGGAATGTTCCAAGTTTAATAAAAGTAAAGCTGTGCCACCAGCATTTGTGGCATAAAACTGATTATCAAAGAAAATAATTCCAGCTCATTCCTCATTACAGTCAGACACAATGTAGTAAAAACACTGTTAAGCACAACAACAAGTATTAAACATAAGACTAGTGTGACCTATTCAATCTGTCAATTTAGTTGTCAAGACCATGTAATGCCGCTAACGCCGCACAGTGCCGTTTAAGCTATGTAAAAGATTAACTAAACATGATTTGACACGAGAAAACCTGGTAAGTTTGTGTAATATGCAATACGGATACCAGATATGTCGAGCACTGTTTTACATGGTGCAAACTCCTCCCACAGAAATGATGTCAGTAGCGTATAATCAAATGTTCATCCACTTAGAAAAGTAGTCCTGCCTGAATAAGAAAGATTTCACTGAATGAATAATGCAAGTGCTTTATAGGAATGGTTCACCCAAAAATGAAAATGTGCAGACCAAGGTTATTATAGTTTTGAATTTTTTAAATTCGTTTTATTTTAATATAGTTTTTAATTTGCTATAAAATTCAGTTTAGATTTTATTAGTTTCATTAATATTTTTTAGTTTTAGTTTAGTTTTTATTTTGTGAACACATTTTTATTTAGTTTTTATATAGTTTAGTTTCAGTTTTAGTTTCAGTTTTAATTAAAGTTTAGCAGAATCAACAGATCACTTCCAGAGCGAAGGCCAAAGAAAGACGTAGGCATAATTTAACCTTAGTGAGGCAAACATTTAGTGACACAAAATTAACACATGCTGAGATTGATTAGATGGTAGAAGTATACAAATATACACCAAAGGAAGCAGTCAAGCCTGTTTACTAAATAAATCTACACAAGTTGTGCTTAATGTCATATCTAATGGTGTGTTGAGATATTTAATATGAAAATAAATGTAACTTAATTTGGTTATATATATTTTTCTTCTTTAACCATAATCATCTGTGTGTAGTCTGTTTTTCTTCAAAGCACCAACTTGCCTAATGTTGGTTTGATTGCTTGTGTTATATGAGAAAATAAATAATTTTGCCTACCTGATGTAGATTAATGCAGGTTCGGTTCGGGTCGTGACTCGCGGTCTTTATGTCAAACGGTTCTGGTCTGGTACAGAAATAAATTAGAGCTGCTGTAGGATAATGGGTTGGGTGTTCTGTTAAGTACTGCTGGTGCACGTTTACCAAACAGGACCCGTGCAGCACTCTGCTTTAAACTGCTTTGCGTCTCTCCGTCAGATAACCCCATGTGCGTGATGCGCTATTTACAGGTATTTCCCTAAATTGTCACACAGCTCATAAATTTTTCCGCCAAGGGGTGAAAACAATTATTTATTTTTGTTAATTATTATTTTATTTTTTCAGTTAGTTTTTCAATAACTATTGTTAGTTTCATTTCGTTTTAGTTTTTCAAATATTTTGACATTTTTATTTTATTTCAGTTTACGAAATAGTTTTTCATCAATCGTTTTAGTCTTAGTTTTAGTTTTTGTTTACGAAAATAACCTTGGTGCTGACAATGTACTCAAGATGTAGATGAGTTTGTTTCTTCATCAGAAGAGATTTGGAGAAATTTAACATTATAACACTTGCTCACCAATGAATCCTCTGCAGTGAATGGGTGCCGTCAGAATGAGAGTCCCAACAGCTGATAAAAACATCACAGTGATCTTAAAGTAATCCACACCACTCCAGTCCATAAATTATTGTCATGTGAAGTGAAAAGCTGCGTGTTTGTACTCTGTAAAAATGATTTTTCAAAGTTGTAAATAAAACTAATAAAATTATCAGAGTACAATTTCAGTCTTTTTACTTCAAAATATTACTTTCAATTCATTGTTTTACCTGCCATTTCTTGGTAATTAATTGTGAAATTTACAAGCAATTTCAGAGCAAAACAATTTTGTTTTTTTTTTCAGTGAAAGAAACAAATTTTTAAACTGTCACTTCTGGCCAAAATACGAATCCATAATTCATAATAAAGCTTCTTCCAGTAAAAAAGTTAAAAAAAGTAAAAGTCAAAAAAGTTAATCTCCTATAAAAAATCCACCAACACATCAAAATCCACCAACATATTTGTTTTGAATTGCTTTTGCTTGTAAACGGTGCTTGATCTGTGCATATTGCTCTCCTGATTTAGATGAGAACTTTTTCACTGGAGAAAGCAATATTTTGGATAGAGTACTTGTATTTTTAGCCAGAAGCAATGGTTTGAAGGTAAAAATGTTTTAATGATGAATTTTTTTTATTAAAGACATGCAGATTTTCACTTCAAACAACATTCATTGATAGACCGGAGTGGTGTGGATTACTTGCGGATTATTGTGATGTTCATCTATCAGCTGTTTGGACTTTAATTCTGACCCATTCACTGCAGAGAATCCATTGCTGAGCAAGTGATGAAATGCTAAATTCCTCCAAATCTGTTCTGATGAAAAAAAAAAAAAAAAAAAACTCCTCTACATCTTGGATGGCCAGAGGGTGAGTAATTTTTCATTATTGGGGAACAGATCACGTCTTCAGATTTCTTCTGTTAAATCCTTCAGATTGATAGTACCAATAGTTTCTAAAAACAGAGGACAGAGTCAAAATTATGTTCTGTGTTAATCAACATTAAACCACAAATGCTGTCGACAGAGCTTCACTTGCATTGAACCTTTGAATATTCCTTAAATTCCTGTAAATATCTCACTGGAGTGTCGTGTGTAAAATGTGAGGGGGAATCTAGGCCAGCGAGAGGGAGTCGGAGGTACGACGGCGGCTCTTGGAAGCACAGAAAAGACTTCACACGGCGGTGAAGTGAGAAATGAGAGCAATAGGAGATGAATCTGATAAAGACAGCGGTGTGCACATACACACGCCCTTTCATTACCCTCCATCTCTACTTCTGACTGCCATTCACTCTTGTAACATCCAAAAACTTTTCTCCCGCGGCACAAAAACCTGCCGTTTCCTCTCTCCAGAATCTATTCTTCTCTTTTTTTGCTGCTATATGGTTTAGATCTGCCTTTCTATCTCGTACTTTCTCTCTCTCTCGCCTTGATTAAAGTCCCCGGAAAGCAACAATCGGCGCACTGCAGTGAGGACGGTACTGTCATTCTCCTCAATTAGAGTAATTACCCCCCGTTCATTCGGCGGCTAATCACTTCATTAAAAACAAAATGGATAGAATTAGCATAAAGAGTGGCGGTTGATTTAGCTGCGGCTTCTCTGTCATCGCCCCCCTCTCCTCCCACAAACATTGATCCCTGGGATGATCAGAATGGTGGTGACGCCACACTTGGATCCGGTGATGGAAACAGCCTACCTCTCGCATTCTCTCTCTCTTAACTATCGTTTAGTCTCCCCTTACAGTCCAAGTGCTGAACGTTATTAAAAAAGGTCAGATCATGAAGAACCAGATATCTGTTTGATAGTTCACTGTATTATGAAAATATGCCTTTTTCTGAACTTTAAATGCATTTATTAAAAATAAATCTGCTAAAAACCAAGAAGGTCTATAACAGAGTTGTTATTAGTAACAAACTAAAAATTTAATATTTTTTTTTAAACTGAAATAAAGTTGAAATAAACGAAACTTAGATATGTTGCCTTCACGATGAACTGAAATAAAATAAGCTGAAGTTGAAGTACTAACATTACCATTACTAAAACTGAAATAAAAATAAATTAAAGCTAAATATAAATATTAAAATATACTAATAAAAATGACAAAAGTGCATGAAAAAAATTACTAAAATTTTGTCATGCAAGACTATTTCAAAATATTAATTAATGCTATAATAGTACATACATAATACTAATACACTGGTCTATAAAAACATTTTCATGTAACGAGGAAGTAAAGATTTGAATTAAACTAATTTAAATATGGGAAAATCAGCTAAAAACCTTGAATAAGGAAAGAACAATAACTAAACACTTTAGCAGTCTGTGTGATGCATTTCAGTATATATTATTAGTGAATATGTCTCAATGTAATGTAGGCTTTGAAAAGAAGCTCTTAATGAAAAAATATAGGCAGAAAAAAAATACAAATGACCACGATATCAAAACCTGCACTCTGTTTGTGAGCGCTGTTTCTCATTTCACATGTGAAAAGGGCGAAAAATAGCTCATTTCATTCTAAGGGCCAAAGAGATAGAAGAAAATAGTCACTTGGGTTTCTGCTGCATAGAAAAACATTACTAATATTATAAGAGAACCCAAAGACTGTATATATAAAAAGATGGTTCGGTAAAGTCACAAAAGCTTTGGTTCCCATAGAGACATTCATTGTTCTGAGACATAAACTTGACATTGCATATGCTCATTGGCTGGACCGAACTGAAATATATGCTTTAATGCTATTTAAGTGTAAGAAACTACATTTATGGGACCGTTCATATCATCTAAAATATGTTGTTTAAATGTGAATTTAGCCAGCAGTTTTTAAGAATTCGGCACAGTAGATAAGAGTTAGTCTTGGATGCCTGAAACAGCTGCACAGAGGCATAGCAAATATGGGCGCCGAGTGAAATGACTTTCTTAAAAAAGACTTTAGTGAAAAAACAAGCCATTTAAGAACAGACACATAGGTACAAATGGACTCTGGTGCATGCTGGAAAATTTTAAGGCAGAAGGAGGGTCTCACCACGGTTTAAAGTGGGAGTGCTGCTGATGTCTCCAGCCATGAAGGAGGACTCTGTCTGCTTTCGCACCGTGTCGTTCCACATACGACGAATTCGACTCTGAAACAGGTGAGCGGGGTGAATTGGTATATGGAATATAACAGCAGTCTATAAATAGCGATGCTGTCAGTGTGCATGCATGTCACCTGTCTGTGTACCGCTGCATGACGTGCCTGGCTGCCGGTGTAGTAGCGGTTGTTGGCACGAAGGGCAGAATTCTTCAGCGATCCATGAGAGCTCGTAGTGGAGGTGCGACTGCAGCAGTAAGAATGTCGCAGGCACTTGCTGTACTCCTTATGTACCTAAAACACAAAAACACAGAGCATTTGCCCTTAAGCACACTACACATGTTCAGTTACTGAAGGTAAAGTGACTAATGAAACCATAAATGGAACCATCTAAATGAAGCCATAATATGTAATGTTTTCAGAGACTTAATTGCAATCAAATAAAAATGTATTAGTTTGAATTAATATTAAACGCAATTAGCTGAACTTTAAAGTACATTTTGACCCATTTAAGTAGGACTTAAATAAATGTAATTTCAAAATTACTAACATTGTCTTTGAAATATGGTTAAAGTGTACTGCTGTATGTACTGACAAGCATTTATGGTAAACCAAATTATACTTTAATGTCATTTCTATTGTAACTCGTATGTCATGTTTTTGTAATTACACATTTATAATGATGTTGCAATTTTAAATATTTTAATGCAATTTTAAGTACATTTAAAATATATTAATTTTAAATGTCAAACAAGTTATAATCAAGTACTTTATACATGCTTTAGTATATTAGTCACATCAAAATAAGTGTAAATGTAAAAAAATTGCAAAACATTTCATTTGAAATTATTAAAAAATGCAATTTTTAAAAGTGTACTCAAGTTGTTCTATGCTTAGAAACAGTCATGAAAGTGTCTCTCAAAGTAAACTTAAGTGGCCTTGTCCATTATATTATCTACAAGTACAGTTGTTTTTTAAATAAACACTTTTAAGTACAATAAAAAGTACAATTAATTTAATAAAATTATGTACACTTCTTTTTCACAAGGAGTGTCATGTCCATACTTCAGTCACTAACTTTAGTATGTGACAGAAAATGGTGTATATTTTACAGTAACAAGCTATTTATGCCTAAACAATGACCTTAATGTGTCAGATAAAAAATTGTTCTAATTGTAAAAATGAATTATATATATATATATATATATATGGGGTGTAACGGTTCACAAAATTCATGGTTCGGTTCAATACAATACAGAGGTGTCACAGTTTGGTGTGTTTTCGATACAGCAAAAAGAAAGAAATGCCAGAGAAATATACATATATATTACATATACAATATATAATATTGAAACATATAAGAAATATACATGTGTATATATATATATATATATATATATATATATATATATATATATATACACACATACACATACACATACACACAGGTGCATCTCAAAAAATTTGACTTTTTTTTCTGTAACTTATTTCAAAAAGTGAAACTTTCATATATTCTAGATTCATTACATGTAAAGTAAAACATTTCAAAAGTATTTTTTTTGTTTGTTTTAATTTTGATGATTAGAGCTTACAGCTCATGAAAGTCAAAAATCCAGTATCTCATAAATATTAGAACATTTCCTAAGATGAGTCAAAAAAAAAAGGATTTGCAAAACAGAAAAGTTCAAGTTCTTTAAAGTCTATTGATTTATGCACTTAATACTTGGTCGGGGATCCTTTAGCACAAACTCCAGCTTCAGTGAGGTGTGGCATGGAAACAATCAGCCTGCGGCACTGCTGAGGCACTATTGAGCCTTCAGCTCATCTGTATTGTTGGATCAACTGTTCCTCATCTTTCTCTTGAAAATAGCCATAGATTCCATATGGGGTTCAGGTCAGGCATGTTGGCTGGCCAATCAAGCATATTAATATCAGCAAAACACTTGGAACTGGTTTTGGCACTGTGGGCAGGTGCTAAAGTCCTGCTGGAAAAGGAAATCAGCATCTCCATAAAGCTTGTCAGCAGATGGAAACATAAAGTGCTCCAAAATCTCCTGGTAGATCATAAAAGCTGTGAAAATGAACTCTAAAAGACGTGTCTGTAAAATCACCAACAACTTCCAGAAAGCTGGGGTGATGCTCTGACAATCTACTGTCCTCAGGAGACTTTGACACAGAATTACAGATGCTACACAGCAACATGCAAACCTCTGACCAGCACCAAAAATAGAAGGCAAGATTAGAGTTTGCAAAAAAGCACAAAGGTGATCCAGAAGAGTTTTGGAACTGTGTTTATGGACCGATGAGACAAAGATGAACCTTTCTCTAAGTGATGGGAAAGCAAAAATGTGGAGGAAAAAAGGGAACCACAAAAGATCCCAAGCATACAGCCTCATCTGTAAAGCATGGTGGAAGTGGTGTCATGGCATGGGCATGCATGGCTGCCTCTGGAACAGGCCCTCTCAACTTTACTGATGACTTAATGTATGATGACAGTAGCAGAATGAATTTGGAAGTGTACAAAACCATCTTGCCTACCAATATTCAAGAAAATGCCACCAGATTCATTGGGAAGTGCTTCATATTGCATAAGGATAATGACCCAAAAACACCCTGCCAGTTCAGTCAAGGAATTTATAAGGGCAAAGAAATGGAAAGTCTTAGATTGCCAAGTCAATCTCCAGATTTAAATCCGATTGAACATGAATTTCACCAGCTGAAGAGGAGAGTAAAGGCAGAAACTCCCCAAAACAAGCAACAATTGGAATTGGCTGCATTAAAGGCTGGGAAAAGTATTTCAAAGGATGAGACCAAGAGTCTGGTGATGTCTATGGGTCACAGACTCACTGCTGTGATTGTGCGCAAGGGATCTGCAACTAAATAATAGCTTTTAATCTTTTATATCTGCCTTATGTTCAACTGTCCCAAAACTTATGCTCCAATACTTATGCTCACATCAGTGAGTGGGATGAACTCTAAAAGTGCTGTTCTTTTTATTTGGTTAAACACGTATGTGTTGAAATGGATAATAATAAAATGTGACATTCTGTAGTTTTGTCTCATATTCATCTTTTAATCATATTTGCAAATGTCTTGACTCCACAGCCAACAGAGCAATATTGTCTTTACTGTTCCAATACTTTTGGAGGGCACTGTATATACATATATACATCTATATATACATACATACATATATATATATACATACATACATATATATATATATATATATATATATATATATATATATATATATATATATATATAATAACGTATTACATTCTTCTGAAATCTAAATGCATTTAAGCACTTTTTGTTAATAGCTCAGATAGCTTGACTACTGTTTAACTACTTTATACAGGAAGTAGCTAGAGTTTCAAAACTGCTTCCATTTGTTTAACCGAACAATGACAGGTGGAGTGCTTGAAAACCTGTTTGAAAACAATTAGTATTTTTCTTTTGCTGTCAGTAATCGTGCAGAAATTACATCCTTCACCTTTAAATAAAGCTAATTATAATACTAATAATATCACAGATGAATCCTAACCCAAATGTATTCCTAAAAGAGCATTTTTAACTTGTTTTAACCTGTGATGACACCACCATTTTTGTCCTTTTCCATATTTAGATAACTTCTGAGGAAATTTTGCAGCAAATGTGTCCCCAAAGTATTTGGGTATGAAACATTAATGGCACTGACCTTTTTCTGCAGAGCACAGTGGAAGATGAAGATGAACATGCCTTGGAAGGCATTAAAGGTGGTGAAAAGATACGCCATGATGACGGTGTTCTCATTGATGAAGAGGAGGCCGAAGGCCCAGGTCAGACCCAAGAGGAAGAGCAGTGCGATAGCCCCCAGAGCCCAGGATCTGAGGGAGAACATGCATACATTCACAATACATACACATACAACAAAAACATCATAGACAATGTGACTATAATGTGCATTTTTGCAGTGGAAGTCTCTCACTTGATGTTGTCCAAGCGGCTGGAGTCGGGTTTGAGGGCGGATGAGTTACGGACCATCTTGTGAAGTGTTATCATGAGGAACACCAGGTTCAACTAAAGGTCAAAGGTAAGAGAAAAGAAAAATGCAACTTAAACACCAAAACTTCCAAGTCATTGTGACACAAATTAAAGCCTATTGGCCATATAAAAAGGACAAGCCCTTTAGAAAATGTCTACACTGGAAAGACAATTTAAACCACGGCTTTCTTCCTAACAATGAGCCTCATTCATAAAACACAAGCAGAATTTCAGTGTAAATTGTTCGTGAAATCGTTGTGTCTTAAATTTCTGCAATTAAATGCAATAATTTACATGAGAATGGCGATACGAACATTTACACAGAAATTCACTCGGTTTGTGTTAGATGAGAGATTCAATGCAAGTGAGAAAAGAACTTTACAAAGAAAACAAACTCTCACAAACTAATAAAAACAAAAACAGAGCTAACGCATTAGTAATATATATTGTAATTACGAAAATGTCAGCAAGTTCCCATATCTAAACCTAATCTAAGCTCCACACTCATATAAAGCATATTACAGCCAAAACATAGTCGTCAGCAGCAACAGATCCATAGGTGAACAAAAGTGCTTTGTTTGATATGAGTAGCGCAGCACTTTTCAGAGAGAAAAAAAGGAACAAACTCTGAACAAAGCAGAGAGAGCGCTGAATGTTTGGAGAGAACAATACCATGATAATGAAGGACACAGGGCCGATAAAACTCCAGATGAAGTAGTTATCCACCCTCAACCAGCACCTACACACAAAACAAACACACGATAACTTCATCAGTAACATTTCACTCTTCAAAGACTGATCACTTCATTACAGGCAAAATCGCATATGCATTTTATGAAGTAGCATGTTTTTGATCATCAAATGCTTTGAAATAATTGCAAGACATTTTAAAACATTATTGCTATTGAGATGCCGATACATGATTTTGGCATAAAAACAAGCTAATAAATGTCTAGTTGAAGGTTAAGCTCAGTTTTTAATCATTAGTGCACTGAGTCAGCGTCTCATTTTCTGCACTGTAGTCAACATTCAAAAGACTGCAGCTGTGCTATTTTTCCACAGTCGCACACACATACACACAGACCAACACACACTCACGTGGACACAAACACACAGAGCGACACACACTCACACATGCAGTAATCAGCTCAGTTAAAGGTGCTGTAAGCGATTTTGTTAACTTCCGCCAGAGAATAAGTTAGACCACGCCTTCTCACCAAATTCCCACCCCTCAAAGAAAGCAATGTTAGCAAACACAGAGCTAAAATTAGGGCTCCCACACTTTTGACCAGTGGACTTATATGTGACCCGTGCTGGCAAAATGAGTCGGAATGCGCAAATCAAAGATGATTTCATAGATGAGTTCTTGTTATTTTCACATTCTCCATTAAAATACCTTCAAAATGATATATGACTTGTTGGAATCAAAAAATGACTGAGCTACAGCTGTTTGAAGACAATAGAGGCAGCAGATCTGATTTCAAGAAAAATCGAGTTATAGTTTTCTGAAGATTCCAAAGCAAAATCAACAAGCAACATTGCATATTTTCCTCCAATCCTTTTCTTAATAATAATTACTATATTGTTCATCACAATATAGCTATTTTTTATTTTATCTTTGTTATTAAAAATAAGAACAAAGATGCAAATAAACAGCAGTTTAATCAAGAGCAGTGAGTGATTTTCTTTTCTTTTAATGTATGATTAACATTGAGACAGATTTAGCCTATATTAAGACCTACTGTAATGCATGGATCAAATATAATGTTACACATCAGATTTTCCCCCAACCATTAACTAAACGTTCATGTAAGACATAACAGATTAAGATACATATTTCGCAATAATGTACTTTATAAGGGAGATTGCGTGCTCACGGAAAGGCGGGTCTTATGCACGTGCTTTGCAAATGTCAGTCAGCGCGGTCGTTTTGTTTTCATCAGCATGGGTTTAAACATCATATTTCACAGGTTTGGACTCATGTCATCGAGAATTCGATATGAATATTCACAAAGCTGGAATTCTGAGCTTTGCAACAATAGACCTACAACTTGTGGTGAGAAGCAGCAGCAGTCGTCCAGAAGTGATCAGAGAAAAGGCACTCCTCTCAGAAAACGTACAAATAAAGATCATTTTAGATATTTAATTGCTATTTGGAGCATTGGGATCGCTAGAAGAGGGCTTAATGAACTTATTTTTGTGAAAACCTCAAATTCGACCAAAACAGACATTTTTCACCTCTTTTGCCTGTAGCTCAAAATTACATCATGCACATTCCGACTCATTTTGCCAGCGCGGGTCACATATAACCTTTTAACCATACCTATTTTTTTAGTTGTTTGTGATTAGACAAGATTTAACAATGCAAATTATTAGTATTATTTTAAGCATTTTAAAACAACAGCTGAATAAATAAATTAATTAATCTTTTTTTAAATAAATAAATAAATAAATATATATATATATATATATATATATATATATATAAATAAATAAAACATTTTTACTGAAATTTCCGTAACTTTTTAACACTTTGTTTATTAGACTATAAACGCCCTAATATTTCCAGGTTTTACCTGACCGTCGAAATCATACATAAGATTAGTTTTTTGATGTAATGTTAAAAATAGTGTGAAATGCAGCTTTGAGATGTTCTTGTAAAGTGAATTATCAGAGAAGGATCTGTCAGATTTATGCGTGCTATTCCAAAAAAAAAAAAAAAAAAAAAGATGCTTGCAACATTTTTAACTGGCTTCATTTATAATTCAAATGATGACCTTGGTTAGGCTAGGATCACATGTCAGCGGCCAATCATCCAACTGAACTCCAAACTACATAATTCCAGTGTATGTTTCCTAGAGAAAGATGATACTGCACTATATGGAATTTAAACTCCCAGAGAGCCATTTTGCTGGAATCCATTTAAATGAAACAAAAGGTTTAAAGAGGGGGGTCGTGTCCCCTGCTCAAACACCAATGGCCCTTATATGGCCGAGTACAAATAGACTACATCATACGTACGCTTTCTTAGTCCCGTAGCTGCGGTAGTCAATGGCTGCCGAGATGCCCACCACCAGGGCGGGAAAGCAGTAGCCGCACAGGTAGTAGTATTTCTTTCGAGAGTATTCGCTCTCAAAGACCTCCACTAGCATCAGATACAGCTGGATTCCCTCCAGACACATCCAGGAGAATGCAGCCAGGAAGAAGAAATGCAGCAGACCTGCAAAAATGGGGCATGCAATCTGTATTTGGACAAAAAAGAGGGAAGAGGGGGCTAGTGAGAAAAATATCAGACGAAGTGTAGTGCATAGTGACTATGAACATAAAAGGAATAGTCCATCCAAAAATTATCATTGACTCCCCTTCGTGTTTTTTCAAACCTGTATGACTTTCTTTCTTCTGTGGAACATAAAAGAACATATTTGGAAGAATGTGAGAAACTAAACAGGTTTGTTCACCATTGACTTCTGTTTGCACAAAAAATACAATGGAAGTCAATGGGAACTGAAACTGTTTGATTACTAACATTCTTCAAAATATCTTCTTTTGTGTTTAGTCACTTTGGGTGGATTATACCATTAAGTCTGGTCCACATTGCACTTTATTTTGGTCCAGAAACACCTACTTCTGAGACCTTCTGATGTGAATTACATGTTGTTTTTATGTGACTTTTAGCATAAAACTGTGTCCTCTCAACACTTTAAAAAACATAATAAATGCATCCCCCCTCCGTTTTCAGACGATAATCACATTTAACTGTGGGCTGCAGTGTGAAGAAAAAGAAAATGTAGCCAGCACATAAAAGGACTCCCAGCAGAAGCATCTGCCAATCGACTGGCTGAACGAATGCACGGGCGGCAAACAGTGATCCTACTATTGTAAGTGCACTCACCTAAAAACATCCACCTTTCAGCAAATCACTTAGTGCGAACGTCACATAACATTATTAATATTCATGACTCAAGTTGTGCTTGGCACAGTTTGTGCGCTGAGCCTGACAGGAAGTAAATTTCTTAAGAGAGAAGAAGTGAACAACAGAAGAGAAGTAGTCTTCGACAAAAAAAAAAAAAAAAAAAAAAAAAAAAAAATAGAAGAGATGCATTAAATCAGCAAATCAGATGACACCACTGCTTTCAGCAGGAAACTTTCCGTGTCAATAGACTGATCATGAAACTAATACATCACAATATCCTAATCATTTTAAAATGTGTTCATGATAATTTGCATCTCTGAAGATCGCTGTATGATATATTGATTACGCATTCAATCAGCTGCTCCTGAATCGGAAAACATAGCAGAGCTGATAATTTAGGGTATAATTTTCGATCTGAACTCAGCAACTTTAAATCGTTCACAGTGTTTAATGTTTTAATTGGTTGTTCTCCTCAGAAATGTTGTTTCATTTTTGGTTGGCTGACTAAAACATAAACCTCATCAACAACTATCAACAGATATGCTTTCGGCGGTCAATGTAAAGCTCTGTTCACACACAAGATACTACTGTTTTAATTGGCCAACCAAAAAACAAAAAAAAAAAAAATAAAAAAAATAAAACACTTAAGCCAGGTACACACTGTACTATTTTGGCCACAATTTGACTGCCTGAGACAAATTTTGAAAATCCTAAGATTCCTCTGATTCTAGGCCAATTTCTGTAGTCTTAGATCGCTAGTTTCACATATTCACAGGCAACCGATTAATGACCATTACTATTAAAATTTTTCATCAGTGAAATTCTGTCAATGTCAGAAGTTTTGAGGCACAGTCCTGCAGTGTGGCTTCTTCTATGACCGTCAAATGAAAAACCAACAGGAGCACTGAAGATGAATCTTCTTTGTTTTTACTGTCGTACGGTCTGATAATAATGACAACAGAGATCCCACAGTGCGACACGACCTATTGCTGGGATGTTCGTAAAGTCTGACAAGCAACAATTGCAGCTTTAAAACTATAACCTTACAACTCATCGAATTAATGTTGCTTGCTTCAAAGTGAAAATTACACCCCAAAGAATCAACAGATAGAGGAGCAGCTGGTTAAATGCGCAGTAAATGCATAATCAACATATAATACAGCAGAGTTGCATAATGTTGCCTGGAGGCAACATTATTTAGAAAGTCAGAGTGAAAGTATTTTCACTAGCCCAAAAAATTTTCCTTCATGTGAATAACACGCTACAAGCGTAATGTTTGTGTTTCTGAAATGTATTGTTGTATTTACATTACCATTCACTTAGTTTGGAGTCATTAAGTTTTTTTTATTGTTTTCGAAATTAGTCTCTTATGCTCACAAAGGCTGCATTTATTTGCTCAAAAATACAATAAAAACAGTAATATTGTTGAACTATAATTACAAATGAAAATAACTGTTTTCTACTTCTAATATATTTTAAAATGTAATTTATTTTTGTGATGCAAAGCTGAAGTTTCAGCATCATTCCTCCAGTCTTCAGTGTCACATGATCCTTCCGAAATCATTATAATATGCTGATTTGCTGCTCAAGAAACATTTCTTATTATTAGCAATGTTAAAAACAGCTGTGGAATTTCCGTCTTTAAGTGACAGTCTTTAATGTCACTTTTGATTATTTTAATGGATCCTTGCTGAATGAAAGTATTCATTTACATCAGAGAGCAAGAACATGGGGAATGAAACCCCAGTAAAGTACGTCAGATTGTGATAGTCTGCTGATCCTCCATAACCGAGCACTCAAAACAAGCACTCATCTGAACTGTGGCATGCAAATGAATGCAAATTACCTGCACTTAATGCAGTTTGCTTTTAATTCCTTCAGTTAATCGGATGCTAAAACAATGCAAACAGCATGTTCTATCAGTGGGTGCACATAAACACTACAATCAGCAGGTGAAATTCATTCCCACTGCATTCTTCCCTTAATATAGATCAGGAATCCACTCACGTGGTACTGCGTCTTGTCGATGCCGATGAGGAAAAGGAGCTCGGCGATGAAGAGGTTGATGCACAGGTTCTTGTGTATGGTGTTGCGGTCGGTCTGTAGGCCTCGCAGGAAGCAGAAGGTGGAGATGCAGATGGCGAGACACACCAGCGAAATGACGATACCCACCCATGTGATCACAAAGAGGATCAACTCGTGCATCCTACCTGGATACTGAGAGAGGCCGAGAGATGGATAAGGGAAATGGTATAAATGGATAGGATGCCTGAGGGAGAGTGGCTTATGAAAATCCAGTAAATGTCAAGCTGAAATTGCTGTGTGTTTGTTTGTGTTTTTTGCTCTTATGTGTATAGATATGTGTGTTTGTCTTACAGACTGTGTGCAAGCAAAAAAGTTGTTTATGTGCATGAGAGCTATATTCAGATTTGTTTGTGAGCAGGGGATGAATGTAAAGAAAGAATATGTCTTACATTGGGTTCGTGGTGTACCATGAGCACGGCGAAGTTGGTTAGATGGCTACAAGAACAAGTTGTGTGCGTGCTGTTGGTTTCCATCAGCCTGCAGCCCTGAGATGACCACTGGCCCGTCATTGAACGCTCAGAGTAGTTCCAGAATGAACAGTTTGGGCTGAAATGATTCTCCAGCTGCAAAGAGGAACCAACAGAGAGACTGGAAAAGATTGGCTTTCACACATAATGTTTTCTATTTAGAAGTCATGTGCGAAGCCTTCATGGTCAGGGACCATCTAGCACTTACAAATTGATTTTCACTGTATTGTCTGAAATAGCAGTTTCTGCACTGCAAAGGCAGCACAATTAGAGAGAAATATAAACAATAAATCTTTCATTGATTCTTAAGTACTGAGACGTGTTACAGAAGCGACAAAAGGAATTATGTTTGGATTCGTCTGTTCAACATATTGAGAAGAATTCACGTTTAAGTGGCACGAGCAGTTTCCTGCTGCTTCCATTTGCTCACAAATGTGTGCTGTTCTGTCACAGCAAATATTCATTATAAATATGTAGACACATGTACTGTAGCAGTCATGCTGATTAATGTATTAATGCGACAGGATGATGGTCTCAAGCTGATCTTCTGCTTGCAGTGTTGACAAAATAACGGCAATTTGCAAAACACATGTATTAAATGAAGGAGCCATTTTGTGGTGTTGCTAGCCACTTAACTGTCCTCGTCAGCGTTTTTTTTTTTTTTTTTAAGTTTTTAAATTTACTTTTTTTTTTTTTTTTTAAAAGTTGCCAGCCTCTGCCGGAATCTTTAATCATTTTCACAAAAGTTTAATGGCCCCCAGAATATTTTGTTGTATGAATATCTGAACAAACAGAGCCTCTGCTTTAAAACAACAACAACAAAAGGTTTTATTCAAGCTTCGTGCAATCTTTTTTATGAACACTTGAATATGGGTAAGTTTCATGAAAAAAAGCAAAATTTTGAACAAAAAATTGTGTTTTTGTCTAGATCAGATTCAGAACAATGATTTTTACAAAAATGGAATAGATCGCTTCCACACTGGATCGACATTATATTCCATTTATATGTTGTTTAATGCTTGATGATCACGTTATTATACATATGCATCTGCTTACATACGCGATTGATTGTTTCTGCTTCTTCTTGGCCATGTTTTGATCTAGACATTCAATACTCTTTTGGAAGATGTGTAATGGCGCCTCCTACCGTACACCACTGAAAACACGGAAAGCTAAATTATCTAAAAAAAACCCCACAAACTCTTTACAGTTTGTCTAAAGAGTTCACATATCATGATTGTATCAGAAAATTAACTTAATTGAAATATATATATATAATCAGAATTTAAAATAACTGTTTAATAATTGATTATACATTTAAATGTAATTTAGTCCTTTGATGCAAAGCTGAATTTTCAACATCATTACTCCAGTCTTCAGTCTCACACGATCCTTCAGAAATCACTCTATATTCAACTGATTTGCTACTTTTCTGCTCAAGAAACGTTTCATATATGTTGAAAACCGTTATTTCAATTCTTGGATGAATATAAAGTTCAAAAGAACAACATTTATTTGAATTGTAAGTCAATGTAAATGTTTTTACTATATTGAACAGTACTGTACATGAAGTACTGAGGTCTGAGGACAGGTGATTTTAGGGGAAGTGAGGGATAATAATCAATGCAACAACAAAAAAAAAAAGATCATTTACACAGAAATGTGTTCATATTTCATGAATATAATCCCATGTGTGAAAGTAACTAATGCTTTCTTGCTTGTTTTCTAAATGTAATTACATTCTAATGTAATTTCATGCTTGTGTGTGCCTGTGTGAGTTTTATGTACCTGTAAATGTCTAAGTGTGAACACCACAGGCTCGGTCAGAAACACTCGACTGGACTCTTTATTGATCGACGCTGCGATGACGTGTGAATTCACTGCCAGGCCCCGCCCACCAGGCCCCGCCTCCATTTCCATCTTCACAGTGGCGTTTTCAGTAGACAGGAACAAACCCAGATTCTTATAGAGCACAAAGACCACTTTTACCTGGCCTGTGCAGAGAAACACAGCACAAAAAAGAAGGAGAGAGTTGCTGAGTGGTGGAAGGATATGAATAACAACTAAGAGGAAAAAGGGAGCGGTAGAGTGACTTGAGTGAAGGTTATAATGATTTGGGCTGGGAGGGGGTGAGTAAGTGATCGGGGGATGAAGGAATTTTAATATGGAGGGCAATGGAACATTCATCCCTTCAGCTCTCACTCACTCCGTTTCTTCCGTATGAATATTTCATGTGCGTTTGTTTCAATCATACTAATCTCACTTCCCCCACCCAACCTGTCCCCGATGAGAAGCAGTGAATGGCGACACGGCTTCAAAAAAGAGGCTAAACGCAGGAGTGGCAGAAAAAGCGAGGAGTAGAAGAGCTGATGGCGGGATAAGATGGCTAAGAGATGGAGGGGATAGGAAGGAGAGAAGAGGGAGAAAAGAAAAGAGTGCCGAGATTGCTCTGTCAGCGTGAAAATGATAGTAATCTAGTCGCCTCTCGGGCTGTTCGATTAAGAGCGCCGTTAAGAAACCATCAGGGATGAAATGGTCTCAGCGCTTTTGTTAATCTGATTAGGTTTATTATTATCAACCAATAACCGGGTAAAGCGAAGTGGAAATTTCGCTAAGCTTCAGTGAAACTGCACGGGGGCGAGTCGCACATCGAGATGGAAGGGACAGGAAGAGAAAGCGAGCTGAGACTGACCGTTGCGGCTGTACTGTTTGAAGGTTGAGGCCGAGAGCTGGATGCTGCTTTCGCTGGGACCGTTCTGAGGGAACAACAAATCCTGAGACTCTGTCTCTGTGTTCAACACGCGCACCTCTAGATCTGAAGACACACAAAAACACACTTTGAGAGTTTGAACTGTAATAACACAGCAAAAAAGACTTGAAAGGTTACAATAAAAGCTACTCATTTTGAAGTAGTAGTCAAACGCTACAAAGAGTTGAGATATATATATATATATATATATATATATATATATATATATATATATATATATATATATATATATATATTATGGACATTATAAACTTAATACATTTTGTATTCTGTACATTATAAACTACTATTAAAAAGGCAGTATGACTTCATTTTTATGTAGAAATTAATCATTTTATTCAGCAAGGACACAAATTGATCAGATTGATCAAAAGTGACAGTAAATACATTTATTTACAAAAGATTTCTATTTCAAATAAATGCTGTTCTTTTGAACTTTGTATTCATCAAATAATCCCTTCAAAAATGATCAGTTTCCAAAAAATATCAAGCAGCACCATTTTAAACACTGAAAATTTGTCATCACAGGAATAAATTATTTTTTAAAATATATTCAAATATGAAACACTGATTATAAATTGTAATAACATTTCACAATATTGCTGTTTTTTTTACTGCATTTTTAATCATTAAAAGACTTAAAGACTTATTAATCAAAAGATTTGTTTCAAAAACATGAAAGTTTTGAACAAAGTTACACTAAATACAAAAATAAAGTAAAATAAAAAAATGAAATATTTATAAAATAGAATATAACTATATTTATTACGACGGCGTTTTAGTGCCACGTTAAAAAAATAATTTAAAAAAATCTATTTCGAGATGAAAGTCGAAATATTATGAGAATAAAGTCGAAATATTACGAGAATAAAGTCGAAATATTACGATAATAAAGTCAAAATATTTTGAGAATAAAGTCAAAATACTACGAGAATAAAGTCGAAATGTTTGGAGAATGAAGATTAAAGTTATAGCCTAATATTTTGAGATTCTAGACTTTTGCGCATGCAAATGGCCCGGATTGGGAGCACCGGGAGATATTCCAAAGTCTCAGCTTTCAAAATCTATTAGTTTTATAGTGAAATACAAACAATATGTATATTATAATGTGTTTTTTCACGCTCTTTAATGTGGCGTGACAGATCGCTGTATTTGCTTCAGTTTAAGCGGCATGTGAGTGAATCATCTTTCTGATTACAATGAGACATTATTTTCATTGTAAATTAGGCTATACTGTTTTTTTTTTTCATGGCTTCTGATGTTCCTTCACTTTTATATCTTGCTATAAATTTGAAATAAAGAGGAAAAACATTTATAATTTGTATTTCGTGATAAAACTGACAGAAATTATATTAAAAGCACAAAATTATTGTGAATTATTGGGTGGCTGGCATGCTACAAATAATGAGTGGAAGACGTTAACCGGAAGACGAAATGGAAGACGATACTATGAATAAAACAGCTTGTGAATAGTCACTTAATGTTATAGCCTACAGCCTATACCTCAGAAAAGAAAACAATATAATTTATGTTAACGAGTTGGAGTCCACTTCAACCTTTAGAACGTTTTATTAATTAAATAGACTACATGTGAGGAATGAAAGTTTGGACGCCACAGACGTTTTTGCGGAGTAAGTGGTGAAATTTTCACAAATTTGGAATTTTCACAAAGAAAACAGTAGCCTATGTTTGTGAATTGATTCACATAAATACAGCGATCTGATCATTAAAGAGCTTGAAAAACACATTATCGTAAAACACATAATTTGTGTTTCGCTATAAAACTGATTTTGAAATCTGAGATTTTGTTTTATATTAAAAAGTACCAAAATACCAAATCTTATCGCTATTCGTTGGGTGGCGCACTACAAATAACAAATGCAATGGAAGACATTAGGCTAAATATTATTTCCAAGCGTAGGCTACTGTCCCGGCGAATATGACACATGGTATGATTTCTGCTAATAATCCCACATAAAGGGGGAAGTGGTGTGTGGCCAAGTATAGTGACCCATACTCGGAATTTGTCCTCTGCATTTAACCCATCCATACAGTGAACATACACCTGGAGCAGTGGGCAGCCAATGCTGTGGCGCCCGGGGAGCAGTTGGGGGTTCGGTGCCTTGCTCAAGGGTCTCACCTCAGTCGTGGTATTGAGGGTGGAGAGGGTGCTGGTTATTCACTCCCCCCACCTACAATCCCTGCCGGACCCGAGACTCGAACCCACGACCTTCGGGTTATAAGTCCGACTCTCTATCCATTAGGCCACGACTGCCCCGTGACATATATTTGTAGTGTATTAAAAAAGGGTTAAATAAGAGAGCTACAGCGCCCTCCAAAGGAATGTCGATTGGTTGTGTGAGCTGATGTTAAGATAAAAAGTTGTTCCTGTTCAGTCTGTTACTAAATATCATATTCTTGATATTAAGCTGTTTCCGCGAGTCCTTAAAATTGACTCTTCCTCATCCCAGTAAGATAATGCGGTCGCTCGGATGCAATAGCCATTCAAATAGGCCTAAATTCCGGTGGACTGGCAACTCCCGGTGCTCTCAATCCGGGCCATTTGTATGCGCAATAGATACTCTCAAAATATTGTAACTTTAATTTCTACGATTTAAATTCTCGAAACATTTCGACTTTATTCTAGTAATATTTCAACTTTATTCTCGTAATATTTCGACTTTTCTCATAATATATCGACTTTATTCTCGTAATATTTTGACTTTATTCTCGTAATATTTTGACTTTATTCTCGTAATTTCGACTTTATTCTCTAAATATTACGACTTTAATCTCATAATCTTAGATTTTGTTATTATTATTATTTTTTTTTATTTTGTAACGTGATACTAAAACGCCATCGTAATTTATAGACTAAAACTAAATAATTAAAAAAAAAAAAACTATATATGGACATACCCAGCGATTGGGTTGTTTTGACCCAGCAGTTGGGTTAGATCAGGGGTCGGCAACCAACAGTGGCACGCAGAGGGATAATCGCTAGCACACGAGCAATAGGGAAAACGGCATACTGCCGTACATTTTGATATAATAACTTCTCATAGTCACACAGCCTGTTGTGTGACTATGTGAGAATTAACTTGCGCTAGTCTACGGATGCGCGCGTGACCGCTGCATAAACTAGGCGCTTCAGATCAAAGCCTCAGCAGTCTAACAGCGCTTGTCAATGTCAAAATGACTGAGATGGCCAATCAAATCAAAGTAGGCGCGAAGCATCAGTAACGCTGAAAGAGAGCGAGGTAAAATGAAGCTGAAAATCATTTAATATTAGTCAACTGTTTTAAGACAGAAATGTTAAATGACCGACAGCTATATCCAGTGATGCAAACTACTGGAACATTTTTATTTATTTTTTTTTGTCTCAAATATGGCTATTTTGAGAGAGAGAGAAAGATGTTTGTGAATTGTCTGCATCTGTCTCTCTCTCTACGAACAATGAAGCTGAGTTTAGTTAAAAAACTTTTGATTTTACCCCCCTTATTGCTGAGAAATATAATGTAGCGATTCAGTATCGATTAATAAAATTTGCGTGGCAGCGCTGACAAGAAGTTTATGAGCTTCTGAATGTTACTTTTTTGCACAGCACAATCTCCGATCTCTGTGTGCGAGTATGTGCACGCATCAATTAAAGCAGCGCATTAATACAGAATGGTGATTAAACTGAACAGTTTTAATGCGTTGGCCTTGTCTCTCTCACACACACACACACACACAGTGGTGTTCGGTATGGTCACACTGTATATCTGTTATTCAAGAAACTTTTGAAAAGTTTAAAAACAATTTATGAAAAAAAAATCATCATTAAATTATACGATAAATCAATTATCGTATAATTTAAAAATGTTTATGTTTACAGAATGTATTAAAAAAGAGGGTGGTATTGGCACAGTGGTTAACCAGGAAAATTAAAAATGGCATGTCATGCCGAAAAGATTGCCGACCCTTGGGTTAGATCTTTAACCCAACTGGCTGGGTAGTTTTCTTTATTTAAAAATTACTATATTTCTTGCTTAAAATGTACCCCAAATAGGTTTGGATATTAACATTTATTAATACATTTAATAAACAAACATGTATTAATAAGTTCAATGAATAATTGAATAATAAACATTTATTAAATTGCTTATTAATAAATGTTCACCTTTTGATTAGTACTGATGCCTCTAGTAATAAAGTGTCTGATTTTTAATTTCCAACCTATTTTGGGTTCATTTTAAGCTAGCCATATAGTAATTTTTAAACAATAGTTGAGTTAAATAAAACTGCCCAGCAGGTTGGTCAAACATTTAACCCAATTGCTGGGTCAAAATAACCCAATCGCTGGGCTTGTCTATATTTAACCCAACTTGGGTTGTTTTTAACCCAGCATTTTTTTGAGTGCATGGTTCCATGAAGAACCTTTAACATCCATGAAACCTTTTTCAAAAAAGGTGGTTGACAAAAGATGGTTCTTTTAAGAACAGTTCACTGAAAGGTTCTGTGAAGAACCTGATAGTTCTTCTATGGCATCAGTGTGAAAACCCCTTTTTAAAGCCTTTATTTTTATATATATTGTTCTAGAACACAAAGCCAGTTAGTTTCTCGTCAACACCAACTCACCGACATTGGCAGCGTGGTCGGAGAAGTGACTATTGTACATGTTATTGGCCAACAGGAAGGCTCCTTTCTCCATGACGTCCAGTAGCATGGTGGCGGTGTGCGCCTGCTCCGTACTGTTCATGTCCTGCCATGACTCTAAAGCCTCGGCACGCAAAAGATTATCCACAGTCTGCACAACCGCCTGCACACACATGCACAAACAAACATACCCTTACACTTCATCATAATTACACTCCACATCAAATATGAGAAAATATGACTCTGTGATTGTCACATCTGTGAATCTTACGTAATGCTTGAAATTTATTTCTGCTAAGGAGCAACATCTTATAGGCCATTATAAATGACAAGAGTGCTAAAAGAAAGCCTTGGGCAAGACGCACAGTATCATCATCGCTAGAAGTCTCTCTTTCTCTCTCTCTCTCTCTCTCTCTCTCTCTCTCTCACACACACACACAACAGACACAAAACAAACCAGCTGCAGTTAAAATTCATCTGAGGAAGGCATATGCAATAAAAAAAATATGGATGGCACTTTCTATGACGCCTGTATATGTTATGCATTATAAATGCAGTCATAATGCCATACTGTGATGCATTATATCATTTCATTAAAAGTAACCACCAATATAATATAATATAATATAATATAATATAATATAATAATACTTCATGGTACTATGTTAAAAGACCTCATAAAATCAAAACGAGTGGTTTTTTTTTTTTAATTTAATATATATTTAAAATTTTATTTATTCCCTTGATGGCAAAGTTTATTACAACGGTCTTCGGTGTCACATGATATTTCAGAAATCATTCTAAAATGCAGATTTAGCACTCAAGAAACGTTTATTATTATTAATTAGGTAACACTTTAGTTTAGGGACCAATTCTCACTTTTAACTAGTTGCTTATCAACATGCATATTACTAGCATATTGGCTGTTTATTATTACTTATAAAGCACATATTAATGCCTTATTCTACATGACCATATTTTAGATCCCTTAATCCTACACCATACTTAACAACTACCTTACTAACTATTAATAAGCAGCAAATTGTGAGTTTATTGGGGCAAAAGTGGTAGTTAATAGCTAATAGTGAGAACTGGTCCCCAAATTAATCGTGACATTTTTTTTTTTTTCAGGGTTCTTTGATAAATAGAAAGTTTGAAAGAACAGCATTTATTTGAAATATAAATCTTTTTCTACATTTTATCTTTACTGTCATGTTTGATCAAATGAATGCATCCTTGGTGAATTAAAGTATTAATTTTACTTAAAAATATACTCACCCCAAACAGTGGTCTATATGAATTTAAACTGTACAGCCTCTTAAAGGAAACTGGGCCAGAAATATAGATGACACCACAGATTTTTGTCCATTTATCAAATTTTCTTAAGAATGAGGCATAATAACACCTACAACCAACTAGAAAGTAGCAAATTGTGTTTGTTGATGTTGATGCACAATACTATTGTATATATTTTACTTTGTTTCTTTGCAGTATTTTAGTCTAGTAGCCCTTCAAGACCAGCACTGAACAGCGTAGATGTATTATAAGGAAATTCTGACTGTATTTTTATATCTTTATAATGCATTTTATATACAGGCTTCCTAGAATGTTTTGTAGAAAAATGCTCACAGTGGAGTGCAGGATAGGAATCAAGCACCGGTATGTGTGCGCAGTGACACGGAGGATAAGAAGAGATATGAGAGGTGAAGTGTGTCTGTGAACTCATACAGATAACGCTGCACAATACCTGAACATAAGCCCGGCAGGTCCTCTCTCTCTTCTGCCACTGCAAGACACAATGAAACTACTTTCAGATACACACACATACATGAAGAAGAGTTTTGCCCATTCAAACTGATTTTGAGTCAATTTCAAATGCAATTTACAAAAATACTACTGCTACTAAAAGAGTGGCATTAAACTACTACTGCTACTTTTCCATCCATCAAAAATTCATGATCTGTAGCTGTCAAGTTCAGACAGCTATATATATATATATATATATATATATATATATATGACCCCGGACTACAAAAGCAGTCATAAGCAGCATGGGTATATTTTACAAAAATACATTGTATGGGTCAAAATTATCGATTTTTCCTTTATGCCAAAAATCATTAGAAAATTAAGTAAAGATCATGTTCCATGAAGATATTTTGTGAATGTCCTACCGTAAATATACTAAAACATAATTTTTGATTAGTAATATGCATTGCTAAGGACTTCATTTGGACAACTTTAAAAGCGATTTTCTCAATATTTTGATTTTTTTGCAACCTCATATTCAAGATATTCAAATAGTTGTATCTAGGCCAAATATTGTCCTATCCTAACAAACCATACATCAATGGAAAGCTTATTTATTCAGCTTTGTTTATTCAGATGATGTATAAATCTCAATTTCAAAAAAATTGACCCTTATGACTGTTTTTTTGTGGTCCAGAGTCACGTGTGAGCTATCGAGCTACTAAAACAATAAAATCCAAAACTCCAACCACTCAAAAAAGTGTATGCTGAAGAGTCATGCCCATTCAAATAGATTTTCAGTCAATTTCAAATGCATCTTACATAATAAAAAACAAATCACTTTTTTTCACGCTCTTTTCCATCAAACAAAAATGCATGAAATATGTATAATATATTAAACATAAAACAACTTTACAATAAATCATATAAAATGTAATATATATTTTTGTACAAAATTTTTAATGATTAATTATTTTTTTTCAATTTATTATTATTATTATTATTATTATTTTATTATTTTCTCCCATTTGTAAAATCTCAAAAAAAATGAGCTACTTAAACATTAAAAGGGGAAAAAGTAGGCCAGAATTGCAGCCGCTCAGAAAAACAGGTATATGCAGACCGTGCATTCATATGATTCATGTCAAGGCTGTGAGTTTAGAGGGTATTCCTGTGCACACTGATGTGGCAGCAAACAAAACATGAAGAGTTTGTTTAAAGGGCAAATGTGTGTGCATGCATGTGTGACCTTATTGTAGTTCCTGGCTGCCGATTCCTTATTCCCGGGTCTGAGTGCTTGCAGCTGTGCGTCTAATATATCCAATAGCTGCTCGATGAGTCTGACAGAGGAACTGACATCACCAGCGTGAATGCGGCCCTGCGTGTGGTTCACCAGCTCAGCAGCGATGTTTGCAGCATTCTCTCCGCTTTTTATCTACACAGTGAATACACACACACACAGTCTGGTCTCTAAAGCTCAACCCCCTGCCGTGCGCAGTGGGGGTGTGAGCTGGGGGTTTCTGGGTTTATGCTGCTAGACGCACAGACAAAAGACAGCAAATCTTTAATGACTCTCTAAATCAAGCTATTACAAAAAAAAAAAAACAAAAAGGCAAAAACGAAAGCGTGAAACATGATGAAATTACTCACTTGATTTGAAAGCAGACACATAGCTTGTAATTGCCCTGAAGCAAATGTGTCACTTAATGTTTAGAAAAAAAGAAAAAGAAAAGAAAAAAAAAAAAACAGTCCATTGTGTTTAAGGTACTTAAAGGTACATCAAAGTACGCTATGGTGTAACCACTCTTTGTGGTGTTCAAAAACAGTGCTGTTAGAATAGTATGTCAAAAACAAACACACACACGCACAGACACACACACCCACCCACGCACACACCCACCCACACACACACACACACACACACACACACACATTAATGCCAACTCTCCAACTGAACATTTTAATTTAATGTGAATCTTTTGATTTTTTTTTTTTTTTACCTTTGAAGAATGCCATTTATTTACTAAGGCCTTTTACAGTTGACATTTCTCTTTTGAGTCCTTAATTGACTGTTCACAAAGAGCTTGATTGACAGGCGATCTGACCAATCAGAACGCGGATATTATGTGCCGCCGCTGCTGCTATCTGCCATCTTGCCCGACAGCTACGGCCTGTCTCCACAGAAATACATGTTAAAACGGGGTAAAAAAAAAAAAAAGATCGACTGAATTGAAACTTTTTTAATATAACTAAATATAAATATGTGCGGAGGGTTAAGCTGTGCTGTTGTTGGCTGCTACGGTAACAGCAATAAGCTAAGGAATTCCTTTTAAATACTTGTTTTGCGTACCAGAAAATCTATCATGTCCGGCACTGTATGCATGGCTTGCAGCGCTTAAGTTAAATACTGAGTGTTAAATAATAAAAATAATATGTTAAAACGTGTGCTCTTATCATTCTGTGGACAAAATTCCGTGAACGTCGCCCGAATGTGAGCTTTATATACACATGTGTGCTCATCTGTTTTCAATGCAAGTTAACCGCGTCGCTTCATGTCATCTTCCCACTCATTAAGCTATGATAGGTCCTTTACTGCAAAAAGACGGTCACTGCGACACTCTAAAGTGATGAAACTATGGCGCTATGTACTTTTTTAAAACCATTTTCATAGGTTTCACATTATATTGTTGGCTTTGAAAATATGTAAATGTGCATGCCCAGTAGCCGCATCTGTATCTCTTCTAGCCTTAACCACAAATCAGACAGGAGAGCAGATTAACTTTGGTGGACTTAAACTTGAAAAATAGTGTGTTCCGCGGTTGAAATAAAATACTTTCTGATGTTTATTCATGTTCATTTCGTGCTTTAAGTAAATATGAAAAGATGATCGGTTCACGTGTTTGAACTGAAGCAATACAGTGATCTGTCACAACACATTGAAGAGCCACAAAACGGTATTTATTGTTTGAATTTCTTTAAAAATGACTCAATTCTGAGATCCTGAGACCTTGTTTCATATCAGAAGTAACCTGCTAAGTAACCTGCTCTGTCTTGTCTGTCGGTGTGTTTTCAGTTTCCTCTTTGATCTGCAATGTATTTTTCACTGCATGAGAACATGATGTGTAGTGTGAGAGCAGCATTGTTTGTCGGTCATGGCAACAGTAACTAAGGGTGGGTGGGTTTTGCGAACGGTCAATTACGTTCTAAAGAAAGAGTTCAGTAATTTACAATAGTGACAAGCACATTTATATTTAATCTGCATGTGTATGGAACTAATAAACAAAACGTACTCTGTTCCCTTAGATATGGGAACGAGTACTGCATCGTATGACGCTTGTATGGGAAAAACTCCTTTTTTCCTCTTCAAGTGAAGCCTTTTCAATCACACAGTGAAACTGCACGTCCATTGGTTCGTGCAGTGCTATAAAAATGAACCAATGGCTCGGCGGCGGTGACGAGCGAGCCTATGGCTGAGCAGCCCACCATAGCCTGCCAAAACGGGCGGGGACTGTGGCTATATAAGTGGCCGCTTCGCCGCCGCATCTCAGATTTCTTCGAATGAAGCGACTGAGGCATGCAGCTCATAGCATGGCCAGGAACACAGTACTCATTCCCATATCTAAGGGAACCGACGTTACGAAAGTAACCGAGTATGTTCCCTGTCAATATTTTCACTCGTACTGCGTCGTAAGACGCTAGTATGGGAACCAGTACAATCACACCGTGCTATGATGGGGAATGACTCAAAACCAAGACTCCCATGGGAGAAGACCCAGGGGAGTCAATATAATACACCAAGCACAGGCTGAGCCCTCAGGGTCATCCGTGGCCTGGGTGTCATCCCATAAGTATACCTAGTGTCCATATAATATGGACCGCCCAAGTGAAGGAGGGACTTGAACAAAGTTGGTCAAGTGAACCCCTAAGGCTGCTAATCCAGTCGGAGGCGGTTAAGCAGAAAGGACTCTGGTCTGTAAGGCAGGGACATCCAGGCTGTAAAACCTTGCAAATGTGGACGGCGAGGACCAGCCGGCCGCCTCACAAATGTCCGAAATGGACACCCCACTAGACCAAGCCCAGGAGGAGGCAATGCCTCTGGTGGAGTGGGCTCTTACACCATTGGGGCACTGCAAACCCAAGGAGTATGCTAGGGAGATAGCATCCACTAACCACCTGGAAATTCTTTTCTTCATAACAGGGCGGTTACCAAAGCTAACAAAAAGCTGTTCTGATCTCCTGAAAGAGGCAGAACGCTCAATGTACACCCTAATGGCCCTGACGGGGTAGAGCAGGTTCAATTCCTGGTCCTCCGTCGAGGGGGGAAGCGTGGAAAGTGCTATGACCTGGGCTCTGAACGGAGTGGAGAGCACCTTAGGTACATAACCCAGCCTTGGTTTCAGGATGACCTTGGGGTCGTTAAGCCCGAATTCCAGGCAAGCAGGGTTGATGGAAAGGGCCTGTAGGTCTCCTACTCGCTTAACCGATGCCAGCGCTAGCAGCAGGGCGGTTTTGAACGAGAGTGATCTGAGGCTCGCAAATTGCAGTGGTTCAAATGGGGGCCCTTTCAAGGCCTTTAGTACGGTTGGCAAGTCTCAAGATGGAACTGTACGAGTACGTGGGGGGTTAAGTCTCCTGGCACTTCGAATAAACTGAACCACCGCACTATTTCTGCCCATCGAATGGCCAGCAATGGGGGCATGAAAAGCCGCTATGGCTGAAGCGTAAACCTTGATGGTGGATGGGAAATGCTGCTTATCCAGCATCTCCTGCAGGAATGAGAGAACCACTGATACCTCAGAGGTGACCGGACCTAAGTCGCGGTCTTGACACCAAGCCGAGAAAATGGACCATTTCAGAGCATAGAGGCATCTGGTAGCCAAGGCTCTAGCTTCCGCCATAGTGTTTAAGACACGCTCTGGGAGGGCCAAAGCCTCCCGTTGAGCGGCCACACATGCAGGGCCCATAACTCGGGCCGTGGATGCCATAGGGTGCCGTTCACTTGAGAGAGGAGGTCCCGCCTCAAGGGAATGGGACACGGAGCTGCTTCGAGCAGCTGGAATAATTCCGACACCCATGGTTGGTTCCTCCAGAGGGGGGCTATTAGAAGAAACCTGTGCCGTTGCTCCCTGACTCGTCTGAGTACCTGTGGTAGCAGAGCGATAGGAGGGAACGCATAGAGCAGAAGGCTGGGCCACTCGTGAGCCAGGGCATCCGTGCTCCTCGTGAAATAGATTGGGCAATGAGAGTTGTCTTCGGAGGCAAAGAGGTCTACTCGAGCTCTGCCAAAGACTTCCCAGATTTTCTGAACTGCGAGCGGGTGGAGTGTCCACTCCTCTGAGGAGACGTTGTTCCTTGACAACATGTCCGCTCCTTGGTTCAATTTGCCCGGCACATGCGTCACCTTCAGTGAGCGCGGATTGGTCTGAGCCCAAACAAGAAGGTCTTTCGCTAGCGTGCAGAGGTGCTTCAAGACGAGGCTTCCCTGGTGATTTATGTACGACACCACGGACCTGCTGTCTGAGCGTATTAGCACGTGGTGTCTCCTTATGTCCAGCAGGAAGAATTGACAGGCACGGCACACTGCTAGCATTTCTAGGCAGTTGATGTGCAGACCCGATTCCTCCTCGGACCAAAGGCCGAAGGCCGGTTTGCCCTCGCACAGAGCTCCCCAACCCTTGTTGGAAGCATCTGTCGTGAAAACCTTCCTCCTGAGCGCCATATCTAGAATCACCCCTTGCTTCAACCAGAGGGGGTCCCTCCAATGGTTCAGGGCTGATACTCAGGCCTGATTCACCATTATGTGATGGCGACCGTGACACCAAGCGCGCAGATGGAACCCTCTGCTTCAGCCAGAACTGGATGGGCCGCATGTAAAGCAGGTCCAGTCGAAGCACTGGCGAAGCCGCTACCATAAGGCCCAGCATTTTCTGGAAGGCCTTGAGCGGGCGGACGGTTCCTTCCTTGAAGGAGGCCGCACAGCGCTGAATTGTCATGGCTCGTTCTGCTGAGACAGTTGCTGTCATCTGCACTGAGTCGATAATTGTCCCCAGGAACAACACTCGTTGGCTGGGTGACAGAACGCTCTTGGCAAAGTTGACCCTGAGCCCCAGGCATTCCAGGTGGCTGAGGATGAGGGTCTTGTGCGATGTTGAAACCGCCTCCGACTGTGCCAGAATGAGCCAGTTGTCGAGGTAGTTGAGTACGCGGATTCCCATCTGTCGCAGAGGGGAGAGAGCCGCATCCATGCATCACTTAAAGGTGCGGAGAGCCAGGGACAGACCAAACGGGAGGACCCTGTATTGATATGTCACCCCCCCGAATGCGAATCTCAAGAATCGTCTGTGATGGGGGGCTACCTGGATGTGAAAGTATGCGTCTTTCAGATCCAGCGACATGAACCAGTCCCCTGGGCGTATTTGCGAGAGGATCTGCTTCAACGTGATCATCCTGAACAACCTTTTTACAAGGGCGCGATTCAGGAGTCTGAGATCTAGAATAGGTCGCAGGCCACTGTCTCTTTTGGGGACGAGGAAGTAGTGGCTGTAAAAGCCTGACTCGCTCTGGGCTGGAGGAACGACTTCTATGGCTCCTTTTACCAGCAGATTCATCACCTCTGCGCACAGGACCTGAGCGTCCTTGCTGCGCACTGTGGTGGCGACCACACCGTGGAAGCATGGTGGCCTTCGAGCGAATTGGAGTGAATAACCTCATCTCATTGTAGCCATTACCCAATCTGACACACAACGGGGATGGCTTGCCAGGCCATGGCCCGTGTGAAAGTGACTGAAAGTCTCGCAGTGTGTGCAATCAGTCCCGCTGAGCGCAGCGTCAGCATGGGATTTCCCCAAGCATGACACGCACTCAGTGTGACCATCATCAGCATGCAGGGGAGCCCTGCACGTCTTACAATGACGACGCGGCATTTGAAACAACACTGAATTTGCTCTTTTTGTGAGGCTCTTTTAGACGATCACCGGATGGCGGCAGGGGATAGACCGGGAATAACAGCAGAGCTGCAAAGGTCCAATCCAGCTGCTGAGGCGTTTCTACGGCGAAGTCAGCGTCAGCGAAGAGTCAGCGAGGAAGAATCGTCGTCACTGAAGAGAAGAAATCTGAGATGCGGCGGCGAAGCGGCCGCTTATATAGCCACAGTCCCCGCCCGTTTTGGTGGGCTATGGCGGGCTGCTCAGCCATAGGTTCAATGGACGTGTAGTTTCACTGCGTGATTGAAAAGGCTTCAGTTGAAGAGGAAAAAAGGAGTTTTTCCCATACAAGCATCTTACGACGCAGTATGAGTGAAAATATTGACAGGGAACATGGTTTGCTAATAAGTTCAGGATGATAATCCTGTACATCTGTGATTGCCAACATTACTTTGGTCAACAACAGCCCCAACAATTGTTGCCAACCATGTTTGTAGTCTGAGAAGTCAAAATGTTGCTGTGTTGATCTCTCCATGTCAATCATCACAACTTAAAGGTAGGGTAGGCGATTTCGGAGAGGCTAGTGATAGCAAGATAGCTTTGAAAGCACAAGATCCCACCCTCCCTGCATAACCACTCTCCAAAGTCACACCTCCTCCAAAACACATGAACACACACAAGCAGACCAGAGGCTAACCGGCGGCACAATGAGAGACGGTTGGTGGAGGGTTGAATGTAACCCTGTCAGATTAATGCATGTCTCATTCACCGGTGAGAAAACATTACAGTACAAAGCACATAATATTACAATAATAGCACTTCCATTCTCACTCGGTCTGCAACAGCGTAATGGAGCACACTGATGGCGTATCATGTCTGCGTGAGCAGAGTGCGTGGAGGTATGTAAATACATACGTTGACAGGCAAGTAGGACAGCCTATTGTAGCCCTCGGAGTGAGAGATATGATTAGACAAACATTTTAATGTCCTACGCCTTGCACGGACGATATAAATACATATAAATTCATTCAGACCACTTAACTTAGTGATTGCTACTGGGATGTGAAGAGACGTTTAACCAGCATAATAAAAAATGTTTTTGAACCAAATCACCTACTCTGCCTTTAAGGGATAGAGCTTGCATGTTTGCACACAAAATGATATATCTAGGAAACATCTCTTCAGCTTCAGTTATATTTTAGTATTATTTAAATACTACTAGAATTTGTATTATATGTTTAATTAGCTTTTATTGTTATATATTATTTTTATTATACATTTCAATTTTGTTTACTTTTTTTTTGCTTTTCAAATGGTACCATTTAGAATTTTCCAGTTTTAGTTTTTTATTTCCAGTTAGTAATTTTAACTTAAACTAAACAACAGTTAAAATGTTGCCTTGGCAACTAACTGAGTTTTTCATCTAATATATACATTTTATTTTATTTCCGTTTTATTTCAATTAACAATTTCTATTATTATTATAATTTTTTTTTTTATTATTTTAATTTAGTCAGAGATAAGGATAATAATAAACCTACTCTGCATATCCTGCATATTCTTTCCAAGGTTGTTAGGAAAGGGACTGGAATTTATTTTTAACAAGTCTCTGATCATTCCAGTCTGATCTTAACAGTCTGAGTTGGACTGTGTTGTAAATCTGTCACTGTTACTGAGTTTGTTACTGGAATAAAGGGAAGTGCAAACTATATTAGGCATCAGACAGAATATGGAGCTAATTTCATTAGCAAAGACAAAGTTTATGTAAAAGTCCACTTATTCTGAAGGATCAAAGGGAGGGAGAGTAAAAATGAAATTTTAACTGTTTTTATGGGTCAAAAGTTCAACAACAGTGGACAAAATGCTTGCTGTGTAAGTTTAGTGTGACTTTAACCTGAGGTGCTTTTAAACTCTCTCTTAGAAATAGATAGAATAGAGAGATTTTATTCCAAATCATGTCAAAAGAATGACTTGCGTGCGGTAATGTGAGCTGAGGCCGGAATGATAATAGCTGAGGTAGAAGACAGAGCAGGACAGGGAACTGGGGCTCAGAGCAAGTAAAAAGGAACTTTTTAGTGGCCTCACCTTCTGGGCCACCTGGCTGACCCACGGCGAGGTGCAGTTACTTAGATCAGGGCCGCGAGGATTCCACAGCACAGGAGAGGACAGGCAATGAAAGGATGCGATGCCTGAAAACAGAAGACGAGATGTTAGGAGGGACAGACAGAAAGTCGTGTGTGTGTGTGTGTGTGTGTATGTGTGAGTGTGTGTGTCTGTGTATCTATATCTATATCTATATATCTATATATCTGTATATCTATATACAGGGCTCGAATTTAGGGGGGATGGCACCCCCCTGGCCGAAAAAAAGACAAAAAGCATCCCCTCTGTAAAACCACCATCCCCCCTTACCATCCCCTTTGGGTTATTAATTTTGAGTTTTACGTAAAACTTATCATGCACATGAAATGTTAAAATTCTCTACTTATGATAATTCACTAAATAACGGTGATTGGCCAATCAGAACTAGGTACTGTAACAAGCTGTGAACAAGCGGAAGCGATTGTTTGTCATTTTTCGCGCAAAATGGTTCAAGCGCAACTTTTGAAATTCTTTAAAAAGAAGACAACAGGAGGTATGATTATTCCTTGATTAGAATTTAACGACTTTCCCCTTACATAATGTATGTGTGATAGAGAGAGACTGAGATGATAGGAGAGCTGACATTATCCAACTTTGAGAGCAAAAAAAAAAAAAAAAACATCTTGAGAGTCCAAAAGCATTCACTGCGTGATGAAGCCTATTAGAATACAGTTAGAATGCCGTTATAATTTCAGCAATGAAACAAAAATACCCATGTATGAGTTTTTGTTTTATATTCATTGCACAAGCAATGTACTTTTCTGAATAGCAACACATGTGCGCGAGCACAAATGTGCTATTAGTTTTATAACAGTGCAGAGCAACACAGTGTTTCGTTCCTTGAATGAATCAGTTTTTGAACGAATCGAGTGAGCCAGTGATTCAACGGTCCATTCAGATGGACACTTGTTTCGTTTCTAATTGAATCAGCCGTTTTGAACGAATCGCTTGATTTGAATGATTCAATAAATCATTTATTAAAACGGGGACTTGCTGCCACCTACTGGTGGTTTTATTGTCATATTCATTTATCCATGACAGGCCTAAACCAGCCAAGGTACCAGCACAAAAACACATTCGACAAAATATTGTTTAGTTATCAATACTAACCAAAATTCCCCCATTTCAGGCACCAGAAGTTCATTTAATAAGTCAATGTTTTCATTAAATAGAAACCTTTTTAAATATGAGACATATTTTGTAATCATTGTGTAAAATTAGCCACAGGACTATCATATATATATATACATATACACACACAGTATATATATATATATATATATATATACATATATTAGTGCTGTCAATCGATTAAAAAATTTAATCGCGTTAATCACAGTCATGGACTGTGATTAATCATGATTAATCGCAAATTTAAAATACTAGGATTTACCTGTAAATGTGTTGAAATAAAGAAATGCATGACATGCATGCTGTTTTAAGGAAACAGAACCTTTCACACTTCCGCCAGGTATGCGACATAATCCTTATTATTCTTTTATTATTATTCATTTGTTTTTATTCAGCCATTATCAGCCTTTAAACTGGCAATAAAACATTTACCAAGCCACATCGCTTCAATCCCAGTATACATTTACCTAACTATTATTAAAAGTATTTCTAAATAAATACAACAAAACATTTTCTTGCGACCTTACGTGAAGTATTATGACAAAATGCATTATGAAGAAGAATTGGACCTGTTCTACAGGTGCATTAGAGCTAATATTAGCATCATGCTACATAAGACAGTTTATGAGATTAATAGTACACTTTTACTCAAAACTCACTTTAAACCACCATCGAGTGTTTGCAATAACTTCCTTTTGCAATCACATGTGGAATTTGGTCGTTTACTGTTGTTAAAATATGCTATTTATAGCCTTTTATATCGCTGCACAAATTAGCATTTCAGATGTACACATTCATCTCAAGAAAATCACATACAAATATCCTATCGTAATCGAGTGTTTATTATCTTGTATAATCTATAGTGGCTGTTGTCATGTTTATTTCTGCTGTGTAAAAGCCTTAACATGTATGCTCTGGCTGAAACTCACGTTGTCTGTGATGTTACAACCGCCTCTCGGTTCTTAAGTTGCCAGGTATACATTCCAAGTATAATACACATTAGTACAAGAATGGTTCGCTGTACCCTCATCACACAATGATAGATAACCTTCCGCGCTGCGATGACGGGAAGAAGTTGGGGTAAAACCTTATCACATGATTAATTTGCGTTAAAAAATATTAACGCGTTAAAATTTTTTAGATTAATCGCATGCTTTAACGCATTAACCTTGACACCCCTAATATATATATATATATATATATATATATATATATATATATATACAGGTGCATCTCAATGAATTAGAATGTTGTGGAAAAGTTCATTTATTTCACTAACTCAACTCAAATTGTGAAACTTGTGTATTAAATAAATTCAATGCACACAGACTGAAGTAATTTAAGTCTTTGGTTCTTTTAATTGTGATGATTTTGGCTCACATTTAACAAAACCCACCAATTCACTATCTCAACAAATTAGAATATGGTGACATGCCAATCAGCTAATCAACTCAAAACACCTGCAAAGTTTTCCTGAACCTTCAAAATGGTTACACAATAGCCTATACAATCATGGGGAAGACTGCTGATCTGACATTTGTCCAGAAGACAATCATTGACACCCTCCACAAAGAGGGTAAGTCACAGAAGGTCATTACTGAATGGTTGGCTGTTCACAGAGTGCTGTATCAAAGCATATTAAGTGAAATGTTGACTGGAAGGAAGAAATGGGGTAGGAAAAGGTGCACGAGCAACAGGGATGACCACAAGCTTGAGAATACTGTCAAACAAAGCTGATTCAAACACTTGGGAGAGCTTCACAAGGAGTGGACTGAAGCTGGAGTCAGTGATCAAGAGTCACCACGCTCAGACGTCTTCAGGAAAAGGGCTACCAAGCCACTTCTGAAACAGAAACAATGTCAGAAGCATCTTACCTGGGCTAAGGAGAAAAAAAACTGGACTGTTGCTCAGTGGTCCAAAGTCCTCTTTTCAGATAAAAGTAAATTTTGCATTTCATTTGGAAATCAAGGTCCCAGAGTCTGGAGGAAGACTGGAGAGGCACAGAATCCAAGCTGCTTGAAGCCCAGTGTGAAGTTTCCACAGTCAGTGATGAATTGGGCTGCCATTTCATCTGCTGGTGTTGGTCCATTGTGTTTTCTGAAGTCCACAGTCAACGCAGCCATCTACCAGGACATTTTAGAGCACTTCATGCTTCCTTTTGCTGACAAGCTTTATGGAGATGCTGATTTCATTTTCCAGCAGGGCTTGGCACCTGTCCACACTGCCAAAAACACCAAAAGTTGGTTAAATGACCATGGTGTTGGTGTGCTTGACTGGCCAGCAAACTCACCAGACCTGAACCCCCATAGAGAATCTATGGGGTATTGTCAAGAGGAAGATGAGAGACACCAGACCCAAAAATGCAGATGAGCTGAAGGCCACTGTCAAAGAAACCTGGGCTTCCATACCACCTCAGCAGTGCCACAGACTGATCACCTCCATTCCACGCTGAACTGAGGCAGTAATTAAAGCAAAAGGAGCCCCTACCAAGTATTGAGTACATATACAGTAAATGAACATACTTTCCAGAAGGCCAACAATTCACTAATTTTTTTTTAATTTTTTTTTTTATTGGTCTTATGAAGTATTCTAATTTGTTGAGATAGTGAATTGGTGGGTTTTTGTTAAATGTGAGCCAAAATCATCACAATTAAAAGAACCATAGACTTAAACTACTTCAGTCTGTGTGCATTGAATTTATTTAATACACGAGTTTTACAATTTGAGTTGAATTACTGAAATAAACAAACTTTTCCACGACATTCTAATTCATTGAGATGCACCTGTGTGTGTGTGTGTATATATATATATATATATATATATATATATATATATATATATATATAATAGCTGTTTATACTAACAGTCAGCACACACGCACACACACACACACACAGGCTTATCATTGGGTTTACATTACACACTATATAAAACTATATAATCTTTTTTATATATTTATTTATTTTTTTTTATTTTTTTTTATTTTTTTTACTTTTGGAGTTACAGTGGCAAGTGGAGGAAACACAGCCAACAAATGTCCAGACTACTTGTGAACTTCAATACTCTTTAATAACCATTCCAGGATGCATCTCATTAAGGTGGTTGAGAATAACTAATGCTGTAATTAAGGCGAAGTGAGGCGACACTGAAGAAGCACAAATTAAGACAGTTCTGATTTATTTCTTCGTTTTTGGGGCACTACATAATTCCCATGCCTCCATTTCTGTATTTCATAGTTTTCGGGATTTTTACATGAGTTTTACAAAAAAATAAATAAATAAATTTTAAAAAACCTAGAGAAAGAGTTGACAAAACTTTACTGATAGAGTATAAAAAGTCATTCATTCAATATTCATTATATAAAACAAAATACAACAAATAAAATGTCAAAATAAAAAGTGAAAGGTTTTATCATGTAAAGAAAAATGGCAAATATGTACTTATCACATACATCACATCTAATATAAATATCAGATTATATAATGATTTTATATATAATATGAATAATAAATAGTATCTATAATAATATGTAAAATTTTGCAGAACAATACGTTCCATTTTTATTCTGTTCATTTTTTCTGATTTGGATTTTCTGTGGAGGTACTGTCTCCCTTACCTCCTTAGAGGAAAAAAAAAATCCTGATATATACGTACAAACACAAGTACACACACATAAATTCATAGCAAAAATTTATACCAAAAACCAACTGACTGAATTTATTCGCAACTCTAGAGTGCTAGAGAATAAGGAAGAAAGAGCTGGGCTGCTCAGAGCTTCACCGTGAAACCTTCCAAGAAAAACACTTTTTTTCCAGTGGAAATGAGTTTGCTGACACATGAACACCATCGCACACTCTTGCACACACTTGTGTAAGATCACACACCAGGCATGGCCATCCCGTCAGCGCCTCTGAACGCTGAGAAAACACCTCAAGGGAGACACCTTCTGCCACTCCTCATTTTCAGTTAAGTTGGGCTGTTTAGTTAGCCGAGTTCACAGAGAGGACAGCATGCTGGGATCAAACAAACGTCAGGCCTTTTCAGCAACCACAACACAAATAGCTCTAAAGAAGAGAGGGAGAAAGAGTGACAGAGAGAGAGGAAAAGCTATAGAGGAGTGAAGCAGCACTACAGCAGCTACAGCGAGATCAGAGCCACCCGGAGATTTCCTTCCCTTACACACTCTCTCTCTCTCTCTCTCAGCCGCTGTCTGCTTTTCTCTCCTCTCCACTCCTTCATCCACAAAAGATTGGCTTTGAAGGATCTGCCAGGATTCACCAATTAAAGCTGCTGCTAATTTAACTTGTCTGTCATTTCAGTGACGGAAAAAGGTGACAGAAGAAAGACAACGTTTTGTCAGTGGCTGGGAGAGAGAGTTGCTAACAGAGGGAGGAATCGCTTTTCTCCCATGACAAGAAAGAGGCATTTGATGTAGACTGTCTAGTGGCTCATTTTTTTTTTAATTCAGCAGTTTTGCAGGGCTAACCCATGCTGAGTTTGAAGATCACTCCTTCATTTGCAAAGAACTGCCTTTTATCTATGACTCCCAAGAGGACCTGCCAGCTGGAGAGAATATAGAGATGAGGAGGAAAAGGAAGCAAGCTCTCCACACAAAGAAATGGGCGTATACACATAAATGTGTACATGAACCCAGTGACATACACAACACAGGTAGACCAAACACAACAAACAATTATGTGAAAAGCTGTCTCAACAAACGTGTGACCTTTATGTCATAAACATCACGCACACTTCCTTCCAGTAAAGTTGTGATTCCCTCTGCAACTACATCATGCTGTAATCAAGCACAACAAACTAAAATGTCAAGCAGCACTGACACAATTTGATATAATGTTTACACCCCGGTAGATATCTGTGCAGCTATCAGTAGACAGGACATTTTTTTATTGAATTTCTCAAGTCAAAATCATTATTTTCATTAAACAGTCACACCATCATCGTCACTCACCCAGTGATCCTTTAGGGCACGGCCTATCTACAGTCTCCCCCCTCTGGGTGGCAGGCCACTGCACCCCTCGGGCTACTCTGGCTTCACACACTTGGAGCTCGGGACCCTGTGGTGGGACGCGCAGGGGTCTGCGAGTCACCGGCACAGTGGCGGTAATAGGTCGCAGGTCTGGTGCCTTGTTGATGGCCCCTATTGGGTGAGCGGTTGGGGGCAGAGGTCGCATGGTTGAGGGGATGGAGCTAGAAGTGACAGCTCTGGCTGCGGTGGTGGTGCTGCTGCTCATCTGAGTGGGGACGAGTGGACCTGAGAGCAAGAGAGAAGGACAGACGGGAATGCAAAGAAAACCGAGGCAACAAGAGCATAAGAGACAGAGAAGCAGATTCAGAACACCTACAGTGTCAGGGAGAATGTCAGAAGATGTTTGACAGATGAAAAAACGAAGACAAAGCAGAAGAAAGGAAAACCTAAACGTTTAATGGGTCTTGCAAAAGGAATATGAGAAAGTTGGTAAGAAGATAAGTAAAGCAGCAGGAACATTTGCTAGTCTTTAATGCATTACTATACGTTCCCACAGTCCCCCTGAGAACTGGATAGAGCGAAATATAGGAGGAGAAAGAGAGAGAGAGAGACAGACAGACAGATAGAGAATGTTCATGGAAAGAAGATGAGAATGAATAATTGATTAGAAATCTTTTTCTGATGTGACAAAACGCTAATGACCACTGCTAATTAAACCATAAAGACAATGTATTGAAGACACAGAGGGGAACACTAACAGAACGTTGACACTTAACAGATCAAACTGTCTGTTAGCCTCCACCTCCCGCTGATCTCGCTCTTTCTCTGTCACTTACCAGCAGTGGGATCCAGTGGGCCAAACTCTAGGGGGTAACGCAGCACATTGTAGTTATTCCAGACATAAAGTTGATTGTCTCGTGGGTTGTAATCCACAGAGGACACATACTGGTAGGGGTTGGGGAAGGGGATATGGACGGGCTCTTCCCGTGCTCGGTTGGTGTTGTACGCATACAGCACCAGATCTCCACCTGCTTCGCTGTCGTCATCCTGATAAACAGAGCGGACAGCATACAGAACACCACACGCCATAAAAGCATTGGACGCCAGTCGCTTATCAAAGCTCGTCTCCCAGGTTCCCTCGAAGCGCAGAGTGTAGGGATTAACCTAAAAGATAGCAAGAGTAAAGGGTTCGGATTTCGATTGTGTTCATATGATATAACAAAATAACTTGATTACTCCACAGTTCTGGATAATGGAGATCCTTAAAATGTAACCAAAATTCCGATCTGATCTCAGCTGAAATTCAATAACTTTAAATTGCACTTTTCAGTGACACTAACCTGGCTGACCACAAGTCGTCCATTGTTGGCCTCGGTAGCGTAGATGACCCATAAACCATTTTCATCCACTGCGAGGTCAATATCAGACTTGCCCCCCCAGCGGTACGGTGAGGTGTCATGATAGTTGGCATTATTGACTATGGCTTCTCCACTCTTGATACGTGTGCGCAAGTCGTATTTCACAATATTGCGTGTGCGTTCCTTGTTGTAAAAAACAGCACCATCATACACGACAAAGCCTGTTCCATCCACACGATTTGGCAGCCTGTGGGAGAAGAGTGTGATACTTGAGATAACTTGCTATAATTGTAACTCTCAATAATTTCTACTACATTTTAGAAACAATATGATCTGAAAGTAAATTAGGATTCTACACTCTTATATACCTGCCTAGAATCAGTATGCTAATCTGCACACTCTTTAATTTAACATTAAAAAGAAACTCAAGAACCCTTTCTCAGAACTCAAGAAGCATATACACCAAAAAAAAAAAAAAAAAAAAAAAAACCCTGCTAAATCTAAGTTTTTAAAAATTATTATTTTGTAGATTGTACACAGGGATGGTTACTGGTTCTAGACTCAAGCTGTGGTCCTCACTCACTTGTAAGTGGTCGTAGCTCGATTCTGCTTGAAGTCTTCCCATGAAGCATACTCGTACAGCATGTCTGTGCGGTATGGTGTCCAGGGCATGACGTAAAGACGGTCACCAGACTGGAGGGGATCCTTACACCATGCCCCTGACTGATGCTCCGCCTCCTGCAGCAAACTTGCTGCCTGCACCCTTAATAGAGTCCCAGGACATACAAAGACTGGAGATGTGGGAGAAAGAGAGAGAAAGAAAAAAAAGAGAGAGAAAGAGAGGGAGAGATGAAATAACAAGGAGGGGACAGCAAGAATGCACAGAATGATGGTGTGATAGGATTAAAAAGAGGAGAAATTTGATGGGAAGACAAATGGAGAGATGGAGGATAAAGAAAGAAGGGGAATTGGTGGGAGGCCGTGAGCGACGATAACATGAAAGAGAATGTGGCAGCAAGAAAGAAGAAGAGAGAGGGAGAGATAAATGGGAGAGAGGATATGAGATAAATGACCATTCTTCTAATGAAAGCGTGTTAATGTTCATTAGTCAAGTATCTACACACTGGACTAGAGGCTGGTGAGGGGAGATGACACAATACTGGCTGCTGATGCTCATATATTGTTGGGAATCATTTTTTAAACCCTGCCCCACTTCAACTTCCCTGCTGGAAAATCACCAGCTTCTGATGCTAGCTGATTTTACATTGTTTATAGATTGACTGACCGTTGATGGTCATTAACTGCACTGAGCTGGCATAGATCGTTTGTCAGCTGGACTTCCAACTGATGTACCTGGTTCAACCATCTTGGTAAAGTTGGTCAGAGCTGGTAGACCATTTTGGAATTGCAGAAAGCCAGTTACCATGTTCCTCAAACCAGCAAGGAAACCAGGTTTTAATGCTAACTGATTTCAACTTGTTCAAGCTGGACCAAGTTGGTCGTTAGCTGGTCAAAACTGGTCTAGATATTCAGCACAACATTTCCCAACCCTAGTCCTGGAGTATCCCCAACCGTATGCATTTTGTCAGTCTCCCTTATCTAACACACCCATTTTAGGCCTTGGAGTCTCTGCTAACAAGCTGATGAGTTAAATTAGGTGTATTAGACTGTAGGGACATAAAAAAATGTGCAATATTAGGAGTACCCTAGGACCAGATTTGGGAAAAAGTGATTTAACAAATGCACCATCACCTTAATGGATCTGGTTTCATCTTGGAAGACTATCTCAGACAAGCAAGTTACACATAGTAGACCAGGGGTGCAAAACTCAGTTCCTGGAGGGCCACAGGCCTGCAGAGTTTAGCTTTAACCTTAATTAAACACACCTGATCCAGCTAATCAAGTCCTTCAGGCTTATTTGAAAACTACATGTGTTGAAGCAGGGTTGGAACTAAACTCTGCGGGGCTGTGGCCCTCCAGGAATTGAGTTTTGCACCCCTGTGGTAGACCATTTTATTCCAGCAACAAACCACCGTGACCACCTTTAGCTGGCATGGAACTGAATTTCCAGCAGGGTTTTCTTATATCAACGGCCCTGTCCCAAATTTTACCCGCTGTCCTCCTTCGAGTATACACGTGAACATATGGGCTGCTGGGTAATAGTCCACTGGGAAGTCCACATCAGCGCATACAGGCTCTGCAAATGTATGCACTGAGGGCACCTAGCTACCACAAGGGGAGCACTCATGATGATCCTTTTGAAATTTAAAATGACCAATGGGATACCCTATTATTTCTAGTAAATCATGAGGGGCCACAATACCACAAGTTCACAATAAGTGTGCCATTTGAGAGGTCTCTATATAAAGTTGGTATTTGTTCCGCCACAAAGCACTGCTGCAATGTCAAAATGTGTTTTTGTGTTTAATGTTGAATAAGGATGAATGTTAGGATGCCAGTCATGTACGAAATCAACTGTAGTGCTCAAATTTCATCTGCTAGGAGTACTTGATCAAGACACACACACTCATACACACACCAATCTCTATCTCTGTACTCTGAAGGAGGTCGTTCACCTGGGATTGGTGTGAATTAGCTGGCTGATGCAGTTTCTCACTCCCAGACTAAGAGGGCATGGGGACCTGAGAGAATCTATCTACTGCTGGGGGGGTATGCGGAAAGGGAGCTAGAGGTGTCTATGGAAAGAGAAAGCAGACATCATCATCACTATGCTGTCACAGGGGACAGCTGTGAGCATGAGTGGATGGCGGGGAGGGGGGGGGGGGGGGGGGGGGGGGGGTTTGGGGGAATAAGCTAGTGGGGTTTTCCTGCCATTGGCTAAGTGTGTCCCAGACAGCCAATACTTACTGTTGCTGACATACACACACATATACGTCAAAAATGAGTGAAGCCAAACTGAAAGACTTTTTGTAATTAGTAAATGATACACAAGCAAACAGAGACACACATCTATGAACACCATATTAGAGATAATTGTTATAATTTGGTCAATAGCTATAGAAATCCCTTCAGGTTAAGATAAATGAGTTATGAACCTATCAAGTGTAGTCTTCATCCTGAAGGAGCCATAAAAATTCCTTCATAATAAAGTAGAAGAAATAAGCACTACCTCTCCCTAGAAATGCCCCACAGAGAAAACCAGTATAACTTCACCAGCATATCTCTTGGATGCTAATCTCAGTAAAGGATGCTGGTGTGCTACTATTCCCACAATGCTTTCAAACTAACTGGACCAGCATTACTGTCTTGGTCAATTGGATTCACTAGAAAGATCATGTTGTTTGAAGAGTCTCACCAAATGGTGAAATTCATAGCTATGCTCCAAGCTAGTCAAGGTAGTTTAGATCAGTGTTTCCCAAACCTACTCTTAGAGCTGAACCAACAGCAAACATTTTAGATAGCTAGTCAAGCTAGATTCGGTTAATTAGCTCGATCACCAGTTGGAAGACCTGCTGTAGCCCTGGTAGACCATATTGGTCAAGACTATAAACATCCTTCAATCTTTGGTGGTCAAGCTGGTTTTTGTAGCATGACAATTAGTTTCATGTTACACAAAACAAATTGACCATCTTAAAGGGTTACTCAACCCCAGAATGAAAATTTTGTCATTAATCACTGACCCCCATCTCGTTCAAACCCGTAAAAGCTTCATTCGTCTTCGGAACACAATTTAAGATATTTTGGATGAAAACCTGTAGCTTGTGATTGTCCCATACCGTAATGTTATGAAGCTATGAGAATACTTTTTGTACGCAAAGAAAACAAATATAATGACTTTATTCAGCAATTTGTCTCCTCCACGTCATGGTAGCGCCATTTTGGCATAGCGCCATTCCGTGTGGTGCGGCTGACACAGAACAGCATTCTCTGTTTGCGGCCAGCAGATACTCTCCAAAATGACGCTACGGTGACGCGGGAGACGAATTGTTGAATAAAGTCGTTATTTTTGTTTTCTTTGCGCACAAAAGGTATTCTCGCAGCTTCATAACGTTACGGTTGAACCACTGATGGCAGATGGACTATTCTAACGATGTCTTTCATACTTTTCTGGATCTTGACAGTGTTATTTACTTGGCAGTCAATGGGAGAGTCACAAGCCTCCCGGTTTTCATCCAAAATATCTTAAATTGTGTTCAGAAGTCGAATGAAGCTTTTACAGGTTTGGAACGACATGGGGGTAATTGATTAATGATAACATTTTTATTTTGGGGTGGAGTAACCATTTAAGAGTGTATGGCCTGTTTTAGTAACTCAACCATTTTACCAATCAAGATCATAATGGTCATCTAGCTTCACCACCAAAGTTCTGCTGTTAAACAGTATGACTATGTTTATCTTAACACTAGCACTAACCAGCATAAACCAGCTTGCTTTGGGCAGCAAAGTAGTCTAAATTCCACTGGTTCTCTACAGGTTTGGTTATGAAAGACTCAGTCAGACAATTTCTCAACAAGTACAGAGACAATCCTCTTACATACTCATTTAGACTACTTATATCATTTGTCACTGAAAAAAAATGCCGAAGAGGAATAAACAAATCTCCCATCATGCAAAGACAAACACCATCTCTGAACTAAAGAATATTAATAGACTCATCTAAGAACAGGGAGGCAGTGCCTTCCTGAGAGAAACGGCAACACACTGTATTGACCCGCTCTATATGGGTGACCCATAAAACAAAGAACGAGCACCCTGAGTTTCAAAAGAAATTGGGACAAACGCAACACACCACCAGACACACACGAGCACACGCTTTCCCCAAACAGTCACACGTACATTCACTGAACAGAACAGGCTAGGATGGACCGTTTCTATAGAGCGTAAGTCCATGAAGGAAGTAATGTTTGAGCCTCGCACCTCAGGCTGAAAACTCCACACCGTGTCACAGGGTTAAAGCTTTCTTTATGCAGTATTAATGCAAGGAGCTGTAATCTAGGTTACACTTAGAAAAGCTCCCGGAAGCCTGTCCAAGTGTCTGATCGACTGCATGGAGGGCGATATAAGCAGCTCGCCCACAAACACACACTCAAGCTGCACTGGCCCCAGCTGCTCTGCTGTCAACGCTCAAGCGATTGCTGTCCACAAACAGCTCAGTGTGCCCTAATTTAAGATAAAGACTATGGCTCTGTCTCTCAAAGTACTTGTAGACTACAGCTCTCTTTTTCCTGATGCTATTAGGGATGTAAAGAAGGGCTTATTATAGTGAATATGATAATTACAGAGGCTCGAGATAGGAACGAGTATATGTGTGGGACTTTTCATTCCACAGAAACACACACTCCCACACACACAGTGTTACCTGGGAGAATTAATTAAACCTGACCTGTGCTCTCTTGCAGCTCAGTTCCCTACTGTGTACTGGGCTCTAACTCATTCTCTTTCTAAAACGAGAATTTTTATATCACTGTCCTACCAAACTATTGGAAAAATGGCCAACATACAGTGTGCAATTATCCTTGTCAATCTACACCAGGCTGAGGTCACTAAACCGCTCTCACCTCGATATCTTGTGGTGTTCATTGCAAAAACAATGTCCTGGTAAGTCACACTTACCCAGGACTGAAACCAACTCCCTAATGTTTTTAAACCCTGAGTAAGAAGTGAATTAGCACCTCCACCTCTATGAAACACTAAATAAGCACAACCGGGCTGGGCTTCCATGTGCTTCCATTCATAGCGCTAATGAGTTTTTTATCACTCAAATATTTACCTACACACAGAACTTTCATTCAAATTACACTTGTTTCATAATCACTATTACTGTTCCCTTTAACTACCTTCAGGAAATAAACATCTCTCACTTGTGTCTCACTTGCGTCTCCTAGAAAACATTTAGATGAAATGGAAACATCTGTTCGGGGTTTCAACTTTTCACTTGAACAAAAGACCTCAGAAATCTCAGACAAAAACAACTCAAACATTTCTCATCTAATACCTTACACTTACTTGAGTAAATTTTTTGGGTAACTAATACTTTTAGAGTATATTTAAAGATGGCTACTTTTACTCAAGTACATTTTTAGTGTAAAAACGGTATTTTGACTTCGTTACTGTGGGCTACGCTCCTCTCGTTACTTTGTCTTAATGCAATATAAGTTAAACATGCTTCAATTTATTCCAAACGTGCCATCTACTTTTGATGAGTGATGAGCGATGCCCATTCGCAAATGATTCATTCTTTTGAGTCAATTCTGTTCAAAGGCTTGATCAAACCAGTTGGCATTGGCAAACCAGTGAATTGGTTTGCGAATCAGTTTTAATGATTTTTTTCAGTTCCCTGACGCACGCGCTGAGTCGTCTGAGCGGTTCTCACTCAGAGTTGTAACAGAAAGTTTAAGAACATCAAGAGCGTTGAAGACGTGGCTTTGGCTCTACAGTCAATTGAAAGCAAATCTGCAAAGGCTATTGTTTGCTAGCTATGAAGATCTTCATTAGGTGAACAACGGGTGTGCTGTCTACGGTTCCACAGGTATAGATAGGCTACATTCGATTACAATACACTATACCACAATGGCATTTCCAGTTTGTTGTACATGTACCTTATACATTAAATACAACGTATAATTTATACATTAAATAAGCTGTCACAAATTATGAAACCCGCGTTAGCTCTGCACAGCAGCGCGCGACCTGTTCCGAGGAATGCCTAGACACAATTAATATTGATATTTTCACAATATTTACACTTACAGAAATATACATTTGTTTACATTTTGCAGAACAGACGGAAGAAGATCCATCAATGTGCATTTGTTTCGTTTTGTTCAGATGTTCAGTATGTGAGGAATTTTCTTCTCCGTGTCAGAGGTTATATAGCCTACATATATACATATATAATACATAATTAATATACTTTAAAATATAATTTAATTCAGAGATGCAAATCAGAATTTTCATCAGCTGTTACTCCAGTTTTCAGAGTCATATGATCCTTCAGAAATCATTCAGTGTTGGAAACAGTTTTGCTGCTTAATATTCTTTTTGTTTAGGATTCTTTGATGAATAGAAAGCTAAAAAGAACAGCACTGATAATAAATGAACATATTGGAATGATTTCTGAAGGATTATGTGACACTGAAGACTGTGTGTGTGTGTGTATATATATATATATAGAGAGAGAGAGAGAGAGAGAGAGAGAGAGATAGATAGATAGATAGATAGATAGATAGATAGATAGATAGATAGATAGATAGATAGATAGATATTTTTTATCTATATATCTAAACAAAAATAGACTAGATATTCAGTATATGATCCAAAGTAACTAGTAACTGACTACTTGAGTAGTTTTTTTATGTATTTTTTATTTTTTTATCTGATACTTTTTTACTCTTACTCAAGTAACTATTCAGACTATTACTTTTACTTTTACTTGAGTAAATATTTCTATAAGTACTTTTACTTTTACTTGAGTACAGTTTTTGGGTACTCTACCCACCTCTGTTTGTTTCTTCTGAGGGACTCTAGGATCTAAAAGAAAATGGATCCATAAATGAAACTTAAACGGGCAGTTAAAAAATCCAAAAAATAAAACTTCTGTCATCATTTATTCACTCTCATGTCATTCCAAACCTGTATGACTTTCTTTCTTCTATGGAACAAAAATTAGATATCCAGGATGATGTTGGACACCAAACATTTAGTTGATTATTAACTTCTATTGTATTAAAAAATAAATAAATATATACATACAAATCTCAAATTATTGTATTTAATGTTACACAGATGAAAGTTAGTTATAAAGTTTTGTAACTATCCCTATCCCAGTTTCAGTTTTGGGTAAACTATCCCTAATCAGTCTCCTCAGCTATGAAAAAGTGACCTCTCTGAAATAAAACATTTCTTCGTCTGCAATATCAGATATAGCAATCAGGTACGAACTCTGTATCAACTCCAATATTTCTCAATACCTCCACTTCCAATTTTAGTAGAAACATTCAAGACAAGTTGATATAAATCAGAGAACTCAATTAAGTCTCCTGAGGCATGAAAAAAAAAGAAAGCAGTAAACGTTTCTCTGTGAAGACAGCAAAGTCCTGATCAAAAATCAGATATGAGCTCAACATGAAGAAAAAAAAAAATTCTAAGCTAAGCGTTTCACATTAATGCCATGTGTCAAAACACATTGTCTCTCACATACTGTTTCTGAAACTAAGGAAAAACATCTGAGGCAATGCAACTGTCACATTACTCAGAAATCTCTCCAGCACTCTGAGCAGGATGGCCAACCTGAATTATTAAACTCAGAAATAATTATTCATTATTTTTACAGACAATATTTGAAACTAAAAAATGAAGGTGGAAAGCAGCTTTGGGTAAGACAGAATCTAGAAATGAAGGAGGAAAATGTACTACATCCACTACTGCGTGTAGTCAGGTGTGTGTGCGTTTGTGAGAGTCAGGGCTCCTCCAGGCCTTCTCGCCGTGGCGTCTAACTGTCTGGCCTCACTGCTGAGAACATGCTGCTTAATTGAATCCTACACCTGTTACTGGCAGGTAAAGTGCTGCCAACAGGGGGCAGAGCTCTGTGTGGCACTGGGCATCCTCTTCAAAGCTGAATGGGTAGTTGTGTGCTTATTTACGTCAGCGAGTGTGTTAAGCATGTGGATGAGAGTCAGTGTGTTTTTAAGAGAGACAGACAGATGTAGACAGAAAGATAGGTGTAAAATGCTGCCGTTTTGTGCATCTGAATGCAAGCAAGAAAGAGAGAAAGACGGTTAAAGGTTGTTGGAAGTGTTGCTGTGTGCTTGGAAGCAGAGAGAGGGATGAAAAAGGCGAAGGGTCAAAGGTTATTCCTGTGAAATGAGAATTAGGATTAATCTGATAAAGACTAGAAGGGCTCCCAGTTTGTGTCCTGGACAGCAAGAGGTTAGCAGCAATACAGAAAAATGTGCTATGTTTATTCCACGCACACAAACACACAAACACACACAGATAAGACTCACCTCAATAACATCCACATCCTTCAAAACACACATACTGTATATCCAAATTCACACACAAATACATAGGCTTACTGTACAAAAAGCCTTCCTATATTTCAACACTCAATTCCAGGACACACAAACGTTGCTACTCCAATCGTTACAAGGACTTTCCATAGGTGTAATGATTTTCACAAAAAGCTAATGATATTTTCTTTTCCCTAATCCTCACATAATTTATGTATTTATTTATTTAATAGTGTGTATATATAGCAATCTGATTCATTAGGACACTTGTGATGTTCTCCTAATGCAGGGTTAGTGACCTGAAATTTAAATATATCTATATTATTAGGACATTTTTGATCCCATAAATACGTCAAACCATTGCTAAACAGTTGCTAGGGTGCTCGGAGAGGCTTTTAGCACTTTCCTACACTGTTGCCAAGTTATTCTGGGTGGTTTCCTACTGGCTTAGTTCAACTAAAATTAATATTCTGTCATCATTCACTCTCCCTCATGTCGTTCCAAACCTGCATGACTGATTTTCTTCTGTGGGACATAAATGAGGATATTTTGAAAAATGTCACCGTGTCTTTATTGACATACAATGAAAGTCAATGCGGTCCCTTTTTTCAAGTTTATTCCTTTGTGTTCTGCAGTAGAAAGAAAATCGTAAGGGTTTAGAACAACATATGAGTGGGAGCAAATGATGTCAGTAAATGGCTAGGCTTTTCTGGTCTCTAAAAATAAATGATCTAGTCTATGTGACATTTTCGGCTGATTTAATGCCCTTTTTTGTGTGTGCCAATTTTACATATTTTCATCACAAGTGAAAAACCATTAAGTAACATAAAAAAATACATCTTTATAAAATGTAAATGCTCTTTAAAAAAAAACAGCACACCTCTGTTTAACAAGTTGTATCTATGGGTTTTTGCTTGTTTTTTTGCTCAAGTTATTTTTGCTCATTATTATAATTTTTATTGGCAAAAAAATAAAAATAAAAATAAAAGAGGAATTAAAGGAATAGTTCACAGAAAAGAAAAAAGTTCACAAAAAAAACTAAAAAAGAAGAAACACTGAGAAATGTTTCAGTGTTTTTTCTCATGCAAAGAAAGTCAGTGGTCACCCAAACTGAGGTGCGTTTCCCAAAACTATTGTTACCTAACTATGGTCATTAGTCCCACTGAACTCTATTGGTAATGACAGAACTTGTGACCATAGTTGCTTTTGGGAAACACACCCCTGTTTGGTTACTAACATTCTTCAAACATTTCTTTTGCGTTAAATGGAAGAAAATCATAGAGGTTTGGAACAACATGAGAGTGAGTTAAAGACAGAATTTCTTTTTTGGGTGAACTATCCCTTTAAATGGTTGTTCAAATCACTACCCCTAAGTATGAGCAATAAAACTAGCAATGTTTGCTTTAGCAAGTTGCACTGATAAAAACAGCCACGGATGCCACTAGCATGTGTGCATCTGATTGTGTGTGAATTTGTGAGTTTAAAAATACCTTGAGTTGCATTAGGACTCACTATGCTCTGTTAGTGTGGCTGTCATAGCGACTGTACACCTGAGGGATGTGTACTGAAAAGGACAACGACGATGTACAGATACATTTTTCTTTTCTGTGCTCTCTCTCGATCATGTTTTGTCCCCTGGGCCTGCTCTCCCAGCTGCGCTGTCCAGAACAGTCTATCTGTGTCTGAATTACATCACATTACACCCTCATTGAAATTCGTGACCACCTGCACATGCTTTGGCTCTTTAGCTTTAACAACACACACACACACACACACACACACACGCACAGTTTCTCCTCTCTCTCTCACTGCCCAGCCGAGCGGCTGCCCAGGTCATGTGACAATGTGTGTGCGTGTAGATTATACTTGATTTGTTGCCCTGTTTTAGAAGGATAGTTCATCCAAAAATGAAAAAAAAATTTGTCTTCATTTATTCACATTCATGTTGAAACAAGTGATGTCGTCTTTAACTAAAATTGAAATTATTGAAAAAACAACTGAAATAAAGCAAAATAATATGTAGATTAAACTGAAATAAAAATAAAGCTAAAAATAATTATTAAAAAAGTAATAAAATTGACAAAAGCGCAAAACAATTACCAAAACAGACTAAAATTAAAATGAAAACTGAAAATAAAATAAAGCTAGTTCAAAATATTAATTAAAGGGTTAGTTCACCTAAAAATGAAAATTATCCTGTGTTTTACTCACCCTCTAGGCATCCTAGGTGTATATGACTGTCTTCTTTCAGACAAATCCAATTGGAGTTATATTAAAAAATGTCCTGGCTATTCCAAGCATTATCATTGCAGTGGGCGGGCGTTTCTGTTGAACAGTCCAAAAGACGTCAAATAAAGTGCATACATCCATCATAAAACGTGCCTCACGCGACTCCAGGGAATGAATAAAGGCCTCCTGTAGCGTATCCATGCATTTTTGTAAGAAAAATATCCATATTTCAAACATAATAAACACTTCTTTTTTACTTCATCTAACTGTCGTACACGGAAGACGTTCCGGCGGATGACGTAGGCGTTGCTTGATTAGTGACGCGGAGAGAGAACAAAACAAAACACCGGTCACAAATTAGAACAAACCAAGGATTTGTAAAGAAAAAATGTCAGAGGATTTCAATATAAGCCAAGAGGAGACTGGTTTTCCTTTGCTAAAGTAAGGAAACTTTGCTTCCTTTGCTCCTGTAAACAAACTCACGAGACTAGCATATATCATGGGTGCGTGCATGACGCCAACGTCCTACGTCATCCGTTGGAACGGCTTCCGTGTACGACATTCAGCAGAAGTGAGAGAAAAATGTTTATTACGTTTGAAATATGGATATTTTCCTTACAAAAATGCATGGATTCGCTACAGGAGGCCTTTATTCACCCCGTCCCCCACCCCCACCGACTACAATGATAACGCTTGGAATAGCAAGGAAAATTTTTAATATAACTCCGATTGGATTTGTCTGAAAGAAGAAAGTCATATACACCTAGGATGCCTCGAGAGTGAGTAAATCACAGGCTAATTTTCATTTTTGGGTGAACTAACCCTTTAATACTATAACAGTATATAAATTATTGACAATTAAACACGTTTATGTTAAATAGAAAATGTAAAAAGTAATAAAACTGACAAAAGCACATACAATTATTAAAAGATACTAAAATTAAAATAAAAACTGAAAATATAAAAAAATAAAGCTAATTCAACACATTAATGCTATAATAGTATACACATAATGCTAACATAACAAAAATCAAAACCTGTCTGATGTTTTTGTGTGCAACACAAAAGAAGATGTGTAGTAAAATGTCCAAGCTGCTTTTTTCATACAGTTAAAGTGAATGGTGACCAGTGGAAAGCTGTGGTCACTATTCAGTTTCATTTGAAGAAGAGAAGCATGGATATTTTGCTAGGTAACTGCTTTTTTTATTTTTAGCTGAACTATCCCTCTAACACTGGCCCAGAGGTGAAAAACAGTTTGTATGTATACGTGTGTGTGTTTGTGTGTGTGGTGTGTCTCAAATAAACACAAACCCTGAGCCCAACAGCATCGAGGCACTTCCCAAGATTCCATAATCAGACAATTAATCGATCCTTAAACCAACGAATGGTAATAAACAAAGACTAGGCGGGTGGGTGGTCAAGACAATGTTGTTAATGAAAATAATTGTTAACTGTTAATGAAATAGATAGAGGATAGAGGAAATAATTAGCAGCAGAGCGAGAGGACAGAAAAAGCAACGGAAGAGGGGAAGGTAGGGGGGCTGGCTGTCCACTGTGGCATGATTGCAGGTAAGAACACTGAAATGTAGGGCAGAACTCTCACAACACTCGCCAACAGCACCATGGGGAGGAAACAAAATGGAGGACCGACATCGAGGATGTGTAAACTGATGTCAGTATCAGCAGAGTGGAAGATTCACACTGAGGTGCAGGTCTCAGAACAGGTTTAGTACTCATTCCCACAAAAACAGAGACAGAACAGGGTGCATAATCACACACACACACACACACACACGTGATTCTGAATGGTGCAGTCAGGAAATACACATGAGAAGAGTATGGGCAGGAAGTGACAGATTTGCTCTGTTCCAACCTCTAGGCGACATTTTACAAAGCGTTTCTGTCAGAATCCATAGCAATGGGCTCTGTGAGAGAAATGTCAATTGTTACAGGGTCCTGATCATTGTGTCAAGGTTTATTTTGTGATAATGACCGTCTTACTGTACATTATTCAGCTTGTAACACTGCTACTTACCAAAGACATCAATAAATGGATGTTAAGTATTGACTACGAAGTGCTACGAGAAGTCAAATCAGTTGGGAAATAGTCAAATTATTCAGTTTAGCATCGTTATACAAAAAATATTTGACTGAAGAATGTCACAATTGACCTATCAGAGTTGAGTATTACTGAAACCTGAGTCTGTGTAGAACTGAAAAGTATTCATTATCTGTAATTTTTGTTCATTAGAGTAACTAGCTTAGCAAAAATGCTAGCGCTAAACTTTGTCTAAATTTTTTAAATCAATAGTTGCATGGTTTGTGTGAGTGAGTGTTAATGTATGACTACATTGGTGAGAGGGGATGCTATCAAATGCTAAGGAGGTTTGCTGCGAACCAAAGTTCAAGTTTCTTAACCTCTGATCAGCCGTTTCGTATAACGAAAAGGCGTTTAACCAGTCGAGGATCTAAAGTCACAGATTGACCTCTTGGCTCAATACACATAATACAAACTTCAAAGTTGAATGGTAATGTGAAAGTGGAGAATATTTTAACATTTTGAATTTAATACTATTTGCGATTTATGAATTATTTAAAACAGAAGCCCGAGAGCATGGCATTAGACCCTGTTGGCCGTATTCATTGTGGGGTCTGAAACAATTTACCATATTTAAGGTCTTCTGTAGCTTTTAGTCTATGTTTGTTAGCTTCGAGCTTTGATTTAATAGTAGCTTACAAACTGACTCTACCATTCAAAAGATTGAGACTGGTAGTATTTTTTTTAATTCCCAAGGCTTTATTTGATTAAAAAAATATAGTAAAACAGTAATACTACACTATACTATTACAATTTAAATTTTTTCATTTTAATATATTTTAAAATATAATTTATTCCTGTGTTGGCAAAGCTGAATTTCAGCATCATTACTCCAGTCTTCAGTGTCACATGATCATTCAGAAATCACTCAGATATGCTGATTTGCTGCTCAAGAAACATTTCTTCTTATTATCAATGTTGAAAATGTTTTTTTTTTTTTTCCCCCAGGATTCTTTGATGATCAGAAAGTCTAAAAGAACAGCATGTATTTTAAATAGAAATATTTTGTAACACTATAAATGTGTGCATAAAAATAATATCTAAATAAAATCTGCACAAAATGTAAATAATAATAATAATAATAATAATAATAATAGTATTGAGCCCAAACTTTTGAATGTTATTGTATTCTCACTTTTGTCCATCATTCCACTGACTTACAATAGTAAGCGTCATGTTCATCGCGGTGAAGTAATGTCAAGGCTACTGGCTATTTAAAATAAGTGATGAGTCCTTCCATATGCCCTGTTTTAACGGGAAATGTGTCAACGCTGGAAAGAAAATTGCACTTTTAAACCATTTCATGGCATCTTTAAGATCTAGTATGACCACATTCTCACTACAGTCGCTGCCTACGTAGAGAACAATTCAAATCTGTCACTTAGCCTCTGCAATCAACCAGACAGCTCACTAGGGTTTGGAACAGATCGTTCAAATCATTTAGCCAGCTGTAGATGATATGAGGCTGAATTATGCCTGGTTCAAGCTCAGTTCAAGTCTTGCAAAAGTTTGAAACTGAATACTCAAGAGACTGGCAAGAGGATCAAGTAAGGCAGCCCCGAATCTTCGTGATTGGCTGGCTGAACCGAATCAGGCTGCGAGCTGATTGGCACCACGGAGCGAGGCCGCGTGAGTGGAACCAGCTCTGCCTAACAAAGCAGCCATCTTACAGAGACACCAACTGCCACCGTACCCTCCCCTTTGGACATGTGCGGACACACCACGGGGAGGGAGCGACTGCTACAGACACCACTGAGAAGCGTCCAAATGCAGACAACAAAACAGTAGGGATTAAAAAGAAGAATGACGCCACTGGCAGATGACAAATTAGAGAGGAGGGGCCAGAGGAACTATGTGGAGGGGGGATCTGAGGTAGGCTTAGAAAACCTGCGGCTGCTTTTGATGAACACATGAGAATTTGGAAGGATTTCAACCGAGAGGAAAGGAAACAGATGAAAAAGAGAGAGAACGTGACGTGGCGAAAAAGAGAAAGCTTGTAAAGAGAGACACTGAAGCACCTGGAAATGGGAGAGAGCATTTGGCAGGGGATTTGGTCGGACAGTTACCAGCTCTACAAAATGTTATTCTAATACAAAATAACGTACAGAGAAAACACAGGGGTTATCCTGAAGGAAGGAAGGAAGGAAGACATAAACAAAAAAGGGTCTGAAAGAAAAAAAAAGGTCTCAAACAGTATGGAGGAGTCGCTTTGGGTCTGAAAGGACAGATACAAAATTAATCGCAAACAATAGAGAAATGAATAAATGATGGCTCATGAAAGAGGGTGGAATTGCACAGATGGGTGCGCGTGTCGGCGGAGGATATGGGTTTAGTGGGAGAAATGACTTCCTGTCCAACAGAAAAGTAGAGCGGAGGAGCGCTCGGCGTATAGTGGCTCGTGCGAGTGTGCGCGAGAGAGAAAGAATAGTGCATATGCCGCATTTAGTCGGCGAGCGTGTTTCCCTTGGGGTAGAAGTGATCAGATTAAAGGATGGTTATTAATTTCTCAAATAGACTTAATTGGAACTTTTAGCAGGACAGCTGGTGGAGTGAGAGTTGCGTGCGTGTGTGTGCGTTCGATATGCATGCATGAGGTCTTCTGTGCACAGGGATTAGTGCGTGGATGCAGGACCGTACGTATGATGATGGCGCGTGTCGGTGTTATCTGAAACAAGAACCAAATCTGGAAGGAGGTTCAGTTATAAGCCAGAGAAAGGAAGAGAGAAAACGAGTGAGAGAGAGAAAGAAAGAGAGAAGGAGGGATATAAACATCAAACATGAGCACTACACAAGGTGCTGGGTTAGGAGAGGGGATGAGGGAAGGAAAGGAAACGGAAGTGGAAGGGGAGGAAGGGGAGGAGGAGGGTGGGCGGGGCGAGCTGTGGTTTTTATGTTCATTGTGGTCTTTACCTTTTTGGTCCACTTCTATTCAAGCATCGGAAAAAGAGAGAGAAGACAGAGAGCGCAAAAGAAAGAGTGAAAGAGAGAGAGAGAGAGGGAGAGAGAGAGAGAGAGAGAGAGAGAGAGAGAGTGAAGATAATGAAAGAAAAAACAGGTGCAGGAAAAAAGAGAAAATTGAGATTAAATAAAAGGCTATCCTTTCTCAAATCATGTCATTCTGTCAGTGTGATGTAGGCTCTTTACAGAGAGGATGACTCGAGTGAGTAATGAGAGGGGAGAATGGCCTCAACTGCTTTCACAAAGTTTCGCGAAACCCCTTCCATTCTTCCTGTCACATGACACACGTACACTTCCCCCAGTCACACGCACTCCGCCCCCTCTGCTTCCCCTCCTTCACCCCCTCTCCCCTCCATCCGTCTGTCATTCCTCTATCCACACTTCTGCATCTTTGGGATGCTGTGAGAAAGAGAACATGATGCATGTTCGAAATGGCATACTAGTTTTGCAGTATGCAGTATACAGTGCACAGTATGTAAATTTCCGCCTGAAATACCTGTATGGCCTGGCACATTTGCCGAAGATGTGGGCAACAGAGGACACTGTGTGGAATAATGTATTCCATAAACACTTATTCACACAAGGCCATGTGGGTTTGGAATTTGTTTTCCCTTCATAAAAAAACCTTCATTTAAAAACTGCATGTTGTGTTTGTTTGTGTTATATTTGATTAATATTTAAATTTGTTTGATGATCTGAAACATTAAAGTGTGACAAACATGCAAAAAAGTAAAAAATCAGGAAGGGGCAAACAATTTTTCACACCACTGTATGTGGAGGTAAATGCTTCTAGTATGCAAGTTCTGTTTCATTTGTCATGTGTTGAGAAATGTGTCTGGTTGCAGTTCATAATGCAACGCAAGTTTTTAGCATTGCCACAAGGCTATACTGTATTATAGGGAACGTCTCGGGTTACTTGACTATAACCCTGTTCCCTGAAAAAGCGGGAATGAGATGCTGCATATCAAACGCTAATGAGAACATTCTTTGTTCGACCGGTTGTGAAGTACGTGTGTCAAACACGCCAAGAATTGGCTTAAATAACCTCGGTAGGTGACGTAACTGATTACACGCACCTGGAGGTTATAAATAGATGTGACACGGAAACATCCTCAGGTTACACCTTTGTGTGAAAGGACGTTCAGGCACGCCTACAGTGCGGCATTGAGGCACAGCATCTTGTTCCCGCTTTTTGAGGGAACAGGGTTACAGTCAAGTGACCCGAGACATTCCCTATCAAAAGCTACTCTCGATGCTGCGTATCAAACGCTAATGGGAACGAGAATACCAACGCCACCGCACTTAAAGTGTTTGGACCCCCCAAGGCTGTGGAGTGTGTGCACAAACATTGAAAAGGTCTCAGACATGCCTATGGGATGTTGACTCAAGGACATGCAAGCCCGGAGTAGCATGGACATCCAAACTATAGAATCTGACAAATGTGTGCCGAGAGGACCAGCCTGCCGCATCACACACTTGCTGCAAGGGGACACCTCTTGCCAGAGCCGCAGAAGTTGCAACCCCCCTAGTTGAATGGGCTCTAACTCCTAGAGGCGAGGCTTGACCATGCACCTCATAGGCTAGGGCAATAGCATCCCTCACCCAATGTGATATAGTATGCTTTGTGGCAGCCGCCCCCCAGTTACGGCCCCCATAGCATATGAAAAGTTGCTCCGACTTACGCCACTGGCTAATGTGGTGAACGTAGATCTGAAGAGCACGTACTGGACACAGTAAGTGAAGTCTTTCCTGCTCTGGTGTCGTGAACGGCGGAGGGCAGAAGGCTTCAAGAACGACCGGATTCATGGTCGAGAATGGAACTTTCGGAAGATAATTCGGGTGAGGATGCAAAATAACTTTGACCAGCCCAGGGGCAAAGTCTAGGCAGGATGGCGAGATTGACAGAGCCTGCAAATCCCCAATTCTCTTAAGAGAAGTAATGGTCATTAAAAAAAAAAAAAAAAAAAAAAAAACATCTTTAGAGTCAGAAACCTGACAGCCGCTGACTCCAGTGGTTCGAAAGGGGTCGTGACCAGACCCTTGAGCACAATAGCTAAGTCCCATGAAGGGACTGTCACTCTAGTGGGAGGCCTTAACCGCCTAGCTCCTCAAATGAAGCGGGCAACTAGAGGGTGCTTTCCCACAGAAACCCCATCAATCAGAACATGGAAAGCCGAAATGGTGGCCACATAGGCTCTGAGAGTACCAGGACATGTGCCTGAGGACAATTTCTCTTGCAGGAACTCCAGCACTGAAACAACTTGGCAGTGAACTGGGTCTACATGGTGTACCATACACCAGTTTTCGAAAATGTGCCATTTGAAGACATAACTTCTTCTAGTGGAGGGAGCCCTTTTGCTTAGAATAGTCTCTACTACGTCGGCTGGAAGCCCAGCATGTCTCAGTTGGCCCCCCTCAGGGGCCAGACATGAAGGTTCCAGAGCTTGGGCCGGGGATGAAATACTGTCCCCTGCGCCTGAGATAGAAGATCTCTCCTGACCGGAATCTCCCACGGCGAGCCGTCGAGGAGGGATATTAGATCTGAGAACCATACTCTGGTCGGCCAACGGGGCGCTATCAGTAAGAGGCGAGACCCCTGACGGACCTTGGCCAGGACTCCCGGGAGCAGAGCGATCGGGGGAAATGCGTAAAGACCCCGTCTAGGCCACATATGGGCCATAGCGTCCAGACCCAGGGGAGCTGGAGGAGTCAGAGAGAAGTAGAGGGGACATTGTGCTGTCTCCTGTGAAGCAAAGAGGTCCACCTCTGCTTTGTTAAATCTTTCCCAGACTTGACTGACTACTTCGGGGTGGAGTTTCCATTCCCCATGTGTCACAGCTTGTCTGGACAGCAAGTCTGCTCCCACATTCATATGGCCAGGGATGTAAATCGCCCTGAGGGACAAGAACTTGTCCTGTGCCCAAAGCAGAACCTGCTGCGCTAGCCTGTTCAGGCAACGCGAATGCAGTCCACCCTGGTGATTTATGTAAGAGACTACCGCCATGTTGTCCACCCGCACTAGGACATGGTAGCCTCTCAACTGCTGGAGGAAGTTTTTCAGGGCCCGAAACAGAGCCATCTTTTCGAGGCAATTGATGTGCCAATTGAGAAGATGGCCTCTCCAGATCCCTTGGGCTGGACGGCCATCCAAGACCGCACCCCAGCTCGTGAGGGAAGCATCTGTCGTTAGCATCTTGCGACGACAACACGGACCTAGAGTGGGACCCAAAGTTAGAAACCGGGGTCTGAACCACATAGAAAGGGTACGAAGCCCCTGGCGCGTAACCTTATTTGCCTCTGGGGATTGGCCCTTGGATGAAATCCCCTGGCTCTGAGCTACAACTGAAATGATCTCATGTGCAGGAGACCTAAGGGTATCACCGTGGATGCAGCTGCCATGAGACCTAGAACCCTCTGAAGGTAATGAACAGTAATCCTCTGGCCTAGCTTGATGTTCTTTAGGGCGTTTAGAATGGATTCGACGCGTGCAGGAGACAGCTGTGCCTGCATTGTGATCGAATCCCATACAACCCCCAAATACGTTGTCCTCTGAGCAGGTTGAGTCTCAACCCCAGAGATTCAAGAGGAGCTAGGACGACATCCCGATGTCGAAGCGCAAGCTCTTGAGACGGAGCCAGAATCAGCCAGTCGTCTATGTAATTTAAAATGCGGATGCCCTGGAGTTGCAAAGGAGCTAGTGCTGCATCCATGCATTTCGTGTACGTGCGGGGTGACAAAGCTAGGCTGAATGGAAGGACCCAATACTGTTAAGCTTCACCCCCGAAAGCGAACCTCAGGAACTTCCTGTGTTGTGGCAAGATTTCTACGTGAAAATATGCGTCCTTGAGATCGATTGTCACGAACCAATCCTCTGATTGAATCTGAGACACAATCATCTTGATTGTCAACATTTTGAACTTGTATGTTCTGAGGTAGCAGTTCAAACCGCGAAGATCTAAAATCGGATGCAACCCCCCATCTTTCTTGGGAACCAGAAAATACCGGCTGTAATAGCCTGAGTCTCTGTCTGGCAGGGGAACACGTTCTATGGCCCCTTTGTCCAACAGAGCTTGTAATTCCTGTGTCAACAAATGCACTCGTTCCGGTTTCTCGAAAGTGGAGACCACGCCTTTGAAACACGGAGGCCGATATGCAAACAGAATCCTGTAGCCTTTCTCTACAGTCCTTTCTACCCACAGAGAGATATTTAGCAGTAGCTTCCACGCTGCCAGCCTCTCTGAAAGGGGCACTAGTTTTGACACTTCGCTTTGATGGGGGGATGTTAGATGTCTGGTGTCCTGAAACGTGGCAGGAGGCAACCGAACACCTAACATTTCGCTGGAGACCGCTGGTGGTGGCGGAGATTGTACAGCGGGCCACTGAGGGTGCTAGGAAGGAGCCTCTACTCTCTGTTGGAATTTTACGCGCCCCTCCCCGGGGGGGCACAACCCCAAGGTCCTGGGCACACCAGCCTCAGGACTTTTTCTTAGCGGATATGATGCTCCACAGGTCCGGTCTCTTCGATGCGGATTGAGAAGTGTGGCGAGCCGCTCCCCAGTCTCTTCGAGGGGGCGCACGACTCGCCACACTCTCCTTCTGGGTTTCTTGCCTCAGAGGAACCAAACTTGGTCGGGACTGGGTGGCTGACAGTCCCGACGCTTGAGCACGGCGGGGGAGAAACCTCACGAACGCTTCTTCGTAGCACTTCGCCTCCCGAAACCTATTGGCGACTGAGTTGACAGCATTGCCAAATAGGCCGGAAGGCGAGACCGGGGCATCAAGAAGGAAAGATCGATCCCTCTCCTTGATGCCCGTGTGGTTCAGCCACAGATGCCTCTCCGTGGAGACCATAGCAGCCATAGAGCGGCCGATGGCACGGGCCGTCTGCTTAGTTGCACGGAGAGACAGATCTGTGGCCCGGCAAAGTTCGGAAAAAGCCTCTTCATCGATGGTCCCGCCTGTGCTCAAGTCTTTGAGCAGGTCAGCCTGGTACGCCTGCAGAACCACCATGGTGTGCAGGGCTGCACCAGCCTGACCCACTGCCTGAAAAGCTTTCCCCACCAGCGAGGATGTCATTCTACAAGGCTTGGTGGGGAGCATAGGCTTTTTCAGGGAGGATGAAGTCCCAGGGGAGAGATAGCCCGCAAGCGTCTCTTCCACCTGGGGCATCATGCTGTAGCCCCGTGCCTTTGCATCCACGATAGTCGAATAAATCGACGTCGATGGCACGAAGACACGGGATGAATAGGGCTTACTCCATGAAAGAACCAGCTCGTCATGGAGATCGCCAAAGAAGGGGAGAGACCGTCGCTGAGGCCCCTACCCTCGGCCACCTGACAGAAACCTGTCATCTAACTTTGAGTGTTTGGGGGTCTCCTGGTCCTGCAGCCAGTCTAGTTTTAAATGACTGACTGCTCGAGTTAGCACCTCGAGTAACTCCTCATACGCTCTATCATTGCGAGCGGGGCGCTCTGAGGTGGCACTCTCCATCTCTGTAGAAGCATGAGATTAAGTATCCTCGGCCCGTTCAGAAGAAGCGCCGAAGCGCGCTTCAGAAGTGGATGCGAGGACCTCGTGATCCAGCGAGAGCGCGAGAGAAAGGGGCGGACCCGTCTCACGCGCCTCAACCAGGTCAACACGCGACCCCCAAGATCTTACCGAGGGAGCGGCAGCTCGCTTATTTTTGAAAAAAGCGAGCTGCGCGCGAAGCACTTTGATAGGCAAAACATCGCTATGCTCGCATTCTCCCTCGATCCCGAGGGCAGCGTGCTCATCCCCCAAACACTCAAAACAGAATCTGTGAGGATCGTCCTCCAAGATGAGCCTCTGACACGGAGGCACGCATCTCTTATCAGACTCTGCCATGATAATGTAAGTACTTTACTTATATATATCTTTTTTTTTCCTCTCTGCTTTCTCACAACACACACACACAATGCGGTCCTTGAAGACAAAGAAACCTGAGGATGTTTCCGTGTCATGTCTATTTATAACCTCCAGGTGCGTGTAATCAGTTATGTCACCTACCGAGGTTATTTAAGCCAATTCTTGGCGTGTTTGACACACGTGCTTCACAACCGGTCGAACAAAGAATGTTCTCATTAGCGTTTGATACGCAGCATCAAGAGTAGCTTTTGATAGGGAACATTTTTTAGGCCCCAAAATGTACAATGAAGAGGAATGTGAAGGTAAATGCTTCTAGTATGCAAGTTCTATCTTATTTGTCATGCATTGGGAAATGTGTCAGGTCATAATTTATAACGAAACTCAACGCAACTTGTTAGCATTGCTACAAAGCTGCTATATTGAACTTTTTCAGGCCCAAAATGTGTCAAATGCTTAGGAATGTGGATGCAAATGCTTTTAGTATGCAAATTCTATTTCATTTGTGATGCACTGGCCACAATTCGCAAACACACTGCAAGTTCTTAGCAATGCTACAAGGTTGTGTTATTGTGAACAATTTGAGGCCCAAATTGTACAAAGCCCAAGAATGTGAATGCAAATGTTTCAAGTATGCAAGTTGTATTTAAATTTTCGCGCATTGCAAAATATACCAGGTTGCAATTCATAATACAACGCAAGTTTTTAGCATTGCCACAAGACTGCTATTGTGAAAAATTTTAGGCCCAGATTGTGCAATGCATAAGTATGTGAATGCAAATGTTTCAAGTACGCAAGTTCTATTTAAATTGTTGCATATTGTGAAATGTGCCAGGTTACAATTAATAATACAATGCAAGTTCTTAGTATCGCCACAAGGTTAGCACATATTTTTTTAGGCCTAATGTACAATGCACAAGTATGCAAATGTAAAATCTTTTACTACGCAAAATATATTTCATGTCTAATGCTTTGCGAAATGTGTCAGGCCACAATTTTAGTGCAACTCAAGTTCTTAGCATGCCACAAGGTTGTGTTATGGCAATTTTTTAGGCCTAAAATGTACAATGCACATGTATGTGAATGTAAAACTTTTTAGTATTTATGCAAATAAATAAATAAATAAATAGGCCTATACAGTTTACGCTCTGTAGTAAGGTGTATGCTAGTATGCCATTTCGAATATATTTCCAAGTGCGTTGGAGTCTTCTGCAGCTGTGAAGAGGAAAAAAAGGGTTAACAAAGAGACAGATTGATGCAGTGATGAAGAGGAGAGAGAGCGAGAGAGAGAGAGAGAGAGAGAGAGATAGAAGAGAGGTGATGGAAAGGCTGATTTCTCTCTGAACCTGAAGGGGCTGGCTCTGGTTCAGCTGGGATCTGGCGAGCGAGCTGTTCTTTCTCTCTCACAGAGCTTGACCACTTATCGCTTCTACATACTGAATCCATCAAGATCCAGCTGCCAATCACTGATTGTGTTCTGTGGGACCATGCGGCTTGGCTGAGGTACATTTTTGAGAACCAGAAACAGGCTGAGAGGAGGACAGAGGCCATTATAGTAAGGAAAAAGTTGCAGAGAAATAAAAAGTAGAGAGAGAGAGAGAGAGAGAGAGAGAGAGAGAGAGAGACAGAGGTCGGCAGAACAGAGAAACATTTTGTTTCCACTGTCTGCTGGAAAAACCCAGTTTGAGGTAAAATTTTTAGGTGGTCATTCCGGTTTTGGGAACATGATAGATGGTTTGCTGCTGGTAAGAGGTTAGTTAAACTAAGACGGTTTACTCACTCTAACTAGCTTGCCAGGTCAACCTTGTGCTAGTCTCATATAGTCGCAAATTTGACTATCAGAGTAAAGTCTGCTCCACACTGCATCATACTATTACCAGGAACCTCCTACTTAAGATACGATAACCTTAGCAAATTTTCACGAAAAGGTCCACTGTTTATTGTTTATGGCCACTGCTCACACAAGTCACTTTCATACCAAGCGGCTTTTCGTTGGTCACTACAGCAAATTCGCATGACCAACTTGGACCCGTTGTGAAATCTGCTTGGGAAAATGTTTCGCCCTCATATGAAATTCCAGATTGCATGGATTCTTATTGAAGCAACTGGATATCACTCAAGAAAATTTGTAAATGTGACCACATCATCATACAGGAAGAAATTATTTGAATGACTTAAGGCAACTAATAGCAGTTTGATTTGTTTTTACATACCAAAAAGGGGTGGGTTTATCTAAAACAGGAGAAAGAAACTCTTACGTAGACTGTTTTTTAGACTTTTGACAAACAATTCGCAAACCTCAGCCTCACCAGCTTGTAGCCAACCACAGGGTGACAATATGTTCTCTTATTCCCAGACATGTCCTGGCTGGGATTTCTAAATTGCCTAAAATGTCTGGGTTTTGGCTTTGTTTTCCTATTCTTTTCATACTTGCCGAAGGTAATGACTGAAAAGCAGTTTGACCAATACCGTGCAGTTATTGTACATAATCAACCAACTGTGGTAAAAGCAATGCAAATAGATATACATATAATGTATGAGGACTTTAGAGAGCTTGTCAACAGAAAAACAGGACATTTTAGGCAATTCAGAAATCCCAGGCAGGACAAAAGATGATGTATGGTCACTCCAATCAATCATCTAGTCCACTTTAAACCCCTTTGCTGACCATCAATGACCAATTACAAAGCACATAAAACCATCTGCTAATGGTTGTAGCTGGATTTTCCAGCAGCACTTTCCAGTTGCTCTCCTCACTCACTACGCGTTTGGCCATTGCATGGTTTCTCTCTCTTTCTGGGTCTGGTTTACTCTGTGTGTTTGTATGTAAGAGCACAGCTTTGAAGTGTATGACAGAGAGACAGCCAGCGTGTGACAGTGAGTGACAGCTTGTCTGTCTCGCAGATCTGGATGTGCTAGCAGTGTTAGCCTTACCCATGGCTGACACACATAAGCGCTCAGGCAACCGCTAACGTGTTACCGACATGTCTGCCTGTAGCCAGCGACACGCAAGCAGCGTGTGAAGCTCAGCGTCTTTCCCCCCGAGACCCATTGTGTCTCCTAAAAGACAAACTGGAGTATCTGAAGAAAGGGATCTCAAGGGAGAGAGGGATGGAGCGATCAGTGGAGAAAAGAGAGGGGAAGAGACACTCGTTTCTGAGCCTGTGAGGGTTTAAGGTTCTGAAGTTGAGGTCTTTGAAGTGATCTCACACATACAGAAACACTTACACTGTCTGTATAAAGGCAGTGGGCAGCCGTCACTGTCTAACTCACTCACACCATTTGAGAACTGATGAGCAAGGGAACTAAGGATGGAAATCAGTACGAATTTAGGTTACTTAAAGATTCCACTTAACGATTCCGGTTCCATATCGATTCCATTAGCAGTTCTTTTAGTACTTATGTGGAAACAAAATGACAACTCTGCTGAGAAAAAGAAAGAAAGAAAGAAAGAAAGAAAGAAAGAAAGAAAGAAAGAAAGAAAGAAAGAAAGAAAGAAAGAAAAGCTTGAGCTGGTTTTATAGGTGTTCTGGGCCTTTTTTATTTATTAATTTTTTTGCTGGCAGACTGGAATGACTGGCTAGGAAGCAAACCAACTTGCACTACCATTCAAAAGTTTTTGTTTTTATTATTATTATTATTATTATTATTATTATTATTAATAATTTAAGTAACAGTGAAGACATTTAAAATGACACTAGAGATTTCTACTTCAAATAAATGTTGTTATATTGAACTTTCTGTTAAAAAAAATGTATCATAGTTTCTAAAAAAAATTTAAGCACCAGTTTTCCTCATTGGTATGTTGGTATTGGAAATGTTTATTGAGCACCAAATCAGCATAATATAATGATTTCTGACGGATCATGTGCCATTGAAGACTGGAGTAATGGAGTAAAATCTATTAAAAAAGAAAACAGTTAATTTAAATTGTAATAGTATTTCACAATATTACTGTTCTTATTGTATTTTTGCAGCTTCGTTGAGCATTACAGACATCTTTCGAAAAATAAGCATCTTACCAACCCTAAGCATTTGAATGGTAGTGTAGGTTTGTGTAAGCAGGTATTTCAAAAGGGAAAATCCGGTTGTGAATGTATCTTTATCTACATGTTGTCATATGAGCAACCTGTCAATAAGTACACAGAGAACTACACAGTACACATGATACAGCAACAGTTCTCATTTAATTTTGAGTGAGTTTTTTTGACCGATTCATTAAAATGACAAATTAATGATTTGATTCATAAGTGAATGACTACATTTTGCATAACCAGCAAGGACAGCAAACTGGAAAGAATTATTGTCTATGTATTTTCTTTGCTGCATTTACTCTAATTGCATTAAATTTAAACTGCAACATCAAAACTGTATAATTTTTTTGTTGTGGCGTTGTAGATTCAGTTACATAAAATATACTGACAGTGTACTTTAGCATAGTGTTGAGTCTGCATCAGCAGAACAAAACAGAGGAAAGTAAATGTCATGAAAATTATTTGATTCTAGTATTTTTCCTGTAAAACTCCAACAGAAATTTATTCACCCTAAGGGTGACATAACAGAACTAATGCAAAGCGTTTCATTTTATTAAAAAAATAGCCGACAGAGACATCCCTCTGTGTGTGTGATTTCATCGCTTGTTTAACAGGGTGATGCAATCTGACGAGAACATTATGCGCTGGTCTTTGCATGAAGGAACAAGCTCTCTCTCTTTCTGTACAGATGCCTCAACAATGGTGATTCATATGAGACTTCATTGAGGGACCATGGCATATGTGCCGTCTCTCTGTGTGACCTGGATTTGAGTCATACCAAAAGTGTTTTTCCCCTTGAGCCAGAGAGAAAGACAGTGAGGAAGACAGAAACACAAAGATAGAATGACAGAAGAATAGATGCATAGACCTATAGATGGATAGACAACAGAAAGAAAGAATGATAGAATGAACGATAGCTAGAATGACAGAACGATAGAACGATAGATAGATAGATAGATAGATAGATAGATAGATAGATAGATAGATAGATAGATAGATAGATAGACAAGAATGTGATTGATACCGCAGGAACATTTCTTCATAAATCTGTGATGGAAATGTGGGGAGAAAGAGAAAAAAAGAAAGTGTTAGTTGACTCATTCATGTTTCCTCTTCCACCTGTAGAGAAAAAGACTCAGACATCCACACAATCACACGAACATAAACACTCGCGCATTACAAACACGTCAAGCGCTGGTGCATGCGGACTCGGTTTGATTCTTTCAGTGGATTCCAGCTTTATTTGCCTGTCACTGGTGAACAAGTACGGTGGCTCTTGAGCCTCCTCAGCCCAGCGGTCTCAACAATGCTATCAATTACTCATGTGATAATGAGGGACGCTAATGAACACACACCTGAGGAGCACAGCCAGCAGACGCCGCGTGCTTCGCATCGCCACCAGAGCGTGTCTCCACGCTAACATTTCTCATGCTTTTCTCAGGCATCAAGAGGTGGAGTTGGAGACGAATCCAGCGGCAAACTGTTTGCGCATGTCACTCCACGCACATTCATGAGATTCACGAATTATGTAGGCCTAATACATATTAATGACTCTCAGCAGCGGCGTTTCAAAGCTCTCCGTCTCTCTCTCACAAAGACCAAATTACACCAAAACACCTAGTGCTCATACATACTCCCACTGTTTAACACTTCCTGAAGAGTTTGGACTGGAATGCCACTAAAATATTTTCTCTCACATTTACATCCTTAGAAAAAAATCTTCTAAGGATTTATGAGGCTAAAATAAAACAAGCAAATGCAGTCAGGATGTGCACTGAATATAAATAACTGCATCTACTTTTCTTAGCTTCGGGTGAAGAAATGCAGTCCTACAGCGGCATGGCAAGTTATACCATATTGTGTAATATTATGTGCAATATAATTTGCAAAAATTATTTGGCCATTTCAGCTACGGTTAAATGTATGAATTTGATCATATTAAGTAACATAAAACAAAACAAAACAAGTGGAATTTATTTCCAAGTGAGAAAATGTATTTTTTTGTGCTTGTCAAACATTAGTGGATCATGTTCATAGTGAAACCTTTTGAATAAATGTTTTAAAATACATATTAGGGTCACTGTTAAATACCCTTTTACAATTATCCAATTCCAAATGTCAAACATAAAAGTTATTATTATTATTATTATTATTATTATTATTATTATTATTATTATTACACACAGAATTATTTTTTACAAGCTTACAGTCTTACAAATGCACATTGACAAGTTTATGTAGTTAATATAATTGAACTGTAATAATAATAATAATAATAATAATAATAATAATAATAATAATAATGCAAAGTTTGCTAAAATAAAGAAATTAAATATAATTAAATACAATTTAATATAATAATTAAATATAGTTTACTTTTAGCATAAATAGTTGACTGTTCTTTCTACATAATTCTGCTTTTAAGTAATATAATTAATTGTAATTAATATAAATAATATAAGAAATGTAAATTTAAAATAATAATAATAATAATAATAAATCGCAGATATTAAATATGCTTTGTGCATTAAAGAGTTGACTGTGTACTTCTTTCTACAGTATATAATTCTGCTTTTAATTAATATATTTAATTATAATTACAAGAAATAATATAATAATGCAAAAGTTTACAAATAAATAAATAAATCACAGACATTAAATATGGTTTATTTTAGCATTAAAGGGCTGACTAGCCACCCACTCCACATTTTGTCAGGAAGTGCATTGCCATAGAAATGAAAAACTTCACAGAACAGAACAGAGTAATTATCATCTGGTAATTACTGTAATTCTGGCATGACGTGACCACGAAATTACTCTTAAAGCACCAAAGCACTAGTCAGTTTGATTGGCCGCTGCTCCATTTAAGCCCATAAGTCGCCTATTGTGAAGACTAACCTAAGATGACGTTCCTTTAAATGCATCTAATTGTCTTTTCTTGACCTGGCTAAGGTTATCAGATAAGCTAGCACAAGTACCAAGTGCGTGCGGTCTTGCTATATAATGCAAAATGACACCGGACACAGAGAAGAGATGCCAAACGACTGGACTAAACAGATTCATGCCACAAGAGCAAATGAGGATGTATTACAGAGGTCGTGGATGCATTAAATGCTTCTTGGCCAACATGGCCTCAGGCTGTATGGAGTTCGAGCGAGTCTCCGCTGACTGAGTCAGGCGCTGCTGTTTGTCTTTATGGGCCGCTGTTTGAAGCAGAGCTGCCTGTTTGTCATTTCCTCGGAGACACTGAGCTCTGTGGCTATGAGGGCCAGAAAGTTTGACTCCTGCTGGCACTCAGCACCCGACTTTGACATGTTGGCTGCGGTCGCGGTTGTGTGCGAACGAGTGTGTGTATGTGTGTGTGTTGGCGGGCATACTGACTCTTTCTTTAAGTGTGTGTGTGTGCGTGTAAGACAGTTTGGCTGAATCTGTCGCTGTTCTGTCTCGTGTGGCTGTTATCATGGAGGCTCACGCATAAACAGGAGTCTGTCAGAAGCGCCGCAAGCCAAGCTCCGTCCTTAAACGCAGTAGCTCTTATTCCTCCATCCTTACATATTAAATAAACATATGGACATATGTCAGCAGTAAACATGCCAATAACGGCGTGGAGCGTGTTCTCCAGCAGCCGTGAAAGATGGGGCATTATCAGAGCAATTAGACGCAGTAAATTCAATTAATCTCGACAAATCTCCACAGAGGCCCGAGCGATGCCACCATCCCCCGGTAATTAAAAATGGCCGAATTGTTTCGGCGTTTGAGGGGCGGGATGTCTGGATATAATTGAGGCACGTTTCTATTTATTCCGGCACGCTAGCCAACAACATGTGGAGCCCAGAGAAGAGCGCGTCCCTCCGTGCCCACAGTCCCTCAGGGGAGACGCGACTGACGGAGGATTCGAATAATTGGCTCTTCTTTGTCACTTCAGACAGCGAGAACTTTCATCATAGAGGAATCAGGTCCCAATTTTCCTCGCCTCTCTCAAACACCATAAACAAAGTTTTTAAAAATAGGAGATAAAATCCAAGTCAGCAGCTAGTTAATCACGCATCCTCTCACCTCTGCGCATGGCGCTATTTCAAACCAACATGCTAGAGATGGCGACTGGGGAGGAAGAAAAAAAAAAGAAAATAACTGTGAGAGGCTAAATGAAGCGGTGAGCAGAGTGGTGAGGCGTGCAAGCGTTTCAGCTGTGACTCACTTGCCGCTCGCCAACATATGTCATGCTAACGCACCGACTTAGCAGCCATAAACTAGCCTGCCCTATACGCTTACTGTACTCCATCAGAAATACAACCTGTTGGAGAGTGTCTAATATACTGTATATGCATATGCTCAAGAAAAAGAGAAAACATGAGAAAACCAAAGTCAAGCTAGTGTTGGTTTTAAGTCATTTCACTCCTGTATGACAAAAACAACAACAAAATAAGAAGAAGAAGAAGAAGAAGAAGAAGAAGAAGAAGAAGAAGAAGAAAATACATACTGAAAATAAATACTGTCAGAAAAATGAAGAAATGTTTTAATGAATAGAAAATAGCTAAATATTCCTAAAATAATAAAGAAACTAAATAATTTAGTAATGCTGAAAAAAACAAAGATATCACAAAACATAGGCTACTATATCAAAATTAAATGAAGTAAAGACAAAATAATAAAGTTCTGTGAAATTAATTAATTGAAAGAAATGAAACATTTGGTTACAAAGTGTCAAAACTAAATTTTGCTGATGAAACAAAACACTGAAGAGCAAATAATGAAATGCCGCCAAAATAATGCAAAACAAATCAAATGCAGTCAAAAGAGAGACAAAATAATGTTAAAACCAACTAACAAAGACAAAATAATGAAAAAAAAGTTCAAATAACAAAATTGTCAAAAACCAATAAATAACCAATAAATATTGTCAAAATATGAAACAAAATAAACACAAAGTTGTGACAACAACAAAGAAAGAAAACAAAAGACAAGATAATAAAACACTGTTAAAATAAACAAAATATTGTCAAAATAATGAAGCAAAAGAGTTGAAATTCTGTCAACACAGACAAAACAACAGAATACTATTAAAATACGAAATAACAAAGGAAGACATGGAGTCTTTGAGAGAGAGGGAGAGACTAGCCGCTGCCTCTGAAGTAAATCTGAGTCTCGCTAAGCACCCGAAAGAGAAAAGCAAGGAATAGTATTTGCACTGTGTGTTTTGAAGTGTTTGTGTGGAAGTGGATTGAGGATTACGGCCGCTGAGCAAAGGTGGTCAAAGAGTGTGAGCTGAAGAGTCTGGTTCATTTTGTACAAGTGTGTGTGTGTTTGTGTGTGTGTGTGTGTGTGAGAGAGAGAGAGAGAAAGAGTTGGAGAGCTTTAAAGATAAATGCTCAACTCTTCTGGATGCCTTCCAAATCCTGCAAAGGAAAGGGAAAGAGACAGAAAAAAAGTGGAAGTGATGGTGGAGATCGAATAAAAGCATGTCAAAGATAAAAGAAAAGAGATGAAGGCTAAAGACCGTATGCACGTGTGAGACAAAGAAAAGGAGAATTCAGCAGGTGAATCAAAAGAGAAACAAAGAACAAAAACACAACTGAGTAAAATCAAAAGTCTGGATAAGAAATCAAACTGTCAGAAGAGTGATTACGAATGAGAAGAGCACATGAAGAAAGCAGAACGCTGGAAAAAAAAAAAAAAAAAGAGAAGGGAGGATTAGCGGGCAGAGTGGACTGGCGGGTTGTAGTCCATCCTCTTTATTTCCTGTGGGAAGAGCAGAGAAACTGACCCCAGGATTATAGATTAGAGTTAATAACCCCCTTCCTGCTCACAGTAAAACCCATTAACTTCCTCCCAACACCAAACTACCCTCCTAAAGCCCCACAGACCCACCCTCCGCTGAGTCACGGCCCCGTCTGGACCACCTGCACACATTAAGTCGGCGCTCATGAGGGGGAGGAGGGGGTACCGTCTGATGGGAGATTTTCACAAGAGCCCGGCTCCCGAACTCGCTGGAAATTCACACCCTGCCTCTCATTTGTGAGCGACGCGGAAAGCTGAGCGTTGCCATGGGAATATTAGCATGTGTGTGACTTTGGGTCGTGCCTTCTGAAATAAATTTGAGGTTTGTGTTAACATTCCCATTGTGCAATGCACGCACGTGGCTTGCCGATTCGCTCTCGCAGCCTCGCCGCGGCCCAATTTTCATTTTGATTGTCTGTCAGAGGGGAGGTAAAGGTGTTTAATGCCAGATAAAGCACCCTCGGGGTCATTTTGTTACTGTGTGAGGCTGTGCACGAGTGTATTTGTGTGCTTACGATCGCCAATAAAGGCTGAGTCTGCACAGCGCTGGGGATATTGAATGCTTATCTGCCCCGCGTTCGTGTTTTTGTTTGTGTACGGAGCACCTCCCCGATGTGAAAATCTCCCTCAGCCTCTGGAACGTCGCACTGTCGATGGAAAAAAAACGGTTTAAAGTGAGAGAGAGAGTGTGTGTGTGTGTGAGTGTTAGAAAGAGAGAGAGTGTGTGTGTGCGTGAAGGAGAGAATGCACTCATGAGTGTGTGTATGCGTGACTGAGCGTGAGTGAGTCTGTTTGTGTGTGTGGATGGCAGTAGCTGGTTGAGGGGGCGGGTTTAGGTGGGGGAGGGTGGGGAGGTGAAGGGGCGGGGCAAGAGAGGTGAGGGGGTGGGGCTGTTGGGATGGAGTGTCTGTGTTGTTACTCACTGTATGGCACACATTCATACTGGATCTCCAGGTACTTGTAGGTTCCTGGACAGGGGTCAGGAAAAACATCAGAACCAGCCACCACTACACACTGAGTCCGATTATTACACCTGAGAAGACAAGAGAGAGAGAGAGAAAGAGAGCTGTTTATTAAAGCAAAGTCAACAATCATTCCATCAGTCAACAGAAGGATCTAGTTTTTACATTTTCTCAAGTGAATGGGCTGTTATGTATGGAAGGCCGTTTCTGCCACATTGCAACTTCTTTATTTTTTTATATTTTTCCTCAGAATTGCATGATACAAATTTAGTTGTAAAGTTAGTTATAAAGTCAGAATTGCAAGATATAAACTTGCAATTCTAAGAAATAAAGTCACAATTCTGCGACATTCTGAGAAAAAAGTCAGAACTGCAAGTATATATCTTGCCATTCTGACTTTATTTCTTGCAATTGCGAGTTTATATCCCATAATTCTAACTTTATTCAGAGAAAAAAAGTTTAAAGTTTATATCACTCAATTCTGAGAAAAAAAAAGTGAGAATTGCGAGATGTAAATGTTAAGCTATGTCTCGTTAATTGTCCTCATTTAGTCTGTGTACTTAAGTTCTTGTCTGCTGAGTTCAGTGTTCAGTGTTTGTCGGGTCTTGAACGTCAATGTTACGTGTGTCTCCAGCCTTATTTTGTGTGGAATTCACCTATGTGTGGACCTATTAAAGACTGTTAACCTTCATCTTCGTGTGTGTTCATCAACACCGTACCATGACAATAATATAATATAATATAATATAATATAATATAATATAATATAATATAGAGTAAAGACAATAAACAGATCACAATGTGTGTGGGTGTGTGTTTTGATGATCAGTTACTGGTTACAGAGAACAAAACCATCTAAATTAAATGTTAATCTACTGTATAAAAATTTGAAAGATTGTCTATATTAGGGGTTTTCAAACTTTTACTAGTATAATATAATATAATATATGCTAATATACCGTAATATAATATGAAATAAAATAAAATAATTTAATAATTTAGGCTAATATATCAAACTAAACTGAAGTATTTAAACAGATATATTTAATAATTTCGATAATTTTTTAAAGTTATTTAAACATCCCCAAAACACACACACACACACACACACACAATTTTAACTGAAGTATTCTGAGTTTGCACACTACACCTGCACACAAGTCACTTTTCTTTAAACCACAGTGAGGTTTTTTCCACATGTATTTCTGTTTGTGTTGCCTCCTACTGAGGTCTTTTGTATCGCAGCCATTCACTGTCTCATTTTGAAGGCTACGCCTCCCGAGGTCACATTTGTCGGCTGCATATATCATTAAGGCTGTCTCATTTCAGAAAAGTAACCAATACATTCCAAAGTATGAACAAATTACAATAATTTACACCTTACGAGGAATAACTGTCAATTTTATAATGGTCACTTTTCTGAAATTAGACAGCCTCAGTGACGTAAGTGGCCGAAAACTGCGACCTTCTGAGTGCACAGCCTTCAAAATGAGACACATTTAATGTTAAAGTATTTCAACGGCAACCGATTTTTCTCTTTCTACGAAACCTGTTAACCACATTCAGGTTCTAATTCTATAGCAGTTGACCATGGAAACTGGAAAATATACTGATAGAAATATACTGAACACTTGAAAATATACTGACAGAAGTTGACAATAAAGACATTTTTAATCTTACAAAAAATTTCTGTTTCAAATAAATGCTGTTATTTTGACATTTCTGTTCATCAAGGAATCCTGAAAACAAATGTATTATGGTTTCCACAAAAATATTAGGCAGCACATTTGTTTTCAACATTGATAATAATCAGAAATGTTTCTTGAGCACCAAATCAGCATACTAGAATGATTTCTGAAGGATCATATCACACTGAAGACTGGAGTAATGATGCTGAAAATTCAGCTTTGCCAACACAGGAATACAGTATATTACATAAAAAATAAATAAATAAATAAATAAATCATAATTTAATAAAGAATAGAAAAGCTATGTAAACACTGTAAGGACATTTTATTAAATAAACCCCATGTAACACTATTTATATAAAGAGAACATATTATTATGACATAGCAGCCAATTAGAAATAATTCAGAATGGTTTAATATTTAGGATTTAAAGTTGTTCTCTTGACCATTTCCCATTCATGCAGCCTTTGCACAGACAGACCGCTACACAACATTAGTAAGTCAGAGATGCACAGATGCACATGCTTTTTTTCCAAACTTCAAGAAATCAAATAACTGGAAGTTTGCAAGGTTTGTAGAATTAAATCTTTACATACTGCTTGACCACTACTTAAACGATTGTAATGCTGTTCGGAGTGTATTTTGTAGCATGATTCAAGGTGACTGTACACTGTTGAAGTCACTCACTGCGTCTAAAATCGCATACTTCCCTACTATATAGTATGTGAAAAACAGTATGTGAGGCGAGTAGTATGTCCGAATTCGTAATATTCAAAAAAGAGTAGTAAAAACGAGGCCACGGAAGAGGATTTATGAATGGCAGTAAAACGACGCAACTGATGCTTGTAGGTCAATTGACATGTGATTCAGGTTTGTAGCACAAATGCTGTGGCACAGGCCGCATGTCGAAAATTTAACACTCAGGGTTAGGGGTTTGTCAAATTTCTGGTCCTAAGCATGAGCCTTGGCAAGCACGGTAATAATTTCTCACCCGGTGTGATCATGTGACAGATAGCGTCAGTCGGAGGGGTGCGGAGGCAGCAGACTATTCCTCCAGCTCAAACCTACTTAGAGATATTGCCTCTGACTAAAGCAGATAAATGTATGAATGCAGGGCTGTTATCGGTATAAAATGCAAACACAGATCTACCACGGTAAAGATTTATTCTGCCTCAAACAGATGCAGAGACACTTCTCTTTTCAAATCCCTCTTTCTATATATCCCCTCATCATCTCTCTACTAGTGCAGCGTCATTCCCAGTCCAATCCCTCTCTCAATCTACTCATCCCTCCCACATGCCTCCTCGGTTCCTTCTCTCTCTCTCTCTCTCTCTCTCTCTCTCTCTCTCTCTTTCTCTATTACAAAGCTGATGGATAGCTAGAAGAGGGAATCATTGATCTCGTCTCGGAGGAAGCAAATGCTGAGCACAGACAGGGACTGCAACTGCAGGCGGGGTACACACACAAACACACACACGGTTATACACACATTATTCAAACATACACACTAAACAGTCACTTAACCACTCAACCATATCAATACACTCTGGAATACACAGTGCACGCAAAACAAAACAGTGACATGAACAGTCAGAGTCATTTGTAATATTTACACCACCCTTTCGCTCCTATGCAGTGTTAATGTTGAAAACCCCCCATAACAAAGACAAGACCAAAAATATGTATCATGATGATAATCAGAAAGGTTTTAATTAAAATGTAATGTTGATTACAATACACATTTACTGTTCAAACGTTTGGGATCAGTAGGATTTTTTTTAGTGTAAGTGTCTTATGCTCACCAAGTCTGTATTTATTTGATCAAAAATACAATGAAAACATCAATATTTTTAAATATTATGATTATAAAATATTTTCTGTTTTGATATATTGTAAAATGTCATTTATTCCTGTGATGCAAAGCTGAATTTTCAGCATCATTACTCCAGTCTTCAGTGTCACACGATCCTTCAGAAATCATTCTAATATGCTGATTTGCTGCTCAAGAAACATTTCTTATTATTATCAAACAGAAAACAGTCTAATAATTAATTATATTATTAAGGAATTTTGGTCATCAAAAGACAAAAACTACAACTAAAAGAGACACTAAAAACGAACACTGCTCTGATATACCTTTGTGACATGATCTTGAAGGCGTCTGGCAGGTAGCACTGTACATTCTCCATCTGAAAGGGGTCGGCGTCACAGATCTTGTCATCCGTGCGACCGTAGTTGGCTGTCTCGATCATGATTACATCACTGCCGGGGCAGCGGAGCTCGATGGGGTAACCCTCGCATGCCAACTCCCTCCGCATCAGACCAAATGGCATTGCAGAGCGACTTAACGCTGCATGAAGAAAGAGAAACACATTCAGCATGAACTCTTCACAACCCAATTTACTACTGCAATTTAGTATAATTCTGAGCGAAACAGGATATTTTGTGGGAGTGGGACCTGATTTTATACATATGAATTGACTGATTCATTAAGTGTGGATTTTACATAGCAGGAGGATAAAAAAAAATTGGGGTTTACAAAGAAAGAGAGGCAGAATATAACAAACAATTATGAAAAAGATTTCGGAATAAAGTGATGAATCGTGCATAAGAAGTGCAGTAACATTTCTTAATAAAATAAACAGGGTCAAATTTGACTACATGTTGATTTCAAAATGAGCCTACCACTTGCATGGATTATTGACATAATTAGCAGGTCATGAAGAAACCTGCTAATTAAGAATAACTCTTACAGCATAGGGGGCTGTTTATTACAGAAAACTTTTATGACCCACAAAAAAACCTTTAAAGGGAAAAGAAATAATTAGACAAATGAACAAGGGTTTTTCACAGCCAGTAATCATATTTTCAGCCTTCGTAGTCCTGAGGAGCAAACTATTTACCCTCTCGCTCAAACAAACTGTGAGAGTTACATACACACTCTGTTAACATCCTCCCACTCCTTCACACAGCTCTCCGCCGGGTGCCATCCACCACCCGAACGCAAGGCTCCAGAATAGAAAATCAGCTACCATGTGTCCAAATCACTTCGGGAACCAATAACCAAACACCTGAGCAGAAGCAGCACCTAGAGGAGAGATCCGACCCTAGACACACCGCCGGACCTTTCTGCCCACACGTGGCGTCTGCCATTTACACTCAATTTAAGAGAGAGACAGAGAGACACGTTAAGAGGGCTGTAGGTGCCGTAGGGTTAATCATTATGCCTGGCTGAGAGGCCCTGAGAGTGGCACAGAGTGGCATACTTTATCTGAACAAGAGCTTTCAAAGAGTTTGAAGATCCAGCCACGTAAAATGGCCGCCAACCGCCTCCACTCACAGAAGGACAAAAACCAGGCAGTGGAGCTCTCCATGGTGCTGACAAATAGAGAGGGGGAACCTGTGGAGCTGTCCATTGTGCTGAAAGATGAGGGGGTGGATTTGACCCACAGAGTTCCATGCACAGGAAAAACTGATCAATGAAGCGCTCAGTACTCCTGAAATTCATTCCTTTAGCTCTTGCAGCTTCAAAGACTTTGCAATCAAATGGAGGGAACTTTTTTCATGAAAAAGCCGACAATTCGAAAAACCTGCTTAGTCAAGGCACACTTCTGTATGTAACAGCAATGTGCAGACTCTGTTACATGAACAAATGGAACAAGTACATTCATTCAGCTTCGGACACAAAATTGCCTTTCCATTGCTTTGCTTGAGAAACGAAGGACCACAATGTAAAGTTCTCTGATTCTGAGTCACCCCTTTTCACTCCAAGGTCAATGTGAAAGTCAGACGTTGCTCAGAACGGGATCTAAAAGCATGCTCCTTTTGTCTGCTAATGTCAACCATTCATCCCAGTGCACTTAACAACATGCCTGTGACTCCCTAAGCTGGTTTCCCACTCAACGGTTCTGTAATCCTTGTCCTGTTCTCTTACACCCTGAGCACTTAGTGGCCGCCATGGAACGTGGACATATGTAACTGCACCATACATCACACAGTCGTGTAGCTGTCACACAGGCTCACTACAGCAAGCAAGCGTGGAGACATCAGCGCGGGGATGGATGGCGTAATCTTGCCGTAAATGTGCAGATTTAAGGGTTCAGGCCTGTTCAGATGATTGGGAGATTTGCTAAGGTAAACACGCTTCATACAAGGCTGTTTTGGTGTGCATTCAAACAGACACACTCCTTTGCGCCTACATGACACACACATATAAAGAGGCGAAGTGGGATTAGAGTGTGCCAGCATGGAGTCTTGTTTCCGCAGCATTCCCGTGGAGTGAACACATAGCTCCATACAGCTGGTCACTGATTAAACCATTACTCTGGGCTCGGCACTGCCTCACCACAGGAGGCCAATCACACAGCCAACCAATCACCCACCCACCCACATGTTCATATAGCTTCAGCAAGCCTGTACATCCCACACTGCACGTTGCCATCCCACAAACTACGCCAAATATACGTCAGCCCAATCATTTCTGCCTTTCTCTCAGTCTCTTTCTCTGCCTATATCTCCGACTGTAACCACCCAGTTATCTCCCAAACTTTACTACGGCTACTGGATTAATAGGCTCATTCCCTCATTTATGAGTGTATTCTGCTCCCACAGACATTATCTCCAATCGGAAGGGGAAATTGGACTGAGGGGAATAATCTTCATAATCCGAATTAAAATGCTGGAAAGGATGGACCCATTTAAAAGATAGGATAGTTATATTTTCATTTTGTCTTTTTGATATAAGCAGGTCTGCAGATGATTAGGAAAATGACCTTGGGTAAGTAAATATCTGGATGAGAATTATCTGGAAATCTTTGTTCAGGGTTAGTTTTTGGAAAGTGATTGGAATGTGTAATTGGAATGAATTTGGGTCGGAGATGGCGGATAGGTTACCAGAGTTTGAAACTCCCATTGGGTAATTCCGAGATCCTGCTGCAAGGCAAGGGTATTTGTGAAACATAGCATTATTCATTATCAAAAGGATTGAAGTTTATCTAGGGTGAGGGTTGGAGTAACCAGACCTAATGTGTATTAGGACTTGTATGACTACATAATTTTAGTAGTCGTCTAGTTTTCCAAAAACACAGTTGACTACTAGCCAATGAACCAATGTTTACCTAGTGTAAACGACACAATGTGCAGTATCCGGGGTCCCACACAACTGAAGTGATGTGCTGAATGTAGTTAGGTTAGTCATTACATTTAATTATTTTCTGCCAACACTAATCAAACACAGATCATCTCAGAAGTTCGCAATGCAGTTTGCTTAAAACATGCTTTGTGAATGCAAATTGCTCACTGTGTTTTCTCATAATTACAAATAGATTTGGTCGTAACAGGATGGCATTTGAAACAAATGAGAAGCAAATAAACCGGGACACAGTTTGTGGACGAAGGAATTTTCCTCCTGCTGTCACCAGTGCCACTGAACAAGCACACGTGATCTGGGACTAGACTGCACAAGTATGAGCTAGCTGTAGAACTAATTGACTACTCAGCCCAACATCTATGTATGTGTTGTGGGATGAAATGGAGCATGTATTCATAGTTTGATATGTGATTTTATCAGATTGATCACTGGTCCTCTGGCTCTAAAGTTTTGCAACTTGCTGCACAGACAGTGACAGTCTCTGAACAAACTGGCAGCTTCATGGTTACAGACATTTTAATTTTGGTTGTGCCATTTTTATTTATCTCCAAACGTGTAGACCAGAACTTATTGGAAGAAATGGAAGCGGGCAATGAGGCAAGCGAAAATCAAACTGGCATTGCCTCCATGAGCACTGTGCCTCATCAATGATGAAGAGTAACTACAAGCAGCGATGCTAACTTAACCACATTTTTCAGTAGTGTGACAGCAGCTTTGCAGGTTCCAAGACACTGTCGCTTTAGCAAGCAGCCATTAACAAGCTATTTCCAGAGTAACGGTGTAGGCTGGCACAACGCTACATCAGAGGTTTTTAAAGTCATATTATATTGTGTGGGCAGCTTAATAACTGAGCTAACTGAGGTAAATCAAACACACTCTCCAAAACAGTCCTCACTCTCTCATACCGTATTTGGTATGTAAAAGTTACTTTTTTTCCAGATTATTTCATTTATTTTTAATGTTCTATTATTATTAATATTTTAACATTTTTATTTTGATTTATTTTAATGTTTAATGCCTGTTGTTGCAAAACATCCCTTGTGAAAGAGAAGCACATTTTAGCATATAGCACATATGTACTTATTACAAATAATAATAATAATAATAATCAATTAGAAGAATATAATTGTTCAAAAACTTTGCAAAATTGCATGTTATTGCATGTTATTTACAATTAAATGAAAATGTATTATAGTTTAAACATAATAATTGCAATTATTTTAACTTTTTTTTTTTACCCACTTAATTAGGACTTACATATACATATCTATATATAATTTCTTAATTACTTCTATTGTATTTGAAATATGGCTAAAGTAAACTGCTAAATGTACTGTCAAGCATTTATGGTAAACTAAAATATACTTTGATGTCATTTCTATTGAAACTTGTATGTCATGTATTTAAATATATATTGTAATTACATATTTGTAATGATGAACTTGTATTTTAGTACATTTGAAATACTTTAATTGCAATACCAAATAACACAATACAGTTAAAATTATAATCAAGTCATTTACATGTGTTTTAGTATGTTAGTTAACACACACAAGTGTGCCTTCTTTAAAGCATGACAAAATATTATTAAAACACTGAAGTACACTTGAGTGGCCTTTTATTTAATTAATTTTATATTATCCACAAGTACGACTTTATAAGTTATTTTGAAGACTTGAACACTTCAAGTGCTTATTCAGTACAGCACACTTCTATTTCATAAGTGTTTGTAAGTAATTGTATTAAATGTATTTTTCTACTTTTTCACTGTAACGAGTCATGCAGCTAACTACTCATCATAAGGCTTTGTGTAATCTGACTACTTTAAATAATGAGTAGCTTGTATAAAAGGCTACAGTTTCAAAACAGCCTCCTCAACTTAGCCTGCAGGCCATAGCTCTGACTTTATAAATGCAATACACAGCACAATATGGAAATATCATTTTAATATCACCACCTTTCATTGAAAAAAATATCTATGCATGGACATTGCGTGTAACTTCTTTTTTCCTATCATCAGGTCTTTCTGCTCCATATTCATATTTCACCCCCTGAATGATTTTTCCATTGCATTTCTTTTCTTCTCATTTCCTCCCCCATCCTCTGCCTTTCTCTAAGTGAAGTGAAAGAACAAGGGGCGAGGAATGAAGACGTGTCACTGCGGGGCAGCTGGTGTGAAGAAACTGGGGCTGGTGCTGCCATAATAAGAGCTGTATACTAATTCAGAACAGTGGAGAAGAGTGATTGGATTTGACTCATTATCCAAATGCAGTAATTAAAGCCTGGGGGAGGTTTAGAGAGTGGAGTAGAAAGGCCGTGCTCTCAACCTTGAACGCACACACACACTGACCGACACAGACAGACAAGGACACAGACAGAGGTAGACAGGGCAGGCAAGACGCAAATGGGGTGATACAGTTGAATAGAAGGGTATAATGAACTCAGCAGGGGAAAAGAAATGGAGACACTCGTATCTAGTGTTGTAGATGGTAAAATATGGCATTGATTGGCTCATTAAAGGTCCACAGGGTTCCAACACTATTCCAAGAGCTTCACAATTACTCATGAGCCAATGGGGTGGGGGGGCAACTATCAGATTGCATTTGTGGCATGGTTGCAAAACACAATAGTGTCTATATATATATATTCAAGATGTAGAGTTGTGTGGTTGTACAAAACATGTTGTATGGGTTTTTGTCTTGTATTTATATCATATACAAATCAAACAAGCAAGAGCGCTGTTTTCCCCCCGAAAACCTCTCATATTATGTTAAATTTTAGACACAATATTGTCTGGTTTTGCTCAATTTAATAAATGTTTTTCTAAACAAAGACTGTTGTGCATCTCCGAGCATATATATAAATTTATTTCAAAATTGATTTAAAAAAATAACCAGCTATTATCATTATTTTTGCAAAGTTGAATCAAATTTCTAATCAAAACAAATTTCTTGCTTTTATAATGATTTTACATCATGCTTTGGGGTATATTTCTCAGCCAAAATTGATATCTGAATAATTTGGGATTAATTAGATAAATTAATTGGCACATCATGTAATTAATTAGACTAAAAATTGTATTTGTCATAATTTTATTATGAAGGTGTTTTGTCATGATGTGAGAGAAGCTGCGTCCAAAATTGCATACAGTCAGTAGCTAGTTCATTTTATTGATACAAAATCAATGAAATCTGGATGTACTGTCTGTCATGTGGCCTAAAGTGTCAGCTGAGTCACTCCACGGCCATACACAACTCCTCTTCCATGGCCTCATGGGATAGGAAAATGTCTATGGAATGTGCACTATAGAAACTCTAAACTGTTTTATGAATACTATGAATTCGGATATACTACTATTCACATACTGTTTGAAAAACAGTATTATTACATATAAATAAACAAACATAAATAAACATATAAACAATATTACATTTAAATAAAATGTACATTAATCTTTGTAGGGAAATAATGTGTTCCTTAAAAAATGCTTAACCGTTAAATTAAAGAAAATTTCATGGAGGAATAAAAAAGATTCTTCGAATTATGTGTGATACATTAGCCCTCACCTACACAGATCATTCGTCATGTGTCACTTGAGTTCTCTATGCTGTGCTCTATGACAAGGAACGATTACCACTAAATAATTCATCTGCCGACGGAATTCTAAAGCTGTAAAAAAAATATTAAAGTCAATCAATTGAATTGAGCTTAAAATACCTGATTATCAGAGCTGCCGATCAATTAATGAAGCCATGATTGATGAAGCAATTAGCAGCTCTAATAGTGAGAGGCAGGTCTGTGAGGCAGGTTGTGAGGGATAAAGATACTGCGGACAGGTTGAGTGTGGATGCCATCAGCTTCTTCTTTCCTCTTTCAGTACATCTCCAGGCACCACTTAATCGCTCAGTTGCTCATTAGCACACAGCTCAAGCTTTGGAAACCGGCACCATTAGAGCCGGCATGAATGCCACGCCAGCACTACCCTGATGTGTATGGTTCAAAGAGGGGGCCCACGTGTCAGCATGTTTGGCCTCTCGAAAATTAGTTGTATATGACCGAACAATTCTTATTAGTCTAGTTCTTGCGAGTCTGTTTAAATGGCTGAATAAATGATTTGTGCATGCAATATTCCTTCCAGTCGAGCATTCAGTAACAAAATACTCCAAGATTGTAGCAAATACACCAATCGCTTTAGTATTTAATATTAGGGCCGTCAATTAAAAATTTGAATCAAATTACTTATGTGATATGCTGATTAATAAATCAAAATGTGCAATCAATCACATATCCATATGAATACAATTGCCCCCATGTGAATAATTGAAGATATATTATCATGCCACTGAATATCATTGAACATAAGCCTATCACTGATCTACAGTCCACAGTGATGCATTTAATCGAGTTTGTCGATCTAAATTGAGTTTGACTCATTTAATTGAGTTTGACTTCAGATGTAACTGCATAATCACACAGCATGTCTTTATCAGGCACACATTTATTAGTAACATCGCTCTTTCCAACAGACATTGCCATTGGTTTGAGATCATTTTTACATGATAATTCAAAAGTTTATAATATTCTTTATTGTGCTGAGGAATTTTTTAAGGTGACTTTTCAGCACTGTCAGATTTACAACATGCAAATTCATCCACTTATCTGCAAAGACTTGAAAGTAAGTGGCCAGTGGTTGGTTGATTAGTTGGTTATTGTTTTAACACCATGCCAGCTTTCTCGGATAGTTTCAGGTCGAATAACAAGACGGAATAGCATAAATGGCAATTCGGAAACCTAAGGTTTTTAAAGTTTGCTTTAGATAGAAGCTTCAAGGTTGACTCTGTTTAAATTTTCAAAGGTGTCTGTGGATTCATATTTCTTACGTGAAGTTAAACCAGCACAATTTAATAACATACAGGTGCATCTCAATAAATTAGAATGTTGTGGAAAAGTTCATTTATTTCAGTAATTCAAATCAAATTGTGAAACTCGTTTATTAAATAAATTCAATGCACACAGACTGAAGTAGTTTAAGTCTTTGGTTCTTTTAATTGTGATGATTTTGGCTCACATTTAACAAAAACCCACCAATTCACTATCTCAACAAATTAGAATATGGTGACATGCCAATCAGCTAATCAACTCAAATCACCTGCAAAGGTTTCCTGAGCCTTCAAAATGGTCTCTCAGTTTTGTTCACTAGGCTACACAATCATGGGGAAGACTGCTGATCTGACAGTTGTCCAGAAGACAATCATTGACACCCTTCACAAGGAGGGTAAGCCACAAACATTCATTGCCAAAGAAGCTGGATGTTCACAGAGTGCTGTATCCAAGCATGTTAACAGAAAGTTGAGTGGAAGGAAAAAGTGTGGAAGAAAAAGATGCACAACCAACCGAGAGAACCGCAGCCTTATGAGGATTGTCAAGCAAAATCGATTCAAGAATTTGGGTGAACTTCACAAGGAATGGACTGAGGCTGGGGTCAAGGCATCAAGAGCCACCACACACAGACGTGTCAAGGAATTTGGCTACAGTTGTCGTATTCCTCTTGTTAAGCCACTCCTGAACCACAGACAACGTCAGAGGCATCTTACCTGGGATAAGGAAAAGAAGAACTGGCCTGTTGCCCAGTGGTCCAAAGTCCTCTTTTCAGATGAGTGCAAGTCTTGGGGAAGTCGTGGCTTGTAACCTGAAGGTTGCCGGTTCGATTATCGCACCGGCAGGAATTGAAGGTGGGGATTGTGAATGAACAGCACTCTCTCTGCCTTCGATACCATGACTGAGATGCCCTTGAGCAAGGCACCGAACCCCCAATTGCTCCCCGGGCGCTGGAGCAATGGCTGCCCACTGCTCCGGGTGTGTGTTCACGGTGTGTGTGTGTGCGTGTTTGTTCACTATTCACTGCTGTGCGTGTGCACTTGGATGGGTTAAATGCAGAGCACCAATTTCGAGTATGGGTCACCATACTTCACAATACGTCACGACTTTCGACTTTTGTATTTCATTTGGAAACCAAGGTCCTAGAGTCTGGAGGAAGAGTGGAGAAGCTCATAGCCCAAGTTGCTTGAAGTCCAGTGTTAAGTTTCCACAGTCTGTGATGATTTGGGGTGCAATGTCATCGGCTGGTGTTGGTCCATTGTGTTTTTTGAAAACCAAAGTCACTGCACCCGTTTACCAAGAAATTTTGGAGCACTTCATGCTTCCTTCTGCTGACCAGCTTTTTAAAGATGCTGATTTCATTTTCCAGCAGGATTTGGCACCTGCCCACACTGCCAAAAGCACCAAAAGTTGGTTAAATGACCATGGTGTTGGTGTGCTTGACTGGCCAGCAAACTCATCAGACCTGAACCCCATAGAGAATCTATGGGGTATTGTCAAGAGGAAAATGAGAAACAAGAGACCAAAAAATACAGATGAGCTGAAGGCCACTGTCAAAGAAACCTGAGCTTCCATACCACCTCAGCAGTGCCACAAACTGATCACCTCCATGCCACGCCAAATTGAGGCAGTAATTAAAGCAAAAGGAGCCCCTACCAAGTATTGAGTACATATACAGTAAATGACCATACTTTCCAGAAGGCCAACAATTCACTAAAAATGTTTTTTTTTTTTTTTTTTTATTGGTCTTATGAAGTATTCTAATTTGTTGAGATAGTGAATTGGTGGGTTTTTGTTAAATGTGAGTCAAAATCATCACAATTAAAAGAACCAAAGACTTAAACTACTTCAGTCTGTGTGCATTGAATTTATTTAATACACGAGTTTCACAATTTGAGTTGAATTACTGAAATAAATGAACTTTTCCATGACATTCTAATTTATTGAGATGCACCTGTATGTTTAACAGATCCTGCACTCTGGCATGAAGAGCATATTGGTGGACCTTCCTTTGACATTATGAACTGTGTGTGATTCTTGAATGTCCTATGCACATTTATATATTTCATACAGTTTGTTGTTTGTACACTGATCCCATTCCTTTTCTCTTTTGGTGATGATGTAAGATACTATAGTAAGTGGCCAATGAACTGGGAGAAGAATATATATATAGTTTATATATATATATATATAGAAGAATATATATATATATATATATATATATATATATATATATATATATATATATATATATATATATATATATATATATATAGAAGAATATATATATAGTTTATATTTTACATACACAATGAATAAAATATGTTGTCAAATTGTTTAATTTATGTTTATTACTGCCTTTTGCATAGACCTTGGTGTGTATTTTATAGACTATATGTTTTTTTTTGCCAGTACTTATGTGCATAGGCATCGATCCCATGGGTGCTCCGGAGCTCGAGCACCCACGGAAAAACACCAGATATGCGCCATTTATTTGAATCAAGTTATAGCTTAGTGTGTGCCCATAATATTTCTTATAGAAGCTGTTGATATGCTTTGTTAATTTCTTGGGATTAAGCTCTGTTTTTGTAACTGAAGATCGGGAGAAATGTGAATTATCCATTGGATTTTAACTAATCATTAGGCTAAGTAAGAATGTCAAAATATTTTAAGTTATTATTTATATAGAGCCAATTTTTGTTTTTTTAAGTATGCATTTATAGCCAACTGTAAGCATTCATAATATTATTAGGCTGACTGTTGAAGATGTCAGTATGATTCATGTGATTTTATTTTGTCTATAGCTCAGTTTCTGTAACTGAAGAACTGAAAATAAATAAAAGGCGTGAGTTTGTCATGTCAATTGTAAATTAACTGTAAAAGGACTGTGCCTATGCTTATGTATATTTAAATGTCTGAAACTTTATGCAATTGAAAAAACTGAATAGTTTTGATATATAAGTTTTGAATGAGTATCTCTCTGGCTCTGCGCCAGTCAAAGGCGAAATCAGATTTGAATTTAGAAGTTGATCATGTGACACTATGAATATTCGATACATCAAATGATCATACGCATCAAAGAGTTAAAATATTTTGTAAAAAGAACGAGCTACAAAGCAACCATCCCAGCATCTTGGAAGTGAGTTTTGCAGAGAAAAGCACTACTCACAATTTCTAGAGAAAAAAAAAAAAAAAACAGTTTCCTGTCTATCAAAAGGCAAATGCTCAGACACATGAAAAGAAAGTCAAAGAGTACCAGAGGCACATGCACACACATTAAATCTGCTCAAGCTGAGATGGAAATAGTGAAACCAAGTAAGAGAAGCTGAGAAAACAGACTTAAAAACACTTTTACCTTCAGCGGAAAAGGCTGAAGGTCACTTTGTGTCTCTCTTCCCCAAGCGTCACTGGTCTCTCTCTCTACAGTCTGTCCCCAGCTCTCCGGCTATCACAACCACCCGCACCGAACCCAATTACAGCCCAGCACTGCATCCCACGTCTCACTCACACACACACACACCCATGTGTCCACATCACACCACACGCCTCTCCCGGCGCGACACATCACACCCCACACTCAGTGTCTCCGAACCCTCCGTCAGCCTCAAGGCCGGGCTGAGAGAGAACTGGAACTGCTAGGATTAAGATTACGACTCGGTCAGACCGAGAGACTAATGAGCAGGGACCAGCCACACAGAGTGCCATGCACTTCCTGTTGAGGACAGGATGTGACTCACGCAACGTGACCGACCCATCACACTTGCCTTGTGTTAAAACACATTTACCCCAAACAATGTCTCACCTTGAGACTAAAGCCTTCTTGAGACCAGTGCGCCAATGTTTTATCCATTCTCTGTTCCTGCCCCCGTATTGTGAAATATAGCCAGTGAGAGAGAGAGTAATTCAGGGCACACTACAGTCTCCGAGTCCTGTGATTTCATTTGCGTAGAGGTAATAAAACTACTTCATAGGGCAAAGGATAAAACCAGCGGCATAATGCCACTAGAGACTTCGGTTAGTCCGGCCTGTCATAAGCTAATGGCAGCCGCATAATAAACGGATATAAATGGAAACTCAGTACTGCCTTCCCTAATCAAAAAGAGAAGAGGGAGGGAGCAAGTAGGCCAAGAGGGGAGAGTGGAGTGCGTAAGTCAAGGAGAAACAAAGTAAGACAGTTTCGATGGATTTGTCAGATCCTTGTCCCTAAATCGAGTTGTTTCTTCAGAAGCACAATGTCTCAACTTCTATTTGATGCTTCTGTTTTCATCTAGATGTCGTCATTTTTAGAGTGAAATTCTCAAGACGTTTCTAAAATGTTCTCTGTGTATTGTGTGAATGTCACTCAGCAGATGTTTTTAACTTTTATGACTAAAAAATGTATACAAATCACTTTTTAAGGTAGTCTATGTAAGATAATTTTTTTAGCAGTGGCTTTCACCCATTTCTTTAGAAAATGATCACAACCTTAATGTAAAACCCAGACTAAAGCTTTTGGCAAACATCTGCATCAACATTAGATCGACCAAATGAATGCACAATCAGTATGCAGTAATTTTAATCTAGCTAGTGCCCAGATAGCATTACGAATAGATGACAGTTATTTTACTTTCACAGATCTCTATAAATGTTTCCTCCTTGTCATTGTGAGGCACCATTCCCATTGATACCATTATATTTTCTTTAATGCAGAATAAACTCTAGAATCTGATATTTGTACACAAATATGATACTTAACATAGCACAAAGTATTTTTTGGTAATGCTTGGCAAAACAATAGTGGTCTTGGATTTCATACTGAATTGCTGGGATTTTTATTTATTTATTTATTTTTTTAAGTACCAAAGCCATTGTAGAGATATCCTATGAACTTGTCACAATATTATTTTTATTTATTTTCTGAAACCAGAAGTGTCCAGTAATAAGCAGGTTACAAAGTTAAATTCGGTAGCACCTGCTAGCCACCTTTATACAGAATAAAACATCTTTTATAGGCCGCTGATACTGTATGACTCGAGTCATCTTATGAGAGTAAATATCTTATCAAAAGTAGCGTTCACTTCTTTAGGTATAAAAACAGTTTTACCATCTGCACCTATGAAGTGTGAAAAAATAATTGAGTGCACCAGATAATGTACTCTTGCACAAACAATCACGGTGTTGTACCTGTTTTCACAAAAGTGTCTCTTGTTTACTCCAGTCTCAAATAGCTGTGCTTCGAGGTGACAGATGTTCCTGTTTTTATGTCCCCTTATTTGGTCACATTTATATTTTTGCTTTTTTATATGCTACCCTCACATCAATCTCTCTGTCTGTCTGCCTTTGGCTACAGCTGATAATTATTAAATAGTGCGAGAGAACATAAACACACACACTCCATGACACAAGCGTACATGTAAATGCAACATCAGTACATACCAGAACAAGGTGATGACACACACTGGTGTGAAAACCAGACGTCTCCATAATGCCCATCCCACAGCACACACACATACACAAAACGAATAAAAGAAAATGTGCAGACCAGACCAGACAGCAGATAATGCAGGGCTTCAGACGCGGACTCTGTCTCTCATCAGTGGAGACACACACACACACAGACAGGAGAGAGAAGCATCTTCAAAGGCCCATTTGAAAGAACACACCGCCACCACTCTCGCTCGCCCCCCTCCTCCCACACTCCCAATATATATTCAAAGGCCATCCATTAACCTTTCACTCACACAGACCTGTCTGTGATCTACTGCTCTTAGCTCACGCTTTGAAGAACACGGCGCTCTTCCACCAACAGCCACGTGGAGAGGAGAGGAGAGGAGAGGAGAGGAGAGGAGAGGAGAGGAGACATGATGAGAAGAGAATACAAAAAGATACAAAATGATGAAAGGGGAAAAAATGGAAGAGGAAACAAGATAAAAAGAGGATAGACAACACAAAAAGAGAGAAACAACAAAAAGCACATGTGATGAGAGATGGAAGGAATTAGAGGAAAAAGAGTGAATTTTCTGTGTATATGCTAAAGAGAGACCCAAGAGTGGGGTGAATCATAGCAACAGCAGCACACTAAAAATCAACATCACAGATTTTTTTTTATAGCATCACACATTGAGCAAACAGTAAGACTCTCCTTCCATCTGCATTCATGCTCTGATTAAGCAGCAGAGCCGCTGCTTTATTTATGCATTAAAATCAGCCAATACATGTATGAATTCAACTCTCACTGCTTCAAAAGCCCATGAATGCTGCATCCATGCAGCCCAAACAAATTCCTCTCTCATTGAACATTCAGGCAGGAAAGAGCTCGGAGAAAAATACGGCAAACAGCTGGTCCTCTAGAGCTGAATGAGAACTCAAGAAGAGGAGGAAAAAGAGAGAAAAAGTATGTATGCACGCACTACAGGACCGCAGGTATTTCCACAAGAGCGACCATGAAGTGAGGACTTAAGTGTGTGTAAGATGAGGACAGATTGGAGCAGTCAGAGGGCCCGCTGCTGAAATCACACACACAAACACAGATAAATAAACACACAAGCACTAAATGACGCCATGTCAAGACTTCATCATGCACCCATGAGTGGTCTGAACGTCACCCCATTAAAGAGCACTAATGCTGTTTTGCAGCCTATCTGCACATTTGCAAGCAGCGCAGGAAGCAGCTACTTTGGCTGTTTGTTTACAAGGGGTGTGTGTCTGCATCTGTGTCTTTGAGAGTCTGCAGGCAGAATCTGAGACATGTTCTAGACGAGACATAACTACATTCTGAATAAAGTGCTGCACTGCAACATGACGGTGAACAGCACTAACCGAGCTGAATGAGGTTATTTAAAGATGGATTGTGAAGTCACCAAAGTCACCAAATGGAGTTGCAGAAATAATGCTTGTTTCCAAACAGGTTTCTCAAACACTCCAGTAACTTCCAATGTCCGGATCAAAGAGGTGTATTATACCTAGAGAAAACTATCCGTTCACATTCCTATTTATCTCAATGGAGAGCTGTTTGGGTGCCGCAGGAACATATTTTTGACATCTGCAATCTTTGCTCATGGGTGTTCAGTTCTGCAGCTATGTTTTTTATCCAATTTCCTGAGCCAGCCATAAAAGCAGTGTGGCTAAAACATTGTGAATTGAAATTTCAAAGCATTTCAGTCATTCTGCGTTCCAGACTTCTTCCACCTCCAATTGAAAACAACAAACAAACTCACAGCAATTTGTAAGTATTTTACTGCTTAGAGAATTGGTGGAAAATTTTTATGATCTCATTCATACGTTTTGTCACTACAACTATCACTATGGGTGGTAACTTAAGGTATGAAAGCTAAGCCTTATTTACCCCTAAATGGCACATATTGGCACCTTAAAAGTACAAAGTACTAGCTTTTGGAAGAAAAAGAAAACTTTCAATTTCAGTTTTGTATCTTTTTTTTGTTGAGAGTTTATTCAGATTTATTTCAGAACACACAGATACTGTACTTTCAAATGGTCATCAATAGAGTAAGTCTTTGAGGCCAGAATACCCTTTCTTTGGAGAAGTACTTCAGCTCACGGTGCTGGTTTAACCAGTTGTTTACACGTTAAACTGATTTTTTGTTTTTGTTTTTGTTTTTTTTGCATTTGAACATCAAATTTGACACAGCAACAAGTACAAACCTGACAAATAATTATTTTAGACTGTGCTGTTAGAGTACCAAGTCTAATTTATGTTTCTTGAGTGGATAGTGGACAAGCTACAGAGAGTGATACTTGAACACTACTGCCAAATCAATAAATCCATTGTGACTAGGGTTGGGTACTGTTCACATTTTAACTGGTACGGTACCGGTATCGGTACCTTTCGGTACTTTATTCTCTGTGTAATAACAAAAACTTTTTTCAGTGAAAAAATAAGCCCAAAACAGGTTAGTTCATTAGAGTTTTCCCTCTTTTTCTCACTTTCCTTCGGTTTTAAATAGCTTGTAAAAGTGCCATGCTCCTGCTTATGTGATGTAAACAAAACCGCATCTCCGCTATTCATATGTATCAAGGCAAGCGGAACATGCAGGATTCATATTTAAACCGTCTCTTTGCATTTTAATATTCACAGACACTAGTCTATATCACGATTCTAATTAAGTGACAGACCTACTTTTCATTTATTCATCTAAAAATAGACGAATTCCGTGGCATTCCGCGCTATAGAGTAAATTCCGTTTTTATGAATGAACTCCACAATCTCGTCCGCGTTTTTTGTGGAAACCATATGGCCCTAGATATGTAACCATACTTCACAACATTTTGGTTTGCCCTGTGTGTCTGAACAAGTTGCAGTGGTGATATCACGTCACAGGGTCTCTCTCTCTCTCTCTCTCTCTCTCTCTCTCTCTGTGTGTGTAACATACGCGATCAGATGCGTTCTCAGGTACCGAAATTTGGTATCGATTGATTTAATGTGATTCAGTACTCAGTAGTACCGACGCAATTCGGTCGGTACCCTTAAAAATACAGAGTTCGGAACCCAACCCTAATTGTGACATAGGCAGCCAAGCAAAAAATACTAGGCAAAAGTTTTTGTCAGTGCTTTAGTGTAGTGGTTAGCAAGTTCATATTCTCTGAGCCATGGTGCTCATGTGGGGATAAAAATTCAAGTCTGGCTTGCAACATAACATTTTCCTACCTCTTTCACCCCATCATACCAAAAAATTGTTCACCATCAAATCAATTACTGAAGGATTTGAAGTTTTACAACACTTTTTTTGTCGAACACCCTGTTTCGCTCAGAAATACATCAGATTACAGATGTAAAATGGGTTGCAAACAGCACTTCGTGTTGACTTCAAACTGATTACACCCTTCGAAAGTAGAATGGAAATCTTTCCACTCAGCGAGCCAATCAAACGGCACGACAATCACCGGCAGTGCTGCTTACCCTACGACATTTCAGAGCGGCATGAAACCATCCATGCTCCCGGCATCAACGGTGAGCGATGTTTGACATTAATTTGCGTCACTCAACATCTCAAGGTCTCACTCAATAGAAAAGCCATAAATTAAGTCTTCGAGGGAGAATATTTGACAAATGAGTGAGCGTTAGAGTGAAGAGTGACAGTACTAGGCTGCAGAGTGGGAATATTCCACTGCGAATCAAGAGTGTGAGATCAAGGGGGGAGCGTCAGACTGAGAAGTGATTTTATGCGAGATGTGAGAGCGTTACATGGAGGCGTCAGAGTATTAGACTGAGTAAAAGTATGAGACACGCTGGAGAGTGTTTGAATGAGCTGTTAGAGTACTAGACGGTGTTGTACGAAGGAAGAAATTAGACTGAAAATCTGTGGACAAAAGGAAGTATTAAGGGGATCAGAATGTGAGAAATTTTGCATAGGAAGTGTGTCTGTGTCTATATACGCACTCAAACAGACATACAAATACACACTCAACATCTAAAAAGTGTAGGTCCATAAGCATGCCTATGAGCAATTTGTGATTATTAGTTTTGACATTTAAGCCCTGAAATTTGGAAGAAAAAAATTAAAATTGTATTATATGTATTTGAGTCCATAGAGACATATATAATAATTTATTTGCTTTGGATTGCAATGTAATTTGTCAAATTGTTCTACGCTAAAACCTGAAACTGTCAAACAAAGTGAATATATGACAGATTATATATTCTGAAATAATAATAATAAAAAGTATGCATTTCACTCTATCAAATCAAACTTTTAATATGTGCATCAATAATAGCATGCATTGATTTGTTTTTATTTATTTATTTTTTAACAAGGGCATGTCCGCATCCAACATTTAGATTAGTAAATCCCAAAATAAACAGTAATTAAAAAATGTACTGGACAGAATGTATGTATAGTTTTCATCTAGCCATACATGTACTGTAAGGTCAGAAAATCTAAGGCTTCTTGTGTTTCTTTTCCACCACAAATTATATGGTCATCATAACAGTTTGACAAATTAACATGCATTTCACCTTTTATCCGCTTCTTATGTAATTTCAAAAGCACTTGAGCTACATGAACTCCACAAGTTTGTTGTTTCAAATGAAGGAAGTTCAAAGTTCAAATTTGAGTTCAAATGTCACAAAGTCACAATTTGATTAGTGAGCCAGAAATAGTACAAATGATTAAGTATACTTTCAGAATATTTTTTAGTTTTTCTTTTTTTTTTCCACTTATTTTGACCTTTAATTTGTTAGATTTTTTTTTCTGAGCAAAAAATAATGAGTATCATACACTTTTACCATGATTACCATGATAGATGGCATTAAAAGACTATTTAAGGATCACAGTGCAGACCTCAAAAATCTAATTGTAATTTTAAGTCTTTACCAATCTTTACCTCTATCCCTCAAAAGTTCTACACATTTATCAGCAAGATGTTTTTAATCATTTAAAATGTAATAAAATTTTGTATGATCACTTTTTCTTTTATATATTTTAAAAAGTACAGGTCAGAATAATTATGTTGTTTCGTTTTTACATAAATATAGCTGTTACACTAAATGACAAGGGAACATTTATTACATTGACACCAAAATAGGACGTCTTGTCCTATATACATACTATTTGGAAACGGTAAGACTGATTGATTGATTTTATTTTACTTTAATGATGCTCACCAAGGCAATAAATAAAATGTAATGTATTCCTGTGATGGCAAAGCTGAATTTTCAGCAGCCATTACCTCAGTCTGTCTCTGCTGAAAGCTGTTTTTCAGAATTCTCTGATGAACAGAAAGTTCAAAAGAACAGCTTTTATTTGAAATGGCAATCTTTTGTAACATTATAAATGTATATATTTATAGTCTCTGTGTGTGTGTGTCTGTGTTTATTCATTGGAGTATAAAATTGTGACAACCAGCTTCAGTCTCTTATATACACAGTATATACATCCACACACACACTCAAAGAAGGCGAGAACAGCAGAAATGAGAAACAGAATTATGTGCTCTGTGTGAGTGTGTGTTATTTGTGGCACGCAAGGCGATCAATGAGTCCATAGAGGAACGAAGGCTTCCTTATTTCTCCAAATTGCTTGCGGTAGCAGCACAACCTTGATAACACTCAATTGATTATTAATGCATTATTAATCCAGAGCCAGGTCACAGAGACAGCTGGAGGCACTCATGCACACACACACACACACACACACACACACACACACTCGTGCACGCACACACGTACAACACATTGATGAAGCGGCTCCGTGCCCAGGGCCAAAATGTGTCCAATGGAACACTGAGTACATCACATCAATTCACAGCAGCAGAACCAGGCAAATTAAACACAGGAAATACAGCAGCCACCAAATACACCTGGACAAGCAAACGCTGCACGCTCCCCTGCTCTCTGGGCCTGGCACGGGCCCCGCAGAGCAGCAGATGGTGCGGTGGTGTCGGAGTGGAAGGGCACTAGCTGGACAGACCCCCACTACCTCCCCCGTCCCCAGACCTCAGGCCCATCACATCCACACCAGCTTTACTGCCACATGGGTCCCTCCATCCACCACACTCTGACAACTCACACGCATCTACTATGACCCATTTGTAGGGGCTGAGGAGACCAGTATATGCCAGTCTAACTTCAAATGGCACTTCCATTCTAATTTACAGAGACTTCAGAGACAGACACTTACAAAAACTGGTTTCTTTGATTAGTGTGAAATTTGTTATGAACTGAGGACTGAACCAAAGAACAATACTCAAGTTCAGGTATTGACACAGATTTCACAAATTAATTTGATTCTGATTCACAAGCTCTTGATTCGGGCTCAGTTCAGATTTTGATTCCCAAATGATTCATTTGAATATTTAACAGGTACAGTAAGGGTCAATTTTTCTCAATCTCTCAACTAATGCTGTAAAAATTCAGGGAACACTGTCAGTTTGTAAATTAAAATTAAAGATTAAAATTAACAAAAACATTCAGATAAAATAATCAACAAAAGAAAAAAAAAGTATATCCTACATACTTTTAAACTGCACATAAGGCAGTTTTATATTTTTTGATAATATAATTATATAACTCCAGTTTGTTATCGGAATTTGATTGTTAGAAACTGTTTCATGACAGATTTATTTAAACAATAAATGAGATCACAAACAGGTTAAGTAAAAAAATAAATAAATAAATAAATAAAATAATGTAGTGCATATATTTGGCAAAATACTTTTTTTTTTTAATTAACGAGATATGGACATTGAATTGCTTTTTTGAAATTAATATAACACTACATGACACTGTTTACAAGCTGTTTTATTTATATCTTTACACGGTTGATACACTGACTGAGCAATAGCATAAGACATGGTACATTTCAGTAGGTTGTACCATTTCTTTTAACATGCCTTCTGCCCTATTCGATGTGAGTTGAATCCTTAAGTTAACTTAAGTGAACTTAGATTTGCTAACTTTAAAGTCAGGTTATCTCAGGCAAGTACAATGGGGTTACACAGAAGTTTTCACTATTGATTACTGATTAACTACTGCTATTGATTTATAATTTGCTAAAACCAACAAATTGAAGTGAAACAAACACTGTTCACCGAATTTGAATTCAATAAAATTGTTCATCAGACTTGGACCTTAAACATAGTCTTTGCAAGTGAATGAAAACTTCCAAAACTGTAGTCAGTTTTCTCTTTCATGGAATCAGAATGAAGATAATCTTTTAAAATAAATTTTCTATTTCAGTAGTAACATATCTGGCTTAAAGGTAGGGTATACAATTTTGGAGAGGTTAGCAATAGCAAGCTATCTTTGAAAGCATAAGATACCACCCTCCCTGCATATTCACTCTCCAAAGCCACGCCTCCTCCAAAACACATGAACACACACAGGTAGACCAGAGTCTAACCAGCAACATGACAACAGACGGTTGGTGGAGGGTTGAACGCAACACTTTCAGATTACCTCATATCTCATTCACTGGTAAGAAAACATTATATAACGTATCATGTCTGCGCGAACAGGGTGCATGGAGATATACAAATACACATGCTGACAGGCAGGTAGGACAGCCTATGAAATTCCTTGGGCCGAGGAATATGATTGGACGAACATCGTATGGTCCTACACCTTCTACAGAGGATGTAAATACATATAAATACATTTAGACCACTTAACTTAGTGTTTGCTATCAGGACGTGTAGAGACTTTCAACAAGCATAACAAAAAAATGTTTTTGAACCAAATCACCTAGTCTGCCTTTAAAGGGATAGTTCACCCCAAAATGAAAATTCTGTCATTAATTACTCACCCTCATGTCGTTCCAAACCTGTAAGACCTTCGATCATCCTCGGAACACAAATTAAGATATTTTTGATGAATTCCGAGAGCTCTCTGACCCTCCTAAAGACAGCAAGGATCCTAACACGATCAAGGCTCAGAAACTTAGCAAGGAGATCATTAAAATAATCCATGTGACATCAGTGGTTCAACCGTAATTTTACGAAGCTACAAGAATACTTTTTGTGTGCAAACAAACAAAAATAACGACTTTATTCAACGATTTCTCTCCTCCGCGTCACCCTATAGCACCATTTTGGAGAGTATCACATACGTAAACAACGTATGTACGTGGATACGTTATTTACGCTTTGATCTGAACGTAAACAATGTATCCGCGTACATGTGTTGTTTACGTTGTTTATGTATGTGATACTCTCCAAAATGGTGCCATAGCGTGATGTGGACGAGACGAATTGTTGAATAAAGTTGTTATTTTTGTTTTCTTATTGGGCACAAAAAAAGTATTCTCGTAAATATCTTAAAAAAATATCTTAATTTGTGTTCTGACGATGAACAAAGGTTTTACAGGTTTGGAAAGACATGAGGGTGAGCAATTAATGACAGAATTTTCACTTTTGGGAGAACTATCCCTTTAATGGCAAAGATATTATAAGGCTTCTCTATCGCCCCCTGAGTATGGAGGTTACTTCCACAGTAACAGAAAATGTATGCATAATAGGACTGCAAACTTATAGTGTGTTGGCCAAGCATTTGCATCTGCGTTGGTGTACGTAGCCTAAAGGTATCACAAAATGTTTGAAAATTACATTAGAAATTACAGAAAAAACAACAACAAATTCAGCAGCTCGCTGTGCAGTGATCTGAATTAGAGTAGGTAGAGTACAAACCCTGGGAAGAGGGGCTGATGTTGCTCAGGGCAATGGTGCAGGTAAAGAGGATGCAGAGAGCGAGAGCCATGCTGTGGACGGAGCAAAGGGAGGTGGGGGGAGTGCGGTCAGCGGGAGCTTGAATGCAGGGCACTCCTTCCCTCACGCCCTCTCACTGATGGAGAACCTGGTGAGAAGAGAACAAGAGAGACAAATGAGAAAGAGAGATCAATACTAATAGCAGGAACTAAATTCTTACTGTCGGCCTTTCCCTTCTGTGGCTCAATAAAAAAAGCAGTACTGCCCTGTAATTCTGTTCATTCTGTCAAAGCGAGATGCCCATTATTGCTCCAACCAGATCCATGCTTTCTAGCTCTGCACGGCCCATTTCACGTCACACTTATTCAACATAATTGAGAAGAGCTCTAGGCGCCGGTCAGGTGGAGTTAGACGACTGGAGCTGAAGGTCAGCCATTTTGTTCTCATGCTAACACGGCAACAGCTGTTCCCTGTCCAACACAACTATTCTGTGATGCTATTTGCTGGTAATTTAGTAGTAACCACATAAACAAAAGCAGAACATCTGCTGTTCAAATATCATTTTTTATGAATTGTTCAGACTGAGGCCAGAAACATGCAACTGATTCAAGTTATGGAAGTTTGATTTCACATGTTTTAGATGAACGGCAACCATTTTGGCTGTCACTACACACTAACATGTCACTACCTGTTCCCTGTCCAACACAACTATTATGTGATGGTGTTTGCCAATAATTTAACAGTAACCAAGTAAACAAAATCAAAACACTTGCTGTTTAAATATGAACTTGAAAGAATTGTTCAGACTGAGGCCAAAAACACGTGAACGATTCTGTGCAAACTCGATTTCACGTTTTTTTTCAAAATGTATCCAAATGAAATCCATTAGCAGGTACTAGAGTAACCAGTCCTTTTCTACAGTCAATTTTCTCTTTTAGGTTGAATATTGCAATGGTGGTGCAACTGTTTGAAGAGAATCTGGGTAAAACAGAAACTCAAGTGTGACCTATAGATCTGTCAAAGTGAGATTTTGCCCAATTTAGCTCCGACCAGGTCCATGTTTTCCGGCTTTGTACGCGCCATTTTACATTGCAATTGTTCAGAATAACTGGGAGGAGTTCTAGGTGCAAACTGGGCACAAATTAGGTTCACTTTAGAGCTGAACAGCAGCCATTTTGTTCTTGCTCTAACACATCAACAGCTGTTCCCTGTCCAACACCAATAGTCTGTTCGGCTGTTTGCCAGTAATTTAGTAGTAATCAAGTAAACAAAAGCACAACACATGCTGTTCAAATATGAATTTGAAAGAATTGTTCAGATTGAGGCCAGAAACCTGCAAACGATTCTATTGAGCTCACATTTTGTGTGCTCTGTTCCAAAATGTGTCCAAATGCAATTTGGTATCAGGTATTCGAGTAACCCGTCCCATTCTATGGACAATTTTCTTGAATCTGGGTAAAATACAAAAGAAATATTGCCCTCTAATTCTGTCAAAGCGAGATCCCCACTGTTGCCCAGTTGAAAAAAACTAGCATATGCTGATTAGGTATGTTTTGAAGCATGGCTACTGGTTTGAGCTGGTTTAAGCTGATCCTTATCTGGTCATGAGCTAGTTTAAGCTGGTCAGGTGCTGGTCCTGAGCTGGAGCTAGTTGCTTAGGACCATCTTAAGACCAGCTTAAGCCAGCTCATGACCAACTAAGGACCAGCTCAAACCAGCAGCCATGCATCAAAACATACCTAACCAGCATATGCTGTTTTTTTTTCAACAAGGTGCTTCAACCAGATCCATGTTTTCTGGCCCATTTTACATTACACTTATTCAAAACAATTGCGAGAAGCTCTAGACGCATACTTGACGGCAGTCAGGTTCAGTTAGAAGGTTACGGCTTAACACTGGCCATTTTGTTTGCACTAACACAGCAACACCTGTTCCCTGGCAAACACTTCTGTTTAGCTATAAATATTTTGCGTTGTCGTTTGCCAATCATTTGGTAGTAACCAAAGAAACAAAAGTGAAACATATGCTGTTCTGTAAGTTAGAATGAAATATTTGGCCTGGGGCCCATTACTTGAAAACAAACGCTTCTAACTAGGAAAATTCCATTTCACATGTTACATTCCAAAATGTGTCAAAATTCAGTTTTCTCTTTTAGGTAAATTTGCAACAGTCTGAAGAGAATCTTGCTGCAATAATACAAAAAACAGTACTGTAAATATACTTATTCTGTTGAACACACACACACCGTGAACACACACCCGGAGAAGTGGGCACCCAATGAGTAGTTGGGGGTTCGGTGCCTTGCTCAAGGGCACCTCAGTCGTGGTATTAAGGGTGGAAGAGAGCGCTGTACGTTCATTCCCCCCACCAACAATTCCTGCCGGACCTAAGACTCGAACTTGCAACCTTTAGGTTACGAGTCAGACTCTCTAACCATTAGGTCACAACTTCCCCCACAGAGATGCCCCAGATTCCCCACTGTTACTCCAACCAGGTCCATGTTTTCTGGTTTCGCACGGTCCATTTCACATCACACTTACTCAAAATAATTGAGAGGAGCTCTGGGCACACACTTGACGGCGGCCAGGTACAGTTAGAAAGCTAGAGCTGAACGGCGGCCATTTTGTTCTGAGCTAACATGGCAACATCTGTTCCCTGGCAAACACTTCAGTTCCAGTCATTCCAGAGCTTGATTGGACGTGACGTGCTACATATGCATGGATGTGAACGTACGGCCCACCGCAGGACATGCAACATGCAAACACCAAGAGTGGCCATTCTGTGCATGTTTATACGAGAGAGAAATACGAAGGTATATAAGAGGCTCGGGAAGTGAGAGCGAGCGAGAGAGAGTGGACAGTTTCGAGTCAGTACTGCCAGAGGGCTCACACATCTAATTTGCCTAATGAAATAAATCACAGTCTAGAAGTTTCTTTCATTTGTTCTTGGAGGCTGCTCTTCCTTCAGGGCTGAAAGGAAAAAAACGACAGAAATGCATTGAATTATTAGAGCTAATGCTGCCCCTGCTGTGCGTTCAGAAAGAACAGACAGACTGTAATGTGTGTTTATTGGGAGGAGAACCTGTGTGTGCCTGTGTCTCTCTTCAAGGGGATTCGCTTTGATCCTCATAACCCTCTACCCACTCTTTTCGTTGATCTTCCCTAGTCATAGACGTGAAAAATAAATTGGCAAAAAAAAAAAAAAAAAAAAAAAAAAGGAAATCCACATACACAAACATTTTTCCATTGGCATAATGGTTTTAATACTGAGCTAATTATATTTACTATTCTCCTAACCCTATATAAACCCCTAAACTTAACCCTCACATAAAAATATACACAAACTAATGCAGAAGGTATTGCGGCCTACTTAACTTTTGGAATGTGACAAACTAACAAAATAAAATATTCTGCAAAAAAAGTATATTATATATATATATATATATATATATATATATATATATATATATATATTCTGTGGGAAATCATGTAAGGCAGCACTTGATTTTATTCATTACAATATTAATGGATCATTGGAAGTAGATAAATAATATACTTTTGTTAATTACTCTGCTGCATGGCCTTGGTTACATGATTAAAAAAAAATGATTAAAAAAAAACATTGCACTGATGAATCATGCATAATTAGACCAGGGACATATATTTCAAAGTTAAAGCTCCCCCCTCTCCCCTCCCCTGTTATGCCAGCCATGTCCTGAGGCTACCTGCACAGCTTCAGCACAGTGCCATCTACTGGTCAGGAGATATAAAAAAATGACAGACCCTGTGTTCCATTCGGAAGGGCTCATCCCTATGCCCTAATCCCTTCAAAGGGGTTTACCCTCCGGAGTGATAGCTTCGAAGGGTTGAAGGGTGTAGGGGACCAAACAACTGTTTCTTGAAGTGCCCTTCTGCGTCATCATACGGAAGCGCTGTTATCATGCAAAGAATCTGTGCAAAGGATCATGGGAGCCTGAAGTGTCCATCAGTTGTACCCTTCAAAATCCTTCATTCCGAAGGGCCCTTTGAAGTGGCTAGTTTTGAGCACTTCGGTTTGGAACGACCCTTCAATATGGCGGCCATGACTGTTTTCACTCCGAAGTGCCCTTCGGAGGGTGATATATCCCGTTTGGAACGCATCGAGAATCGCTCTAAGGCTGTATTTCTATTGCTATAAGGCTTTAGCACATTGGCACCAAACTACGTGCATGTCATTGTCACACCTAGTTAATCACACAACATTAATTTGGGAGCAGTGCCACCTATTTGTCAAAAGTTGTAAATCATTAAATAATTTTTCAGCCAATTTGACTAAAATCATCTTAAAATGTCTATAATTACTCAAACGTCTTAAAACGCTTAAACCTCGGTAATTGGTGCTTGCAGCTTTTTTTTTTTTTTTTAAAGAAGTCTCTTATGCTTGTGCAATTATTTGATTAAAAACACAGTTAAAACAGTAATATTGTGAAATATTATTACAATTTAAAATAACTGTTTTCTATTTTTATCTCAAAGTGTATTTTATTCCTGTGAAGCAAAGCTGAATTTTCAGCATCATTACTCCAGTTTTCAGTGTCACATGATCCTTCAGAAATCATTCTAATATGATGATTTGATGCTCAAGAATTTGTTATACTATTATCAATGTTAAAAACAGTTCTGCTAAATATTTTTGTGAGAACCGTGACACATTTTTTTCAGGATTCTATAATTTATAGAAAGTTCAAAAGAACATCCTTTATTTTATATAGAAATCTTTGTCTTTACAGTCACTTTTAATCAATCAACGCATATAAACGCTGAATAAACACCTTAATTTCTTTAAATAAATAAATAAATAATCTCACTGACCCCAAAATTTTAGGTCTCAGCTGTGAGCCATGACTTGCTGATTGCTAAAGCCATTCAATCAGTTGGTATGAAGGGGAGGGATATTCTCATTCTAGAGCATTTAATTGGACAGATATTTATAAACGCCACCAAGCACGAGATGATCAATCAAGATTACTTTAGGGGCTCTTTAAAACAAATGATCAGTTTCAAATTCTTGCATTCACTGTCAATCGTCCAGCTAGGCAGCAGTTTGTACATTCTCTGCTTCCTCCCAGCTCCCATTCATTCCATTCTTTCTTCCTACTCTCTCCTTCATCATTCCAGCCATCACTCCATCCTCCCTCTCTCCTCCCCATGACCTTCTCTGATATTTACCCTCCTCTCCTGTGGCACGGCAAAAACCCACAGCCACTGGCACAAGAGAAGAGACTGACCAATAAAATCAGCCACGACAGAAAAACTGCCTACTTGCGTGCAGGCAAGACAAAGCATCAAAGTCTGGGAGGTTTAAAAAAAAGGGAAAACAAACATGGAAGTATGCACAGAGCCCTTCTTCCTGCTGTCTGCATGTTACTAATGGTCAGAAAATGCTCCCCTCCCGGGAGGCACCACTGTCTCTATTTTTTCCTCTTGCTTTTGTAGCTGTTAATAAGAAAAAAAATAGTCTTTCAACCTCTTTCTTTTGATCTTGCCTCTGTCTGCACTCGGCACAATGGCTCTCCTGCGGTTCCAGCTGATAAAGGACGGATGGGAGAGAGAGAGGAAGGTAGAGAGCAAAAGAAAGAGGTGCAGCAGGCGGTCTTGGGAGCCTGTGCTTGTTGAGAGGGGAGCAGTGCAGGGTGGGTATTCACTATGAGCTTGCCTTAGGGCAGTGACTGACCTTTTGCTCTGATCTGAGCCGCCATTATCATCAGTGTTGCTGTTCCAGTGAAGAGGATGGTAATATTTCTCCCAGCACAGAGAGATAGGTGGATAGGCTCTTGCTCTTATCCAGAGGATCCCATAGGAAAGAGGGATCACTTATGTAATCTTTAATGTCTCAATTTTTTCTCCTAGTCAGCAAAGACGTTAAAGCGAGAGCAAATAGAGGTTTCATCTTAAAGTTGTGATGAGACGGAAGTAACAGATTTTTCATCCATAATGTGACGTACAACTGAAATTAATTATTGAAAAAGACAAAAATGTAGGGAGGGGCTTGGTTCAATCCATCGATTGTTGACTGAATGGAGCTTAAAGCCGACTGTGAGAAACGGGTGGGTTTAATCAAACTAAATGACTGAAAAAGATATTTTAATTAAAAATTACAAAGTCAAAAAATACTCGAAACTTTGAAAAAAAAAAAGAAAAATGAACTAATAATATTATATCTATTATTGCAATTCATATGCAATTCAAATCTTTGAATCTTCTGCTAAAAATTACTAAACTAAAGCTAAAAGTTAAATAAAATTAATTACTAAAATGAACTAAAATGACCTTTAAACAAAATGAAAATGGAAAGTATGAAAATAAAAAAAGATTCAAAATATTAATACAAACTATAATAGTATCTCAATGAAACTAAAATAACACTGTATAAAACAAGTCACAAAATATCTGGTTTTTGTCCTATGTACTAATTTATAAATAAATAAACTCTATTCACAAAAAAGTGTAATTGCATTTCAGAGATAATAATAATAATAATAATAATAATAATAATAATAATAATAATGTAACATATTAAATAAATAAATATATATATATATATATATATATATATATATATATATTTAAAAACTTATTTTTTGAGAATGATTTAGATGTAGAAAAGAGAGTTAACATTAATCAATATGCGTTCTTTTATGTTCTTTAAGACTCCTGAGCTGCAAAAGAACAAACACTTAACTATAAAATAGACTAAGGGGAAAGAAACCAAGAGAGGAAGATGTATGAATGATGTGCAATTGAACATCTATTTATCTGGAGACAGCCTTGATCCAAGGCAAATAACCTAATTATCCAGTTTCATTAGATCATTACTATAATCACCACGATCATTATTATCTATTTGCTTAGCAGACGCACTCATCTAGCACGACACGCCATACATCTATTTTACACATGCCGCAGGTTGCTCAGAACCACTCGCTGCCTCGTTCGATAATGTATGTTCATTTATTTTGAGGCAAGAGGCAATTGCCCACTACAAAGCTTATGTTTGGGAGAGATAAAGCAGAAAATGATGCCGGATAAGATCAGCACAAAAACAACATCTAGTTTTGGCAATATCTACAACAAAATTGTGTACCAAAATGCAATGGAAAATACAATAAAGTGAATTTTATGGCTTAATGATTTTTAATTTTTTTTTTATTAGTTTAATTGAATAGTTGAATTATTTAAGCTACATATTTATGCTATCCTGTGTAAAGTAAAGCTATTTCCTGTGAATATGCGACTTCCGATCTTGCGATTTTTAGTCTGATCTTCCGACTTCCGATATTTGGATTCATTAGCAGTTATAGGTAAAAAAAAAAAAAAAAATAAAAAATAAAAAAAAATAAAATTACAAATAAAAATAAATAAATAGACTAATAACAAGGTGCAGTAAATGGTAAAACTTTGTATGCAACAAACCAATGTGTAAATGATTGAGATAATAAATGAATATAATAGTTTGCAATATTAAGCAGCAAAACAAACTGGAAACAGATGACAGCGAAAGAATTCATAGTAAAAACGGTAGCTCTTAAGAATTAAAATTAAAAATTAACTTAAGAGCAGGTTCCCTGTTTGTGGTTATCAGCGGCTACATTTACGTTACGTAAACTTCTTATCTCGTAAGTGGCGGTAAGGCATTTTGTGGTCATTCGGCTTTCAGGCGAGCACAATGCAAGAATAATGATAGCAGCTTCATCTCTTAGTGAGAGAAGAGAGCCGGATCGTTCACTCGGACCGGTCAGGAACGCTAGATTAAATTCCTACAATTAGTCGTCTGAGACATTAGCACATGACTGGGAACTGAGCTTCCAGAGATGTAATTCATTTATTAGCCTCTTGACCCCTTTAAAGTAATCACCTCTCAAATGGAGATAATCGCCACATTCTTCCTTTTTAAAATCCAAAGACATGCCATGAAATATCATTACCGTTGTCTCCCGCACACCTCCATCCCCCGTAAGTCTCCATATCGTTCCATGCCCTTTACCATCAAACTCCTGTTTTACCAGACAAAATTATGACAGTCACCGGTAAATTCAATTTAATGAGATGCAAATTTGGTAAAAGGACAATTCGGGCCGCTCAGGTTGATGTCGTTATGCATGTCAAAAATCCCTCATTACTAGACGCCTATGAATCGGATTACTGAATAATGAGGGTGTGTTAGCCTCAATCTTTCCACCGAATTTGACAGAGGGCTTTATCTGTGTCCAATGTATTCATCCTGTCTAACGCGCAAGGTGATTCAGTTAAAGCTCAGCAGACTGGTATGGTGGACTGGTGCGTCGCCCCGAATTAGCTCCTGATCTCCATAATTGATCTATAAATCTACTCTGACACTGCGGTTCGTCGTACTACCATTTACATCAACAGTAATAAAGCATATCCTCCATGGTGCATCTTACAGACAGGAAGTGGCTCGCCGGTGTCTTTGCACATATATAAATACTCCCTTAAGTAATAATACTCCCTGTTTCCTACGCTCAGCCTGACACAAAGCTTCTGGAGACATATTACTCTAATTCTCCCATAAGCGAGCATCACGGTCCCCTTCCCTGTTTTGGAGGTGCAATTTACATTGGCACTCCAGCCGGCAGTGTCTCATTTGTCACTAAGCTTGCCTTTATGGAGTGGGGCTCAATAATTCCTCTGCATAATCCACAATAAATTGCACTTCTGAAAGCATCAGACCCGTCCCGCGGGAACAGCAACGGTTTTAAGCAGGGGTCGCCAACCTTAGGCCCATATGCCAATAGAGGATAATGGTGGACAGAGGGATAATCATTGGTACGTGAGCTGAAAGAGAGCAAGAGAGATTAATATTACATGTTAATGTGCAGTTTATTGAGTGAGTCAATCGCATCTGCACGGAAACATAACTCTTAAATGTTCCTCGTAGTCACACTGGTTGTTTATTTGGTTATAAGGTGCTTGGGAAGCAAAATGCTAAAAAGTATGATGAAACTAATAGAGATGCACAGATCATTTTGCAGCAGTGTTACTCATGCACTTGATGGTGAAGCAGATCAGAACAAAACAACCAACTAGGGATACACTGATAAAGACGTTTTGGCCAATACCAATAATAGAGATGTCTTTTTAAACACTTAATTTTTTTAAAAGCTTAAAAAAATTATATAATAAGCTTTTATAAGGCTTATTATATCTGTTCACCATTAAAAGGATAGTTCACCCAAAAATGAAAATTCTGTCATTAATTACTCACCCTCATGTCGTTCCAAACCCGTAAGACCTTTGTTCATCTTCAGAACACAAATGAAGATTTTTTGATGGAATCAGAGAGCTCTCTGACCCTCCATAGACAGCAATGATATTACCACAATCAACGCACAGAAACGTAGCAAGGACAACGGTAAAACAGTCCATGTGACATCAGGGGTTCAACCGTAATTTTACGGAGTTACGAGAATACTTTTTTTTTTTCATGTGTGCGCTGTCTACTGAATGTAAACAATGCTGATTACGCTGATTACGTTCTGGGGTACTCTCCAAAAATGTGGAAGACGGTAACTCGGGGAAAATAACTGCTGAATAAATTATGTTATTATTGTTTTCTTTGCGTACACAAAGTATTCTTGTAGCTTCGTAAAATTACGGTTGAACCACTGATGTCACATGGACTGTTTTACCGCTGTCCTTGCTACGTTTCTGTATGTCGATTGTGGTAATATCATTGCTGTCTATGGAGGGTCAGAGAGCTCTCAGATTCCATCAAAAATGTCTTCATTTGGAGTCACGTGATCCTAGTCGCACTTGAGTAGAGCTCCGTACGTTTTTTCATTTTATTTTAAGTTTTATTAATTAATAATACTTTCCCTGATGGCACACAATCAGAAACAGCAGGAGTTTTCACCATCGGCTTCTCTGATTAAGAAGAAATCCAAGCCACCGACCGCGAGCGATATTGTGGACAAGATGACTGTTACACACTTTGAGCACATTCTAAGAACTGAGTTGACGGCGATGCGGAAGGAGTTCACTTCTCACATGTCAGTTGTTCAGTCGCTATGCTCTAAATTGGATCTTCTTACAGGGGAGATGAGAGAACAAAAGAAAGTTGTCGCAGATCACGATAGGCGAGTAGCCGCGCTCAAGCAAAAGGTTGTGGACTTACAGGATCGCAATAGGCGCAGCAATCTGTGTCTGGTCGGATTGCCTGAAGGTTCCGAAAAAGGATGAACCTATGGGCTTTTTGAAAAGATTGCTACCGACGTGGCTCCCATCTCTGGCGGGCAAAGAGATTGAAGTGGAGCGAGCGCATCGCATGTACACAAGGCTCTCCTCAGATCACGCTAAACCACGGGTTTTCATCTTTAAACTGTTGTGGTACACGTACAGGGAGCTCATTCTGCGGGCCGCCAGACTTCACGCCCCGGTGAAAACATCTGATGGAGCAACGCTGACATTCTTTCCAGATTTTTTTCTGGTCACCGCAAAAAGTAGTGCATTTGCGCCAATTAGGAAGGAAATGAGAGAAGCTGGTATCCAGAATTTTCTTCTTTATCCTGCAACGCAGAAGGTCATTCTCAATCAAGGTGAACCTAAAATGCTATACTCCCCAGAAGAAGCAAGAGTTTTTCTCAGATCCCATTCATCCACCTACTCTCAGTGAACTTCAGCTGGACATTTGCTGTCTAATCGGAGAAGAGATGCTCTAAATGGTTAGGTGACTGTCTTTCACTGTTCACTTTAATGTTCACTTCTTAACTCATAGTTACTAGAAGCTTTCATTGTGCATGCAGTATCACTTACTGATTGTGATGTTATTTTATTTATGTTTCAGTTGTATTCTTTTTTTTTTTTTTTTTTTTTTTTTTTAAATAGAGATACTACCTAGTCAATATGTGTCTATGGGGTCAATGTTGGTGCTTCAGTAATGTGCAGGTTTTTGTTGATGCCACGGATCATATTAAGGGGTGCTGGCAGATCAAGGTTTGTTCTTGGTTTGATCTGCCATAGTTCATGGGAATGTGTTTGTTTTTTTTGTTTTTTTGAATAGTGACGGGAAGGATGGGGGGTGGTTTAATGGTAGACTCAACTGGTTTTATTGTCAAACTTGTATTGTGTCTTATTATGCAGTAATTCTGTTTGATAACTATGACTGATCTTAATATTCTGAGTTGTAATATTAATGGCCTAAATGGCCCTCACAAACGTACAGGTTTTCTGGATTTGCAAGGAAGAAAGATTGACATAGTGCTAGTTCAAGAATCCCATTTGAAAGAGGAGGATATACGCAGGTGTAATAATAAGTTTTATGGAGTGGTATCTCACTCATCTTCGGATATTAAAACCAAGGGTGTCCTAATATTGGTGCGGAAGACTTTAAATATTACTATTTTAGATAAAGGTTGTGATACAGATGGTAGAATAACACATATAAAAACAATAGTGGAGAATAGGAATATTGTATTTCTTTCCGTTTATGCCCCTTGTACTACTGACCCTACTTTTTCTCTGTTTTGTCAGCCTATCTCTTGAAATTTTCGGATTTTGAAATTGTATTAGGTGCAGATACGAATTCTGTAATGTCGCATATCCTAGATCGATCTGGACCAAAAGAATCACACTCTCAAGGTTTTTTTTTTTTTTTTTTTTTTTTTTCGAACATGAATCTGTCATCTTCTCCTAAGTGTAATCTCTGTTCGCAGGATCTTTAGGCACGATTTCGCATTGTGTTTTTGAGAGTGCCCCTCTCTCTCACCTTTTTGGCTCTCACAGGACCTGTTATATTTGTTGGGTACTGAGATATGTTTGACTCCGCGCCATTTTTTCATGAATGACTTTTGGGACTTCACCTTGTCTGTCCAACAAAGATATCCTCTCACAGCAGCAAAAAAAATTGTTAGTCAACCGTTGGAATCCTCCTCACACAATGGACAGACGAACCTGGACTGTGTATTTGTTGGACATCATCTCGATGGAACTCTCAACTTCTCGCATACATGGATCTAATGTGGAAGCTGTAAATTTATGGCATTCAGCTTTTAATGTTGTGTCATCTTTTCTAAAATCCTTGTAAAAATTATTTTATTGTGGGTTGGGATGGGTTCTAAATTTTCACAGTTGCTTTTTGTTTTTTTTCTACTGTTCCCAGAAGAAAATTTAATAAAAAGTTGTTAACAAAACAAAACAAAACAAAACAAAACAAAAAAACCCTTCATTTGTGTTCCAAAGATGAACGAAGGTCTTACAGGTTTGGAACGACATGAGAGTGAGTAATTAATGACAGAACTGACAGAATTTCATTTTTTGGCGAACTATCCCTTTATATCTTTAAATACTTTTAAAAAATCATAAAAATAAAATTAAGCAACATCATAAACATCATTATAATTTGCACATTTCTAATCATTTGGAGCACTGCAAATATATCTAATTTATAATTCTGATGGCATGCAGTCTGTAATTGTTATAATGGTGTGTAAATGTTGTTCCACTTGTCCTTCCCATCCACATTATTCCTACAGAGACTTTGCTGAAAATTTCTGTTATAAATTATATGATTAATTAAAAATGCAACAATAAGTTTAATGTAAGTCGCCTTATTCCTATCCACTACAAGAGAATAATCCTATCTATTGTACAATTTAAGAAGATAAACAAACATACTTTCATATGTCCTGTTGAGAAAATGGAACATTTTCTAAGACGATACTGTTTGCATTTAGCCTGAGTCTATATGCTGCTATCTCTGTTTATATTTTTCAAGAAAAATGGATAATTTACATAATTTATGAAGAGTTATACAAAAGCTCTGTAATGTCTTGAAGACTACATTGTCAGAATTAAAAGAAACACCAGTTTGCCTGAAGCAGATCCACAAATGAATAAAAACTCCAACATTTACATTATTTACCATAGCTAAAGTCTATTTCCTTTTCCCTTATGATGTACTTAATGTGCAATACAATGTGCTGCTCAATTTTGCCAGATTTAATTAAAAAAGAAGGAAAACATTATTTGAATTTGCAGTTTTCAAATAATGCTTTTATTGGATATTTAACATGGAATAAATAATATCTATTAGTAATCTGTTTAAATTATTAATACCGAATCTTAAATCAATTAAGGTTGAATTTCAATGTAAACCGAAATGCAAAGGGATAATGTATAATACACATTTTCATTATTTATTTTTTTCTCTTGCATTTTCCCCGTGCCTATTTAAATTTCTATGAACCAAATTTCTATGACCATTTTCCACTTAGAATTAATCCTAACTTGTCAGGTCAAAATTTCAAACACAGAATAAGAGCAGCTGACAAATAAATGTAGGCAATTGAGTTTGGAGTTTCTTATATGAGAAATCCAATGATTTTAGAACGGGTCACTTCTGAGGTTTGGCATCAATAAATGAAACCAGCAGACTGTGGAGAGAGTTTTGAGTTCTGAAAGTTACAGCAATCTTTTACAAGATCAAAGAAAATGTTAAAAAAAAACGTATGTCTTTTGATATGACCGCTTTAAAAACGTCGATGCATCCAAAGAGGACACACAAAGCATTCCGTAAAGCTACATACAAAGCTATTGCGTGTTACGAACTTCACACAATTTAAGTGAACATGTTTAAAGTGTTTCCTTGCATTCCCCATCTCAGCTCAGTCATTGAAATAAACAGGCTGAGAGGTTTACTCTTAAGCGGCTCTCATTGCCCACTGATCTGTGCATTTCAGATTAATCGCTGAAGATATTTTGCACTTTGCCACCATTTAGCAAGTGAATGTGACAGCTCCCGAGCCTAGCTCTTACGGATAATGGCTAGGTCTAAAGTTAAGTTTAAAAACGTAAGGTTTAGATTTAACAATGATCTCAGAATTAAAAGTTTGTGGCTTTGAGTTTGTTTGCAGCTTTGAGGTCATATATATTGTAGTGTAGTTCTAATTAATTACTTTTTGGAAATAAAGAAACAAACTTTTAGAAAATACTTATCCAGGGACAACTTACCAAAAAATACTAATGACTTGCACTGCACTGACAGGTTTATCTCAATGTTTGCCTAATAAAATACTGTCTAGAATGAGCACATCTACTCCAAATACTACATAGCATTAGCAAGTAGCAATAGCAGAGGCCTTTAATACAGGTGCATCTCAATGAATTGAAAAATTAAAAAAAAGTTCATGGAAAAGTTAATTTATTTCAGTAATTCAACTCAAATTGTGAAACTCGTGTATTAAATAAATTCAAAGCACACAGACTGAAGTAGTTTAAGTCTTTGGTTCTTTTAATTGCGATGATTTTGGCTCACATTTAACAAAAACCCACCAATTCACTATCTCAACAAATTAGAATACCCTTCACAAGGAGGATAAGCCACAAACATTCATTGCCAAAGAAGCTGGCTGTTCACAGAGTGCTGTATCCAAGCATGTTAACAGAAAGTTGAGTGGAAGGAAAAAGTGTGGAAGAAAAAGATGCACAACCAACCGAGAGAGCCGCAGCCTTATGAGGATTGTCAAGCAAAATCAATTCAAGAATTTGGGTGAACTTCACAAGGAATGGACTGAGGCTGGGGTCAAGGCATCAAGAGCCACCACACACAGACGTGTCAAGGAATTTGGCTACAGTTGTCGTATTCCTCTTGTTAAGCCACTCCTGAACCACAGACAACGTCAGAGGCGCCTTACTTGGGCTAAGGAGAAGAAGAACTGGACTGTTGCCCAGTGGTGCAAAGTCCTCTTTTCAGATGAGAGCAAGTTTTGTATTTCATTTGGAAACCAAGGTCCTAGAGTCTGGAGGAAGGGTGGAGAAGCTCATAGCCCAAGTTGCTTGAAGTCCAGTGTTAAGTTTCCACAGTCTGTGATGATTTGGGGTGCAATGTCATCTGCTGGTGTTGGTCCATTGTGTTTTTTGAAAACCAAAGTCACTGCACCCGTTTACCAAGAAATTTTGGAGCACTTCATTCTTCCTTCTGCTGACCAGCTTTTTAAAGATGCTGATTTCATTTTCCAGCAGGATTTGGCACCTGCCCACACTGCCAAAAACACCAAAAGTTGGTTAAATGACCATGGTGTTGGTGTGCTTGACTGGCCAGCAAACTCACCAGACCTGAACCCCATAGAGAATCTATGGGGTATTGTCAAGAGGAAAATGAGAAACAAGAGACCAAAAAAATGCAGATGAGCTGAAGGCCACTGTCAAAGAAACCTGGGCTTCCATACCACCTCAGCAGTGCCACAAACTGATCACCTCCATGCCACGCCGAATTGAGGCAGTAATTAAAGCAAAAGGAGCCCCTACCAAGTATTGAGTACTGTCATGAATCTGGTCCATGGACCTCCATTTGTTCGCCACCAGAGGTCACCCTTCCATCACATTGACTCTCACACCACACACTACCCCGGACTTCATTTCCCAGCAGCCATTTCCCTAATCACATGCTCACACCTGATACCCATCTCGCAATCACACACACTACTTAAGCCATGGACTTCCTCAGTCAGATCGCCGAGTATTGTACGCAAATATCTTAGTGATAGCTACCCTACAAAGCCCTCTTAGTTGTCTTAGTCTTGCCTTGCCTGTTTTCCCGTGTTTTGATTTCTGCCCGTGTTTCCTGGATTAACCCTTGCCTTGCCGTTCGGACTCTGTTTGCCCCTCATTTGGATTATTGCTGTTTACCTGGATTTACTCTCTCTGCCTTGCCCTTTAGATATTGTTCGCCGATCGAAGACCCACGCTTGTTCTAGGACTACTCTGTGTCTTGCCTGTGTTATACCTGTTTGCCATCGTCTGACCCTGCCTGTGTTTTGACCATGTTTTACAATAAAGCCTTGCACATGGATCCGCACATCTCTCGTCTCGTCAGCTCCATTACAAGTACATATACAGTAAATGAACGTACTTTCCAGAAGGCCAACAATTCACTAAAAATTTTTTTTTTTTTAATTATTATTTATTAATATTTTTTTTTTTACTGGTCTTATGAAGTATTCTAATTTGTTGAGATAGTGAATTAGTGGGTTTTTGTTAAATGTGAGCCAAAATCATCACAATTAAAAGAACCAAAGACTTAAACTACTTCAGTCTGTGTGCATTGAATTTAATACATGAGCTTCTCAATTTGAGTTGAATTACTGAAATAAATGAACTTTTCCACCTGAGATGCACCTGTATGCCCTGCCCACACTTCCTGCTTCAAAATTAAATACACAAACACAGGAAAGAAATCTACCCTTATGATTAATCATGGTTTTATTGTAGTAAAAGTGTAGTAACCATGTTTTTGGGGGTATTGATTACCATTTGTATAACCACAGTTTTACTACAAGTACTATGGTTAAACTATGGTTAGTACAGCATAGTTTAGCATGTTTTTTTTTTTTTTCAATCAGGAAGAACAAACTATTTTCAGCATGATTAATTTTAGATTCTGCCCGTGTTTTCTTTTTCTTTGATTCTGAGATGACAGAAAAACTTCAATCCACAACACTGATACAACATCACACATTCAAACCGCACATCTTACATTCTTCCTCAGCTAAATTAACAAATCTGAATCTTCACACAAACAAAATCATGAATCATTTCTGCCTAACAAACAGTAATGTGTTTCATTTTCTCATGTCTCATTCACTACGCTAACTATGCTAACAGTGTAGCTCGTAGGGACACAAATGTATGCTGGCCGGCTAAGATGAGCATGGGTTTATTCTCGGTGCCAATAATTCTGGCACATCCTTCATTCGGTGTGCTGACTGTGTTGAGCACTGTGTGCGGCTACAGTAGAGGTGCTAGTTTTTCGCCATCACAATGACACCATTGTGCGAGCGGTGGGCAAATGGAACATGAGAGTGGTTGTAATGGGCCATGTATCAGGCAGAATGCGTTTGATTACTGGCTCTGAGAGAGAGGTGCAGCCAAGAGCGAACGCAAGCTCATCTCAAACCACGCAGAAGAGACGGGAGGGGGAAGAAAGACATTAGAATGAGCAGAAAGAAGGAACAGGAATACAAAAAAAAAAAAGAACAGAGTGCTTAAAGAGAATGCAAATGAGCGTCTGAGGAGAATCAAGACAGAATGGGTGAATCTCACAAAACCATGTTAATACCACTGTGTTCTCTCAAGTACATTGCAGTTTTATGGAAATACCATGGTATGTGAAGCATCATGGTAATACCATTTGATCATATTTGCACCATGGTACCACCTTGCTTATTTTTATAATGGACATACTACAGGAGGAAATCAGACATCAGCAAACATTGTCACTAAAACTAATAATAGATACAATGTGGGTGAATTTTGCAAAATCGGTCATGAAAATATTTAGAATATATTTCCACCAAACCAGAAAAAATTACATTGAAGCCATTTTCATGACAAATAAGCATATTATCTCTCCGCAATTCGCACTGTATTGCAAAATCTCATTTTCATTAATGTAATATGAACAATAAAATGATTTACGCTGTAATAAAAAAAAAAAAAACGGAAAAGGTACTGGTATTGGTAATTCTCTGCAAGGACATCACTGTATAAGTTTATAGATATTTTCTTCAACCCTAAGACAAAATGCAATGTAATGCGTTATTCAAAAAAAGGGATAAAACACCTGTGAAAAATCAAAATGGAAAATTTGTTCATATTAAAATACAATGGAAAAAGTACTATTAGTTTTTGTAATGTAATAATGTGAGTGATCAATAAAAAAAAGAAAAAATGTAACGTTCCAAATGTGACCTAGGCATGTTTTCACTTGTTTATGGAGGTAAATCACGGTGGAGTGGATTATCCTATATCCTCTGTGGTCACCACTGGTTCTCTTGAGAAGCTCACCTAGTCATAAACACACTCGTTCACCTGTGTTGACGTTGAGGGAGGAGGTCTGCCATCGAGCGTCACTGTGTTAATTATGAAGTCTTTCCAATGAGCAGGTTCCCTAGTGTCCTTCACTCACTACTGCATCTCAATTTTCTCACCAGGCTCAAGCAAATAAGAAGTCACATGGGGTGCCTACACGCTAGCAGGAAATTACATGTGATTTGAAGTGAGCCCAATTTATGTGTGTGCGAGGGGTGGGGGTGTGGTAATTTATCGTATGAGGCAAGCGAGCTTGTCACTGCTTATTTGACTGATGCAACAGGGGGCCACGCCACCAGCCGTCACTGCCGGCCCAAAGTGCAAGAGCGCCAGTCACCTTACCTCAACCTCCTGTCTCGTCTCGCTAACATGCGGCTCTGTTTGCGTTCTGCCACTTGCCTCGCTCATGCTATTCATCTATGATTCTGCTTTATTAGAACATGGTATGCATAGAACAATATTAGCATAGCACATACCTCAGCGGTAATCTGAGAACATATTCTTGGAAAAGGTTATGAGCACATTAAAATTAGATTAAAGTAACACTAATTACTACACCGACATTTATGAAAACACAGCGGGATGACAGTTATTAACTAATACATGTGTGAAACAAAATGACAGAACAAAGGCAACTTTATAGGGAACAAAAAGAGCAATTACAGCTGTAGGAAAGAAGAAATGTCTCAGTTGTTTCTCCTAGACATTGGATGAAATGGAGAGTAAATGGTCAGGAGTAATTACAGGAAATAAAAAAATCTAAATGAATGTGTCTTTTATATCGCAACTGCCTCTCTTCCGCTTTAAAAAAAAGTTTCTTTATTAGCATTGATGGTTCCATGAAGAACTTCTATCATTGAATCTTTCCATTGAACAAAAGCTTTTTATAGTGGAAAGAGGTTATTTGTTTAGATTATTAAAATGTCCTTCACATGAAGAAGAAAAAAGGTCCTTTTCAGAACTATTCGCTGAAAGGTTCTTTAAGGAACCAAAAATGGATCTTCTATGACATCACTAGAAAAACCATTTCCACAGAATTTTGGAACCTTCATTTTTAAAAGTGAAGACAGTGATGAGATAAAGTGGTGAGCAAATGGAGACAAGCAATCATTTCTGTACAGTAGAAAAGGGTGGGGGGAATAAATGAGATCTCTTTAATATCTAGACGGCAATGAGAGCACATGAGGAAGAGCAATCATACACGACGGAAAGAAAAATCACAGTTGGGATCTCTTTTAAATCTCAATTCCTTCTCCAAGACAGCAATGAGATAATTTTGAGAGTGACTGGAGAAAATTTTGTTTTCTTTTGATTAAAGTCAAGAGAGCTTTCAAAAAGATCTCAACAATGTTTAAAAACTGTGACAAAATGTATTTATTAACTTATTTATCAAGATACAAAAGTCAGAGATCTGATCAACTTATTTTACTTTACTACATTCTAAAGCATAATATCATACATTTTACTCCACCACATTTCATAAAAACATATCGTTCCTCACATATTCATGAATCGGACTGATCCAATTGCTGTTCTGCAATGTATTAATTCAATGATCTGATCATAAAATGCAGTGAACCAGAAAACTGTCGAAGCTTGAATGTGTGTGTATGACATTTACAATAATCAATACTAAATGAAAATCGTATTTAGATCATGAACCACCCCCTACAAATTTAATTTTATAGCTCCGTACTCCTACCATGTCAACAATTGTTTCATTTGTGTTTTTCTCTTTAGAATTTAAATGTTAGAGTTGATATTCAAATGAAACAGAACTGAGATCTTCATTAAATCTCCAGAGTTATGAAAGAGCAGCTTCTATGTAATAACATTTTCCTCTGGGTATATTCAATAACTTGAGTGCTAAAGCATGTAACCCATACTGTAGCATCATGCTTATATAACAGCTTTTAGCTACTTTTTCCTGAGCTACATCCTGTTCTTGCAGTGTATCTTTGTGAATATCTTATCTGTTGTTTGGTTAAACCGGGCAACAGACTTCCTAGAGTTAGCCTCAGAAAATGTCTCCAGTTGCAGGAAATTCTTCACAGTTGAGAAGAAAGTTCACCTCTCAACTGTCACCGTCTCAACCTTACCTGTCATACAGCGACCACAAACTTTTTTATCCTGATAACCTGGTCTGTTTGTGTCTGCCCTTTTCAATGGCTAGTCTGTGGTCAGTGACCCTGCACTTGGATCTGTCTCAATTCTGTAGCTCTGACAACCCGAGTTGTCTAGTAGCTCTAGTTCTTTTCCTTTTAGACTCTTAAAACATACTAATTTATTTGCATTTTAGTTATTAGCTCAGTGCTCCACACAATTATCTTCAATAAAATGATTTTTTTTTTTTAATTGCTTCATCACAATGTTTGCCATCTAAGAATGCTTTATTACTTTGCTGTTTGTCTCAGCACCATTGAGTGATGAGATGCGTTTAAGGATTTGTTTGCAGTTTAAAAAAAAAAAAAAAAAAAAAAATTGTATTTTATTCAGCATACAATATATGTTTTTTATGTCAATGTTGTACTGTAATCTGGAGGAAAATGTTACTATTAAAGATCAAGGTCTCAAATTGTCTTTTATTTGAAATCAACATGAACACACACACACAAAAAAAAAAAAAAAAAATTGAAATATTGCTTTGGCCACTAACTGAAAGAAAATCACTAAAACTGAATATATATATATATATATATATATATATATATATACACACACATATATACACATGGTAGTGTAAAAAACACCTTTTTTTCCCCTGTCAAAATCAGCTCTGTTTTCAGCAAGCTGTTTTTTAGTCCATGTTGCTTTAAATGCTCACGCCTCTGCTGACCCCACCCCTCTCTTCTGTGGAGTGACGAGCAGACTGTAAACTTCAGCCGCGAAACATTATTAGGAAAGGCAATTTGCAAAGAATCATAAAAAACCCTTATACTCACTTCTGTAGATGAATCTGATCACGAATGATTCGCGCAAACATAGACGCATTTAGGCAGATTGGGGATTGGTGCATTCACTTCAAAGCGAAAGTAACGTTAATCCTCTGCGTCTTCAGCGGCTCAGATGTCGGGAGTAACTGATGACTGCTATATTCATTATTACATCCAACAACAAAACACCTCAATCGCTTAATCTGAGACATCTTGTCTTCGCCTGCACCGGAGTCGACACAATGGCAGTCAGACTGTTTAGAGCTCTCTCAGCTCTCTCAGGGCGGGTCTAAGGTAAAACGGCCCTGTCAATCAACTATTGTGGGAGGGGCCTGTGCAGAACAACGTCATTCTGACAGGAATCTCAGAACAGCCTGATTTGAGAAAGGGGATTTTAAAATAGGGATTTAAAAAAAAAACACTGGGTGGATTTTTATCATTATAGGATGTATGTGTACACACACTTCCAACACACATTTATGTTCAAACAACTTGTAAAGTGAATTTTGCATCCGATGACCCCTTTAAGGAAAAGTCTTCAATTCATTTCCATTTCATCTCATTGCTGTCTTTAGTAATTTTTCTTTACTGGATACAGGGCTGCTGTCCTGGGCCCAGTAACGAGGGGCCCACCAAAGTTCCTCTACAGCCTACACATTGGTCCCCACCTATAAACTTTTTGTCTCATCATCCCCCATGAATTGTAGTGACGGCCCTGCTGGTATCTCCACTGGAGGCCCGTGAGTAAATTTACTGCTCATTGAGTCGGTAAACTGTCTCTCTCTCCCGCTTTGTCACTGTCATTCTCTCTCTGTCTCACTTCTTTTGCTTGACACTCACTTAATTCAAATTAGAGATGTTTTGTAAACATCTATGCTAGAGCACATCGCGGCAGCATCTTAATTTACCACGTATAAATAAGATGTGCAATAGTCACCCTGACATTAATCTTATGTGCCAGCAATAATGAAATGAATCGCCGGGTCTCCGTTTGCATGGTACCTGCACTTTAATGCGGGACATGGGATGGCTCAGACTGGCAGACTGCCACGTCGCGTGGCCTGACCGAGCCAGACCTTGACAGATTCATCTTCATTACGCGCACATCAAGACTGCGTTTGCTCGTATAGACTTGCCCGCTCGTAAACGCAAATGTTTGTTTGTGTGTGTAGTGGAGATGTAATGCGGTTGAGACTAACGGGCATTTTGATATGTAGGTTACTGATGCCAAATAAATATAAATCAAATGCAGGAACCTGGAAAAAATCATGGGGAAAAAATGTATCTTGGTTCTACAAAAAATATTAAGCAGCACAATGGTTTTCAACACTGATAATAAGAAATGTTTTATATTAAATCAGCATATTACAATTATTTCTGAAGGATCATGTGACACTGAAAGACTGGAGTAATTATGATGAAAACTTAGCACTGCAGCAGGAATAAATTCTATTTTAAAATACATTAAAATAATAATAAAAAAAACAATCATTTAAAATAATATTTCACAGCATTACTTCAGTATTTATAACTGTATTTTTGATCAAATAAATGCAGCCTTAGTGAACATAAGAGGCTTCTTTCATAAACATTGTCTTTGAACTTCTTTGAAATCTTACCGACTCCAAACTTTTGTTATCAATAATTCTGTCTATCATAAATCTACTAAACCTACCATGTGCTTGAATATGAATCACAGCTACTCTCACATCAAACCCAATCTAAATATGGTTGTCACAAATGTGTGACGTTATTCTGGAGGATTATTAACTGTTATAAATGTGACTGTAGGAATAGTTCATTTAAAAATGTCAATTCTGTTATCACTGCAAATGATTTCAAGCAGTCAAACACAGCGTGAGAATGGCTGACATTTTTACTTGCAAAAAAATGTATACATAATACACGCTAAACCAAATCTGGACCACCAGAATAACATCTTATATGCAGATCATGTCTTAAACAAAGGCACCATGCGAGTCAGTTGACTGTTGCCCCTTTAAAAACAAATACACAACTACTCAACTAAATTGGCCTGCAAGGCTGCGACCCGCATCTGATTTGTTCCACAAAGCAAAAGCCAAGACGACCAAACACAACATTATAGACCTAAACTCGTAAACGTACGTGAGGAGCACGAGCACGCATGTGATGTATCGAGTTTGATGGCGGTGACCCCATTCTGCCGTCTGCAGTTACCCAGCGACGAGATGGGCCGAGTCTCGAAGGGTCTCCAAATCTCCAGGCTTGAACTCCCACACGCCTGTTACTCACCCAGCCTCTCACACACACACCAAAACATCCCCGAGCGCATCGGCCAGTGATCAGTCGAGCTAACACGGAGAAGGGCAGTGATGTCACAACGGGCATAATCTCCATTCAGCATCTCCCTCCCGACTCGCGTGTTACTGCAAGCTGACAGTTTCGCAGACATGCTAACTCTCCTGGCCGCCTGCAGGATTTCATCTGACGGTATGCACAGAGGGGAGATTTTTTGGCAAAAACAACACTAAAGAGTTTAAAAAGATCAATATATGTTAAAAATTCAACTCTGAGAGAAGGTTTATTTTTACTGCGTATGTCGAGCATTCATGTAACTATTACACACTTCTAAAAGGATGTGTTCACACTTGTAATTCACATGATGATTCACTCAATATGAAAATCACACAACTTTTTGTGTATCATTAACAGTGCTCATGAAAACTAAAAATAATAATAATAATAATATGTTGATAAATTATACAAGTTAATCTGTTATTACTCATGCATAAAAAATGACATGGTATGCATAATACTGAGCTAACAACAACAGTTTAACATAAACAGTTACCAAAAGGGAGTCGTCCAAAACTGCAGAAGTGTATGTTGGATGATTTTTGTCTTTTATGACTAGTCTCAGAATGTTCTGGAATGTTCCAGGAAGCACTAGAATATTACATAATATTCCAGAATGCTACAGAAACTTCTAGAATGTTCCTTCCTTGCAAAAGCTAAATAAATATTTTATTAAAAATTTTTTTTTTTTTACTTTTTTTTTTTAAAAAGCAAATTTTTTACAAAAACGTATCTCTACTAAATCAGTGTTTTATATTATTTAATGATAAAAAGTTCTAAAAATTTATTGATGCCACTTGAAAATAAATAGTACAATTAGCACCACAGAATTACAGAAGAACCATACAAATTTAAGTGATTTTTATTTATTTTTTTTGTTACATTATGTTAGATGTATTTGGTCTGTGTCACGTTCATATTTTAGTTTGGAAGAGGTGAATCTCAGTCTGCTTGTTTGGTGTGCAACAAGGTACAGATGGCAATGTGCACACTTATTCAAATGAGACGCACTAACAGAACTAGCACACCAGAGTTTGTTTTAATCAAACCAAACCTGTCATGTATGAACACACCCTGAGAGCAAGATTTTATACAATTCAGATCAAATGATCTGTGCGAGCAACGGTAAAGCTGAGAAGAATGGAGGTGCCTCTACACACATTACGTAAATGGCAAAAAAGCAACAAAATGGTCAAAAACATCAACAAGTGCATATTCAAATAAGAAAACAACTGAGAAAACAACTAAAAAACAGCACAGGCAGACACAAATACACTTTTGGTATAATGGTTTTCCTCAGAAAGTACCTTTTGTTTCAGTTGTTTGTAGGTGAATATCCACTTCAGCCAGTGCTGTTATTATGTATGTCTATACTGTCTATTTGTTTAACTAACTCAGACACAGTTTTCAACTAAAAACTGACTTTTTTTTATGTGTTTTATGTGTTTAGCTGTTCATTTACATGTCAAAGGCAGTTTGGCGCCTGAAAATGCAAACTCTTGAAAATAAGTTACAAGTGCAAGTTTTTTGAAAATGATACCGTTATTGTCTCTGTGTAAACTACAAAAACGTGAATTTGTGAAAATAGTGATGTCATGCACGTGTATTCAGGGCCGGATTTACGCATATAATGCAAATGGTAATGTGGCCAAACAAAGCGCATTTTCATTTTCTTTTCCATTTTTAGCTCAATCATTGTCGTGTAAACGTACCCTGAGATGATTCAGTGAGACAGCGGTCTGATTGAATGTGAAATGGTTCAGACCGTTCTGCAAACACGTTGGTTCAATTGACAGAAATACGGGAAAACGTTTTTCAGGTCAGTCATAGCGAGCCATACAGCTTCAGGCGCCAATGCTGACTAGCGTTTTCACCACTGAAAGAAGATAAAAGATTAGAATGTTACAGCGTGGAGCATCATTATGTCAATAACAATATGTCATATTGTTACAGAGATACAAATCCATATCCCTGATCTAAGGCTCGGTAAGATGGATTAAAACAAAGCCGGTCGTAAAGGGACAAGAAGTGATCTATCTCTTTACATGCACGCAACCTGCCGTTTTAAGCTCGAACCTGAAGGATGAACATTAGCCGCCTCATAAAACTACAGCAGCGCACAAATCACAGACACACGCAATTACTTTACAACCATACCGCCCCAGAGCACAGACAGGATATTTTCCACACCACACATTACTCTTACTGCACTAACACACTCTCCCACAAACACCCGCTCCCCGGAGGAGGATATCATAACGATACAGTCCTTATAAAGTAGCTGCGCGTGTGTGTGTGTGCGCGAGCGTGTGAAAAAGCCCCTGGCTCAAACCTGCAGTCATACCTTAGCAGGTGCTGCTTTCCACTCGCTGCATCTGTTAATTAGGAACAGTCTGCTACAGAAAGACTCAGGCTTAGCGTGGCCGCTGCCTTGTGACTGGTCATTAGAGCATAGAGTGAATCCAGAGGGTCTGTTAGGCTACTTACAATAGGAAAAAACACACACACACACATGCCGTTACACTCCGCTCACTCTGTCTATTTCTCATTTTCCCTCTATCTCCCAACACCCCCCACCACCCCCCAGGGGAGTGAGCGCATTGCTTCATCCATGCGATCTCTTTGGCCAGCAGACTTCATGTTTCAGGTGACCTTTTCCTTGTGGTCTTTCAGAGCGAGCGGGCTGACGACACTGCCCTGTCGCCTTTGTTACCATATAACTGAAAGAACGGGAAAAAGAATGGTAGCAGATAGAGAAAGAATTTGTTCTTATTCCTCCTGAGGGCCTGTCGGTGGACATTGTGTGCAGCCCACCCTTTACCTCCTGGTGTAACCGCATATTGGCTGTGAGAGAGCAGAAATGCATCAACAGGTATGGCTATAACATTTATATTGAACATACATCCACTGGGCCAGAATGATCTGGTGCAACTCAGGTGATATTGCTTTTATACAACAAGGCGTTAATATTGAGTAACTCACATTTTAGACACAATATCGCCTGTCACATTGTTTTAGCTTCACCAACAGAAACAGATTCAAACAAAGCCATTGCAGAATCAACAGCTGCATCTCTGAGAGACACACAGATGTGGGTAAGTCAATCAGTGTTTTGAATAAAGTGAATGAATAAACACTCACTCACAAAGACAGTCATGAGTGCCCCTGGAACGCTGCTGACCAGTTAGATTTGAGGATCAGAATGAAATATTGTTGACATTCAAAAGTTTGAGGGTAGAAAGATTATTCATATTACTTTTTTGTGCTTTGAGCAAGGACACATTAAATTGATCAAAAGTGACAGTGAAGACATTTATAATGTTATGAAAGATTTCTATCTTTTCAAACATAGTCTATTAATTAAAAAAATCATGAAAAATGCATCGGAGTTTCAAGAAAAACTTGAACACAACTGTTTTCAACATTGATAATAAGAAATGTTTCTTGAGCAGCAAATCAGCATATCAGAATGATTTCTGAAGGATCATGTGACACTGAAGACTGGAGTAATGATGCTTAAACTCAGCTTTGCATCACGAGAATAAGTTACACATTAAATAATGTTTAAATCGTCATAACATTGTCACAGTAAATTATCCTGTTGAGTCTTGGTTTGCTTTTAAGTCTTATAAATATAAGGTAAAGCAACTGAATTTGTACAGAAGTCACAGTTTATTTTTATACTTATTTTTAGGTATGTTGACAAAGTTCTAAATAAAACATAATATACAAATAAGATTAAGGAATTAATTTGTATTTAAAAGCATTTCATTCTTTCTTGTTAGTCATTTCCAGTGGGTAATTTCAGCTCTGTATTCAGATCTAAATATACTTTCTGTTGTTTTGTCATGAACTTCCAAAGTCAAATTACATGTTTTAATTGCAAATGTGAAAATACTAAAGTGGGTTTAATTAATAAGCCCTACTAATGAACTGCTGATTAAACTGGACAAGTAAGAACAAATGTTTTAATAGTTGGTATCACTCAGAGTCAGCATCATTTCAACAATAACCATTTTTTTTTGGTCCCTTAACATATCTGTTGCCCTAGAGATCATCAACTCCATGGGCCCTATTTTAACGATCTAAGTGCAAGGTCTAAAGCGCAAGGCGCAGGTGCACTTAGGGCATGTCCGAATCCACTTTTGCTAGTTTAACGACGGGAAAAACGATCGGCGTGCCCGGCGCATGGTCTAAAAGGGTTGTCCCTATTCTCTTAATGAGTAATGGGTGTGGTTTGGGTATAACGTGCAATAAACCAATCAGAGTCTCATCTCCCATTCCCTTTAAGAGCCAGTTGCGCTTGCGCCATGGTGGATTTGCTATTTACACGGCGGAATTTGCAAGCGCAAAGACTGGCATCTCCACAGAGGAAACTGAGCTGCTCGTGCGCGAGCAAATAGTTAGCCTCATTCTGATACATGCAATGACTATCCATTATGGCTTGTAGGCATTTTTATATTTATGTAGCCTACACAATAATAATTTTTTACATTGTAATCCTTTAATGTTTAATATTTGACGTTTGTGTGCTGCTGCGCATCCCTGTGTGTGTAATAAGCAGAGTGTACTTTAGACCAGGTTTTAGTTGGTCTATGGCGCAGTCTATTTCAGTTGCCTCAAAATAGCAATGCACCAATAATGCGCCTGAACAGACCTTGTTTTCAGACCAGCACGCCCATGGGCACACCAATGGGCGCAAATGCATTTGCTATTTAAACAATGTGGCGCAGAAAGTGAAAAAGATAACTGCGTCGGGCTGAAACTAGCAAAAAACCCTTGTATTGCGCCAGGTGTATGATAGGGCCCCATGAACTCTTGAGTATACTTCCTATTCGCTTATAGTCCTCAAAATAATTTTCCTTTGAGTGCCATTTTTTCCCTAACATGAAATTATGTAAGTGGATAAAGTTTATGAATTAAAAGAATGAATGAATTCAGTTAAAGCTGTTTTCAAGAGGTTCAATGAGTTCTGAGCTTAGCGGGTCTATTAGGAACAATAGTGGTCAATGGAGCCCACAGAAAGTAATATTTCAGGATTATAATTACATTCCCAGCATTAAATCTTATTTTTGGCTCAAGAAACTTCTAAAATGTTTTCATTCAATATGGTTTTCAACGGTCTTTATTCATTTTTGTTGTTCTAATGCATCTTTGTAAGTGTCACTCAGGCACTGTGTCCTGCCATATGGAATACATTTGTCTCTTCAAATACTGCTTTTAAATGCCAAGACCAAAGTCATGCAGGTTGCACTTGATTTATTTAATCTCTTACTTTGAAAATTCTTATCAATGCTCAGCCAGTTTCATCAATGGACTTAAGAAAACAATATCTTTGGAGAGCTCCTCGAATAGTCTCTGGCAGACAGAGGCATCACAAATAACTCAAGACCTCAACATTCGATCGGCTCTAGATAAAGCATAAAAAAATCACAGTAACAAACATGTTTGAAACAAATCAATTCTTAGGCTTTTTTCCCTACTAGTACTAATATTTGGGGTGATAAAACAGTAATATTGTGAAATATTATTACAATTTAAATTAACTGTTTAATATTTGTATAATGTAATTTATTCTTGTGGTGCCAAAGCTACATTTTCAGTATCATTACTCCAGTCTTGTGTCAAACGAACAGAAGTCAACCTAATATGCTGATTTGCTTGACAAGAAACATTTCCTATTATTACCAATGTTGAAAACAGTTGTGCTGTTTAATATTTTTGCGAAAACCGTGATACTTATTTTTTTTTTTTTTTTTTTAGGATTGAATAGAAAATTCAAAAGAACAGCATTCATTCGAAATAGAAATCTTTTGTAACATTATAAATGCATTTTACTGTCACTTTTGATCAATGTCATGCATCCTTGGTGAATAAAAGGGTTCTATAAATAAAAAATCTTACTAACCCCAAACTTTTGAACGGCAGTTTATATACAGCATCCATTAGTGTGAGATAAAATGATTCATACTGTGACACAAGATTTTGGTCATAACACCCACCTCTACTGCATCTTGACAGTTTCATCTAATCCTTCCTCCTCCTATCCTCACTCAACCTCTTCACTTCATTTATATAAATAATGAAGGCTGTGCGGACAAAGCTGGGAGGAATATATTGCCAGCAAACAAGAGTAGAGCTCACATGTGGGCACGAGTGCGGCAAAGCCAATCAGGGTGGAGAAAGGGACAACGAGATGATCAAAAGACCGGCCCGCTCTGATCTCTGTTAAAAGTGGAATGAATAATTTAGACGACATGCTTCAACTGCAAAACTGGGCCCTGGCCACGCCTCCTTTTGAGGAAGTCTAGTTGGGATCTTGTGAATAGAAGTGAAATGTTAATGAGGGCAGCGTGGCTAAGATGCAGCCTTGTAAACAAATGCAAATCAATTCGTTCAATGAACAAATTTGTCCGCAAATTATTTATGGCCATGTTAGACTACGGTCATGTGCATGATTCATCGACATTGATGTATTAAAGCTTAAAGAAAAATACTCTGCAACTGCAGAAAGTTGCAGCTGATTGTGTGTGGGAGAGGATTCGACTGATGCCGAGAGCTGGGACTAATGCAATATTCTCCTTTATTTAATATCGTTGCCTCATACACAGCAGCTAGACTCTGTCAAAAGCTGGAGGGGTTTAAACTAGAATACATTTCTATTGCATCTGTCTCAAGATGCTCTCGCTGTCTCCCTCTCTCTTTAGTTCTCCCCTCTCTGACCTGATATTCCTCGCTCCTCGACAAACAGAGAACGGATCGATTGATCCGCCTTCACCCTGACTTTGAAGCTACCCCGTGAAACCTGTTCTGCATGCGTGTGTGCGCGCACGTAGGTGAAAAGCATGCGAACATACACGATAGCCTCGAGTGTGTGCAGAAAGGAGAAGTCTTTGCTTTCGGGGCTTTATTTGGCAGCGCTCCATCCTAGTGTCTGCCAGCTCTAGTCTATCACCTCGGGGCCCAGGAGTCACAGCAGTGAGAAAACAGATTGATTTCTCCCCTCCTACGTACAAACAATTAACTACAAGCCGCTCAATTAGAAACACACTGTAGACGCCTTCAGACGCGTCTTTTCCTTGACCTGCGCTCTTTACCTCTCTCTATGAATTCTTCCAGCGCTCTCGCGCCGGCTCGCCCTCCTCTGTCATCTTTACCAGGTCCCAGACAGCTCGGGCTTTTCTGCAAACAGCGCACCTCATCTCGCGGTCATTAAACGAGCATCACTCCAATATCGAGGCAATATGGGTAAACGGGTGTTTAATGCTGGTGCAGATTCAACTGTGTAAACATTGCCTTTAAAGCAATGTGTGATTAAATCCCTACAAAGATCAATGTTAGGGTTGCGTGCACCGTTCAGAATGGAATTGAGAAAATTCATGGATTTGAAGAAAATGGTGCAGAACTACAATTTGAATAGAAGGAAGCGGAATTTCTGTTATTTGTTTACTCATATTAACTAGTCATAAACAGAAAATGGTATTATATAACATACTTAAAAAAAAGAATCTAAACTATACCATTTAAAATCTTAAAGAATATTATAAAAATTCATTTATAACTTACCATAAATACCATTTATGATACATAAAACCGTTTTTTACTATTCATTTACACACACACACACACACATACATATACATATATATATATATATATATATATATATATATATATATATATATATATATATATATATATACACACACACTAGGGATATGCCGGTATCAGTTTTTCATGTTGCGATTAATTGCTAATGTTTTATAACGGTATACGGTATTATCACGATATTGAAATTTAGTTGCAAAAAAAGTGTTGTCATATTATAGTATAACAGGTTTAATAACTTTTTTCTTATAACAAAAATATCTGAACATTTAAATACAATAAAGCAATACACAAAAAAAAAATAGAAAGTTAAACATTTTACACAGATTAAAGTGCAAAAGAATTAAAAGATCAACAGGTATCACTTTACAGTAAGATCTCATTAGTTAACCTTAGTTAATGCATTAACATTATCAATGAGCAAAAGCTACATTTGCTACAGAAGTTATTCATCTTTGTTAAAAATAATACAACTCTTAGTTCATGTTAGCTCTGGTTCATTAAAAAAAAAAAAAAAAAAAAAGTTTATAACAGTTTATAATTTTGATTTTAACAATGTGTTATTAAATATTTCAATTACCTAAGATTAATGAACGTTTAGAATAATTTTTCATTGGGAGTTTGTTAACTAATTAATTAACTAATGTTAACCAATGAAGCCCTAATGTAAAGTATGACCGAACAATAAAGAATCAAAACACTTTCAAACAATATCTCTAGGGCATGTTGTAATCCAGATTAAAATGTAAAAATTTAGTCTAAATATTAAAGTATTTGGCGCTGTGATGAACACCACTGCTAATACAAGAATCTGAATGGCTGTTTAAATCATTTAAATACATTTTAGAAGTAGCACAGCTGCTTTGTTTAAGGGGTTTCCGGGGTAACGGCTGCATTCTGCTGTTCAGCGCCATCTGCTGTCAGAGAGAGAATGTGCGCTTTCACCCAGAGCGTCTCTCACTTGTTCCGCCATGTGCTTCTCATCCGTGCTTGTTTACAGTAGAGTGCACAGGCGTCTTTGACACAGCATGCAGCGTGTTGTGCATTTAACCAGTTAATGGGAAAAGTATTCTTAAAATGCATTCAGAATTCGGAATAATTTTTAATAAATAATTATTTTCGGTATTTTGAAGTGCCCACGATAACAATACCATGCATATTCATTATCGTGATATATCGCATTACCGAATACCAGCACACGTCTAATATATACACACACATACACACATTTATATATACCCAAATATTAGGAATTTGCCATATTAACTAGCCATATACTATATACATAAAATTATAGATAATACACAAACACACACAATCACATACATCATAATTAAATCATACACAGAAAGACAAAGATATGCAATTAAAATGAATCTAGAAAAAAATCTGATTATTCATTTATTCATATTAACAAGCCAGCAATTTATAGTATATATCTAAATACTTCTAAAATAATAAAGATAAAATAAATAAAAACATAAATAATACAATAATAAATATATGTAGTAAATTATATTATTATATTACAACCCGCATTCCGGAAATGTTGGGACGTTTTTTAAATTTGAATAAAATTAAAACTAAAACACTTTCAAAACACATGAACCAATATTTTATTCACAATAGAACATAGAGAGCATAACAAATGTTTAAACTGAGAAATTTTATGCACAAAATGAGGTCATTTCAAATGTGATGCCTGCTACAGGTCTCAAAATAGTTGGTACGGGGGCTTGTTTACCATGGTGTAGCATCTCCTCTTCTTTACAAAACAGTTTGAAGACGTCTGGGCATCGAGGTTATGAGTTTCTGGAGTTTTGGTGTTGAAATTTGGTCCCATTCTTGCCTAATATAGGTTTCCAGCTACTGAAGAGTTCGTGGTCGTCTTTGACATATTTTTTAATTTAATGATGCACCAAATGTTCTCTATAGGTGAAAGATCTGAACTCCAAGCAGGCCAATTCAGCACCCGGACTCTTCTACTACGAAGCCATGCTGTTGTAATAGCTACAGTATGTGGTTCTGCATTGTCCTGCTGAAATACACCTCGTCTGGAGGGGAGCATATGTTGCTCTCAACCTTTATATACCTTTCAGCATTCATAGTGCCTTCCAAAACATGCAAGCTGCCCATACCGTATGCACTTATGCACCCCCCAAACCATCAGAGATGCTGGATTTTGACCTGAACGCTGATGACACACTGGAAGGTCTCCCTCCTCTTTAGCCTAGAGGACACGGCATCTGTGATTTCCAACAAGAATGTTAAATTTGGACTCATCTGACCATAGAACACTTTTCCACTTTGAAACAGTCCATTTTAAATCAGCCTTGGCCCACAGGAAACGACAGCGCTTCTGGACTATGTTCACATATGGCTTCCTTTTTGCATGATAGAGCTTTAGTTGGCATCTGCAGATGGCACGGCCGATTGTGTTTACCGACAGTGGTTTCTGGAAGTATTCCTGGGCCCATTTAGTAACGTCCATGACAGAATCATGTCGATGAGTGATGCAGTGTCGTCTGAGGGACCGAAGACCACAGGCATCCAACAAAGGTCTTCGGCCTTGTCCCTTACGCACAGAGATTTCTCCAGTTTCTCTGACTCTTTTGATGATGTTATGCACTGTAGATAGGGCTGGGCGATATGGCCAAAAAAATTATCATGATAATATTTTTCATATCAGTCGATATCGATAATTATCACGATAAATGTCAAATCTTTATTTCTGTCAAATTTAAAGGCAGATTTTTGCTCCTGAATGAAAGTTGTAAAAACCAGACAGTTAATTACGGTTTTATGCTACTTTTTATTGTCAGAACATTACACATACTTTCCAAACAAGTGATCAATTGAGGCAGAATACAGATTAGAATATTACTAGTAAAATCAATATCAATAGAATACAATATTATTAATATTAATATAATTTATAAAATATATTTATAGAAAAAATTAAGAACTGTAACATGATACAACACTCGTAACATGGCTCTGACTGCAAATGCAGATTTAAAGTGCTTTAAGCATATTTGTCAATAAACAAAAATAAGACAAAAAAAAAAAAAAAAAACCTTTTCAGCATGCCAATCCCTTTGTACAGTTGATTTGAAACATTTTGTAAGATGTTTTAGCTGCCTGACAATATAAATAAAATGAATAAACAGAAGAACAATCTTAACCATGGTCAGCATTTACCGTTCAAGTTTTCAACAACCAAAGACATTACCCTACATGTTACGTGCAAGAAAGACAAGTCTGTCTACAGTCTTTGGCTTTAAAACTGCCCTATGACAGGTCACAATGTTTCCTCCTGTACTAAAAAGCCTCTCGGAAGGGGAGCTGGTAGCAGGGATACACAAGTAACGCCTTGCCAGTTGGCTTACTTTTGGAAATTTTTTGTCATACATCTTCCACCAATCCAGGGGTTCTGTTTCACTGTCTGCATCTGGAGCCATGAGGTAGTGTTCCAGCTCCCCCTCCACTACCTGCATGTCAGTGAGTCCTGTGTTGCTGGAGGATGGCCTCTTAAAAAAAAAAAAAAACTGCCAAGTGACTTCCTTTGCTTCTTGGCAGGAACAGCTGCAGCAGTTCCCCCCCTCTGCCTCTTTTTCTTCTGTTCTGTATGAAGCCTGTGAAGTGGATGGGCCTTGGTCTCCATCCATATTCAGAATCTCAGACACTGCTCTTGTTTTGATTCCCTCAATCTTGCCTGGCCTGATATATCGAGTCTTGAAGCGGGGATCAACCAAGGATGCCATATCAATGCTGTTATCTCATCATCATACTTCTCACTGAGATATTCTATGACCATTGTCTTTATGTCCTTTGTGAGCTGTGTGTCATCATCAGAATGTTTCAGGACCTCTGTTCTGAAGAGGTGCAGCACAGGTCTAAGGTAGGATACACTCACATAAGAGTCACCAGACAGTGAATCTGTGAACTCAAGAAGTGGTTTCAAGGCCTTGTTTATTGACTCTATAACATCAATGTCCTGCCAGGTGGGCACCAAGTGCCTGGTTTTCTTGTCAGCAGTAAGTACCTGACTGATAGCCTTGTGCTGCTCAATCACCCTTGCCACCATCTTTTGACGTGAGCCCCACCTGGTAGATGATTCTGTCACCATCTTGTGTCTGGGCAGTTTAAGTTCTTCCTGAGCAGTCGCAAGGTCTCTTTTCTTTTTCCAAGAGAAAGAGAAGGCAGCCACTACTTTTTTACACAGCCCGACAGCTCGTTCCACCCTCTTGTCCTTCCCCGCTCTCTCTGAGGAAGGATAGGAAATAGAGAGAAGAAAAAAAAAACATTTTATCAGCATCATTACAATACTATCACATTAAATATGTAGGCTAAATTATGCATTTTCAAATATTGTTATCATGCATCAGTTTCAAATATTGCTGCTTCATGCTTGTAATCACTAACATTTAAGAACAAATGACTAATAAAATATTGATTCGATTGTTTTAAAATTCTTTTATTTTTATCATCATTGTCGTCGTTATTATTATTACTATAGCTGTTTTGTTATTACATGGAAAACAGAGACTAAAACTTACCAATAGCCAAGTGTAGTCGATGTCCAAAACACTGAAGTCGTGTCCATTTGTTGAGTGATGCGGCTTTCACCATGTTTGTAGCACTATCAGTTGTGATACATACTTGTCTGTTTTCACTCAGCCCCCAGGAGGCGAGTGCTTCAATCATTCCTTGGGCAATAACTTCACCTGTATGGTCTTCAGGACAGTAGTATGGTCTTCAGGCATTTGCTCTGAAGATTCCAGTCTTCATCTACAAAATGAATCGTAAGGCTCAGATAAGGTTCCGATGTGCGACTGGACCATATGTCCTTAGTAGTGGTGAAGAATTGTACATTTTGCAGCTACCGCTCTACCGTCTCCCTACACTCCATATGCAGTCGGGGAAGCGCTGTCTGTGAGAAATGTTTTCGGCCCGGTAGCTCGTATCTGGGGTCAAGAACGTGGGTAAGATTCTTAAATCCCTCATTTTCGACAATGCTAATGGGAAACATGTCTTTTGCAATGCAATATCCAACTGCTTTTGTGATGTCTCCATGTCTTTTAGTTTTTTTGTCGTAAGCCACGGCTTTGGAAAATGACGACATGAGACTCTGCTGGGAAGTTGCCCTGGTGCTTGTAGATGGTCCACGTTTACCAACACTTGTTTGGGACTGTAATTTCTTAGCATCTTCGTGTTCTGAAGGGTGACATTGTTTTAAATGATGAAACAGGTTTGTGATGTTGCCTGTTTTTGATGGCACGAGTCGTCTGGACAATTTGCAGTGCATGTCGCTCTGTTTTGTTTCAGATTGCAAAAAACCAAAATATCTCCAGACTACTGAAGTTGAGTGACCTTTCTTGTCAATGTCGGTGACCTTCGAGCTAGTCGTGGGCGCTGCATTTTCTTCACTGTCGCTCATTTTTCTTACTCCACTCTTCCAAGTCTAACTGACACTGTGACTGTAAACCAATACCACGTGCGGCATCCGGAAGTGCAGTCTGCAAAATGCCTGCGCAGCATTACACATAGTGCGTATACATTAGAGCACTTATCGAACTGTCATTATCGTTTTATCGAGAAAAATTATATCGCAATAATTATCGTTATCGAATTAATCGCCCAGCCCTAACTGTAGATGAGATTTGCAAAACCTTTACAATTTGACGTTGAGGATCTTTTTACGCACTCTTTCACACACTGGAGAGCATCTGCCCATCTTTACTTCTGAGAGACTCTGCCTCTCTTAAGACATCCCTTTTATAGAGATAATCATGTTACAGACCTGATGTCAATTAACTTAATTAGTTGCTAGATGTTCTCCCAGCTGAATCTTTGCAATAGTTCTTGGTTTTTCAGCCCTTTGTTGCCCCGTGCCAAATTTTTTGAGACCTGTAGCAGGCATCAAATTTGAAATGAGCTCATTTAGTGCATAAAAGTGTAAAATTTCTCAGTTTAAACATTTGTTATGTTATCTATGTTCTATTGTGAATACAATATTGGCTCAAGTCTTTTAGTTTTCATTTTATTCAAATTTAAAAAAAACGTCCCAACATTTCCGGAATTTGGGTTGTATATGTTAATAAATTGTCAAATAAAAATGTGTTCTCCCACCCTCCATTATATATACCAAGCTGGGAGAACACATTTTTATTTGATAAATTAATAATATATAATATACAGTAATAATGTAATTCATTATATATATATATTCATTATACCTGGCTGGGAGAACATAGTATTTCCCATTATGGATTAGCAGTGTTGAATTTCTTTAAATTGCAATTCAGTAAAACAACTTATCTTAGCAAAATCAAGCAAATCTACTTCGATATTCCACAAACTGTGTAGACTGAGGATGAACTGGGTTTGTCAGCTAACAACAGCACCTCATCTGGCCGTCGTTAAATGCATATCACACCAATACTGAGGTTAAACTGGGTCAATGGACGATTGATGGTGGACCAGTTTCACCTGGGTAAACATGGTCTTTAAATCGAAGTTGAGTTAGATCTTTCCTAAAGATCAACTATACAATAGCTGGGACTCTATGCACTACTAAAGCGATAAGAATTCTATTAAAAAACGGCCAGAATCCATAAAAACAAATAAAAGCTATATACTTTTGGGAAAGATTCAATAACAACTTCTTCCGCACTGAGTTTTTCCCCAACTGTAGCTTATCTACATTACCTGGTCACACCAAACACGCTTTTCAGCTGTGCCAGTCAGAGGCGCGTACCTGAGGGATAAATATTATGGTATGACATTAATCATAAGGATTTGGTGCCCTCTCTCAGAGTGTGTGTGGACCACTACATCCAATCCGATTCCACTCCACTCAAAGCTCAAATGAGATTTGCTTTCTTCTCTTCAGACATCAGCATTGAAGCTATGATGACTGGAATCGAGACGTCGGAAATCCCAGACATAGCCGCCGTAAGCATAGCTAAAAATCTACAATGGTATAACAAATACAACTGACAAATCCTAAATCGAATGGCTTTTGTTCGCTCTTAACACCCATTATGTTTTCAGCTGAGTTACAGGAAGACCAACTAAGGACTCTAGGCAGGTTCTCTGGAAAGACGTGCGCCGGTGATGCATGAAGGGCACGCATTTCTACTCTTCCACCTTGGGGACCCACAGCTGTGTAAAAACACATGCTGATCAGCTGGCGAGAGACAAACAAGGCTCCTGTCCTTCTGTCAAGTCTCTGACACACTCCATCCGAGCTCAGGTCGCAGACGTGGAACTTCCCTCCGCCTGGATTTCAACAAGTACAGAAAAACATTCACATTCAATATGTCACCATCTGGCAATGGTCGGGATCGTGCTGTTTTGTCAGTCATAAAAATGCTGCAATGTCTTAACATATTCGGGTCACTCTACAAAACAGGTGCCATTTGTGTCTCTCATATACATACAGTATATGTAAAAAATGGCTTTAGAACAAATAGCGGATGTCAACTTTCACTATACGTTAGAAATTATTTTAACATCATAAATAATGTATAAATGGTTTTTTTTTTTCATAACTTCTGGCCTTCAGTGTTTTCAGCTTGCTGCAATTCATACTAACACTACATGTGGAAAATATGCACATTTTGACTGAAATAAAAAATATATGTAAATAAAACAAAATTTCTATATAGTATAGTATTGACCTATAGACTGCTGTTCAAAGGTTTTAGGTCAGTACATTTCTTTAAAAAATGCATACTTTTATTCATCAACGATGCATTAAATTGATCAAAAGTGACAGTGAAAACTTTTATAACGTTACTAAAGATTTCTATTTAAAATAAATACTGTTCTTTTGAATTTTCTGCTGAAAATTCAGCTTTGTGGCACAGAAATAAATGACATTTTAAAATGATAAAATATAAAACAGTTGTTTTAAATTCTAATATTTCACACTATTGCTACTTTCACTGTATTTTTGATCAAACCAATGCAGCATTGGTGAGCATAAGAGACTTCTTTCAAAAACATTAAAAACAAAATATATATATATTTTTTAAACTTTTAATGTTTATAACTTTATGGTTAGCGTCATTTTAGTTTGCATAATGCATTATTTAAAAGACTTTAAAAAAAAAAACCTGGCATAAACATTTTAGCCATTTTTAACACGTAATGTACAGTAGCTATGTTTTACTAGAGGCAAATCTTAAAATGTAAATCATTTTATTAATTTATTCATATTAATTAGCCAACAATTTATATATATAAATACTTCTAAAATAATAAATACAATATAAATAATAAAATAATAAATATAAATATATGTAGTATTTAATTTATTTTTTTTACATGACATATTATTAAATGTGTTCTCCCACCCTGATTTATCCATAAATACCAGGCTGGGAGAACAAAATATTTCCCAAAATGGAATAGTGGTGTTGAATTTTTGTTTTGAATTGCAGTTCAGTTCAATTTTAACGAGCAGAGGCCAATCTTAACATGTCAAAGACGTTACTATTTTTTTTTTTTTAGTAAACAGTCTAAAATTTAAAAGTGTATAAAAGAAATAGTAACAATAAATTTAAAAATAAAATTTTGTTTTAGAAGCACCTTGTTTCACAACTGATAAACTGTACATAACACTGATTAAAATGCACTCACTTGAGACGGCACCATGCCGTTCTTTCAACACATTAATTGTCTGATAGAACCTTTAATAATAACCATATCAAATCGAACAATTTACACCCTTGTTATAGAATGACCCAGTATGTAGTCAAGTTTTAAGACACAAACACTGCAAAAATGTAAAAAACAAAAAACAAACAAGCCCTCATGTTCTCATTCGGAAATCCCCATCTTGAAATGCTACAATTGAGGATCATATTTGGATTGGTGCACAAACAGTGACTCTCATACGCATATTTACAGCTCTGCACAATTCCAGCTATTACAATACACATTGTTTTCAGGATTGAATGAAGAATAAATCAGACTAATGAACAGATGGGTGGGTAAAATGGTAGGTGGGATTTGAACAATGCCTTTTGCAGAATGCAGGGAGGGAGACGTTTGAATCGCAGTCTACACTGCAGCAAGCAGGCCTTGACCTTATGTGTCTTATTCATACTTGTGCTGCGCCTTTGGTTTGTTCAACAAGCGTCCCACTGCTCTCTGACTGCCACTGAAGCTCTTCAGGGACTCACTCTCACACACACAAATACACAGCGACGAGTTAACTTCCTTTATTACTGCTATGTCACACACAGATGATGAACCGCAGGATCACATGCACACATGCTCGCAAACACAAACACCCACTGGGTGCACAGAGGCACAAACACGTGTGCAGCACCAGGGAGGTGAGGTCATGGCGCAAGGCCGTTTTCAAATCACTGATGAGTTCTTCAATATCTCAACTGCTTCTTGAGCAAAATGGTGAGAAAATGGAGACGGAAAACTTAATCATACTGAATAGAAAAACTTACACTGGTGTAAATTTCCATGCTTATTCTGGATTGTTTTCTCCTGAGGAAAAAAAAAATAACCTCATGTGTCTCCTCCAGAAATGTTAAAAAAAAAGGTCTCAACAGTGTCTCAATTTGTGCTCAGATTTGCCAAAATACTGAAGTTTGCAATTCAGTCAGATTTTAAGTCTTAATAACATGTTTTTATATTAATATTATTAAAAAAATATTGCTTCAAACTGCAGATTTGCAAATACAGAGACCAAGATTTTAATATTATTTTCTATTGATATATTACGATAGTAAAAATAAAATTTTATTTTTATTACATATTTTGTTTTATATCATATACTTATTTTATATTTAATTATGTAATTAACTTAATAACAATAACAATAATAATAATAATAATAATAATAATAAAGTTATTTACATAAATATAAAATAAATGTATGATATAAAACAAAATATGTAATAAAAATTAAATGTTATTATTTGTATTGTAATATATCACTAGAAAATAATATTAAAATCTTGGTCTCTCTGTATCTGCAAATCTGCAGTTTGAAGCATTATTTTTAATACTACTACTACTACTACTACTACTACTACTAATAATAGTAATAATAATAATAATTATTATTATTATTATTATTATTGTTATTATTATTATTATTATTAACATTTAATTATGTAATTAACTATTTTATTATTATTATTATTATTATTATTATTAAAAAATAATGCTTCAAACTGCAGATTTTCAGATACAGAGAGACCAAGATTTTAATATTATTTTCTTATATTACAGTAATACAAATAATACGATTTTATTTTTATTATACATTTTGTTTTATATATGTATTTTATATTTGATTATGCAATTAACTAAACTATTGTTATTATTACTATTATTATAGATATTAAAAATAATATATCTTGCACAGTATATTATATAACTTATTTTATATGCTACTCTTTACTACTATTACTACTAATAACTCAAATATTTCTCATCCATTTTTTTTTTTAGGGAATTTTAAGTTGAAACGGCAAGTTGATACCGAAACAATAAAACAGCAATCAAATGTTCATGTGAGCAGAAAACAGGCCTTTAGGAAATCTAACCTGGCTGACTCCTCACAGTCTGCTCTGCATTTGGCATTGTGCAGGCACGCATGCATAAAAGTACAGCTGGAGGGTAGCGCGGTGAACACAACTCCAAAATATCTTCACCGTCGAACATGCAGGTTGTGGGGTTTTCTCCTCCGGCCTAGTCAGACTCACCTCAGCGCCGCACACATTCAGCCGTCTGCCACCACACTAGATGACTCAGCCAGGCGATAAAAATCCAGTCTATTTTCATAGTGGTGAAGGACCGGCTTAAAACTTTCCTGTTATTCTTCATTCTCTAGACAAAAAACACGCCAGCCTCCTGCGCTGTATCTGAACGGCCTACAAACCGCAGGTGGTGTAGGAGTTTGGTGGATTTTCATTACCGCCTGCCTCCCAGCAGGCCTGAGTGCTGTGACTCACCCAGATCAGAAGGGTTATGGGGCAGCAGTTTGGAGACTCTGAGAGTCTGCCTAAGACTGTTTTAGATTACAGTGGCATTTGCTGGAGAGAGCTCACTGAAATATTAATCAGGTCAGAGTTAACAGAGCTGTCAATCTCTGCCCCGTGCTGAATTTTAATTCTATTACTGCTTTTTGTTGACCTTTGTTGCGTTTCGCATGTGTTGCAAGTTAACAACGCTGTCTGGACGCACATGGGAGGATGCAAAGATTGAATTATACAGAATTGTGTCACTTTGGTCTGCACAGAAATACGATTCAAAACATCCGATTGTACTGACCCACTAGCGGCCTATGGCAAATTTTGCAGGAGGATTGGCATGCAGAATCGGCATTCGGATTCTCGCCATAGCGAGGTCTACGCGAGTCAGAGCATTTGGCCCTTCCCATTATCCATTGCCCATGGAACCCTCGGACGCTCTGACATCACAATAAGGGCTCTGATTGGTCACCAGATGGTTGTCCCGATTGGAGTCCATCCCAGACACTGATGGTGAATCACTGTGTCACTGACATTCTGAATGCGGATCCAAACCCGCCACCCCGTCACTTTAAACACATACACAATAACACGCAGCTGTGCGCTTTTGAGTGCCAGATCTTATTTTGTCTTAAAGGGGTGAATCTCACACACATTTTAATCACGAGGTCCCATTTTAGCATAAAAAAGTAATTATATTGTGCATAAAGAAAATCAAACCTATTTTTAGGACCACAAAGATTTTGATATCACTTTATAATAAGTAAAAGTCTTCTTACTTTGGGTAACTATATTAGTCATCATGAACTAACAATAAACAATAATTGTACAGCATTTATTAGCCGTAGATAATGTTAATTTTAACATTTTAGATTACATTTTATATTTTATATTAATTAAAAGTATATATATTATATTTTAAAATTAGTTATTGCACTGTGAACTAACATGAACAATGTATAATTTTTGCAATTTTTATTGACTAACATTGAAAAAGATTATTAAATGGTATGTGTGTGTGTGTGTGTGTGTGTGTGTGTGTATGTGTGTGTATGTATATATATATATATATATATATATATATATATATATATATATATATATTACTGTTAATGTTAATTAATAAATTAACTAATGTTAACAATTAAGACCTTATTATAAATTATCAAGATTTTTTTTGTTATAACATTAATGCACATTTTGTCATTAGCATAACTCTCCTCATTCATATACATTCCTGTAATCCACCATTTCTTACTGTCTTAAGCCCCGTTCACACCAAGCACGATAACGATAAAGATAACGATAAAGATATAGTTCTAAAAATCGTTCTTAATATTAAAGAACAGCAGCATCCACACCACAACTATAACGATAAAGTCACAGAGAAACGATATTGTTGGAATCATTTTCAGAATGATTTTTTCCAGCTGATGAACAATACAAACATTGACATCCAATCAGAATCCATTCTGCTATAACGAGCTCGAGAATTTAAAGCGGCAGACGCATGTGTGCTTAGAATAAACAGACGATATCGTTCGCTGGTGTGGACGCTAATATCGTTATCTTTATAACTATCTTTATAGTTATCGTTCTTGGTGTGAACGGGGCTTAACAGTCCAAAAATGTCTAACACTATGACATTTAATTAAATTTGGTACATCAAATACCACCATAATTTATAAAAATTTTATTGCATTGATTTTTATTTTTTAAACGGTATATGCAGTTATACATTAAAGTAACTATATATTAGCATGGAGGGAACAAGGCTTACTTTTTAAAATATGTAAATATTAAATTATGATAATTTTGCAAATGAATAATGGTGTCAATATAATTAATGATTTAAAAAGTGGGTGGAGGGACTGAATTATTCACTGCACTGAAGAAGGTCTTGAGCTAAAACATTTGTATTTTGTCCTGCTGGTGATAAATGTAAAATAAATAGTTAAAAGAAGACTATTGATCATGGTTTCATATATTGAAAGTGAAATAAATAACCCTTAAAAATATGTAGTACATTTCCAAAAAACAAAACAAAAAAATAAACATGGTATTATTATGGTACATCTATACAATGATGATGGATGCACATGTCAAGATATAAAACCTGCACCAGACCCACAGCAGACTCTTGGACCTACGACTATAATCTTATTTCCTAACCAGATTCTGCTCAGAGGTGTCATCTTCTCCTGCCCAGCTTTCCTAGCAGCTCCACGCTAAGCTCTGTTAGGTGTCTTCTCCCTCCATAATCAGCCTAAATGCTGCAGCCTTCCTGTAAGGCGGCCAAGAGAGGCTTAGCTGCCTGGGTGAGATGCCAAGCCCAGGCTGGAAAAGGGGGAGAGAGGGGAAGGTAAGGAGCCAGAGGGAGCAGGAGGGCTCTTCAGCCTGTCTAAATGATTGCATGTGTTTCAGCTGTGTATCTCTTTTCACTTATGATGCATTTTTGCTGTTGTCATAGCGCAGGAGCCAATGAGGAGTTCTTAAGTGCCTGCATTCTTTTTAAATAAACCCCAAATGGAGCTTTGGCCGTACTTGAACCTGAAGAGGCACTTTCCCTCTTATTCCTGAGAGGGACATGAAATAAGATCACACCTCTACAGCTTACCGCCACCCTCTTCCCACTCTCCCTCTTTTTATACCCAGCGTTCTTTTCACAAACCGCCTTGTTCCCCACGGGACGGCAGTAGTACGCATGGTTCTCGTTCCTCTATGGTTGCCTGATGGTACACAAAGTCTGATTTTTTTATTTATTTTTTTTTACTTCATCTCTCTTCCAGGTTCTTCTATGCTGTTCTCAATATGTTCCCTTTTGAAAACCCCCAAACCCCATTCTGACTGTAACTTCTAGCTCTTTTGTCAAGCTGCAAAACCTTCAGGCTGTTCTGACTGTGTCCTTTGTATCTGATCTGGCTTATGGTTTTCCCAAAGCGGACAATCAAAAATTCTATACGCTTTCAAATTCTGAGAGATTGTAATGCCTCCTAGAGATTTCACACTACATCTGCTAAACTTGAGACCTTGAGTCTGACTGAGTATGCTTTAGTTTTACTAAACAATCTGACCTATACTTTCTACTGTAGTAGACAGTCCCCAAAAATCATACATTGGCTGAAAGTTCACATTGTGCAAAAATGTTTGTGTAACTTTAACTTTTAAACAGATCTAAATGAATACAGGGCTTTTGTACTGCCTTAGAACACCTTAGCAACACCACAGCCACACCCCTAACAGCCAGCTGGCAATTCAGAACACCCTAACAACCATCAAGCACTGCCCTAGCAACTACTCAGAACACCCTAACAACCATCGGGCACTGCCCTAGCAACTATTCAGAACACCCTAACAACCACCTAGCACTGCCCTAGCAACTACTCAGAACACCCTAACAACCACTTAGCACTGCCCTAACAACTACTCAGAACACCCTAACAACCACCTAGCACTGCCCTAGCAACTACCCAGAACACCCCAACAACTGCCTAGAAATACCCTAAAAACACCTTAGCAACGTCATAGCAACCACTCAGAACACCCTAATAACTGCCTGGCTTCACTCTTGAACCACGCGAAACACTCTAACAACCAGCTGACAACTCAGAACACCTTAGCAACAACATAGCTACACCACAGCAACCACACAGAACAACCACCTAGCAACATCATAATCACCGCTCAGAACACCCTAACAACAAGCTGGCAGCTCAGAACACCCCAATAACTGCCTCACTCATGAACCACACAGAACTGCCTAACAACAACCTAGCAACATTATAGTCACCACTCAGAACACCATAACAACCAGCTGGGAACTCTGAACACACTAACAACCACCTAGCACTGCTCTAGCAACTACTCAGAACACCCTAACAACTGCCTAGAAATACCCTAAAAACACCTTAGCAAGACATAGCAACCACTCAGAACACCCTAACAACTGCCTAGAAATACCCTAAAAACACCTTAGCAACATCCCAACAACCACTGAGAACACCCTAATAACTGCCTGGCTTCACTCTTGAACCACGCGAAACACCCTAACAACCAGCTAAAAACTCAGAACACCTTAGCGACAACATAGCTACACCACAGCAACCACATAGAACAACCACCTAGCAACATCATAATCACCGCTCAGAACACCCTAACAACCAGCTGGCAGCTCTGAACACACTAACAACCACCTAGCACTGCTCTAGCAACTACTCAGAACACTCTAACAACTGCCTAGCAACATCACAGCAATCACTCGTAACACCCTAACAACTGTCTGACTTCACTCTTGAACCATGCAAAACACCCTAATAACCAGCTGGCAACATAATAGAAACCACTCAGAACACCCCAACAACCCTCTAGCCCTACCCTAGCAACCTCTCAGAACAACCTAACAACTGCGTTGAAATGCCCTAAAAAACACATTAAGAACACCTTAACAACTGCCTAGAAACATCATAGCAACCACTCAGAACAGCCTAACAAGTACTTTATAATGCCCTACCAAAACACCCAAACAACAGCCTAACAATTCCCTAACGACCATTCATAACATCCTAGCAACCGCAGAGCAGCCACTTTGAATATCTTGGTAACTATTATCACTTTAGCAAGCCCCAGGAACACACTAGTTAATGCCTAGAAACACCCACCCTCCTAGCAACCACACAGAACAGTTTAGCAACTATCTAGAAACCACAACACCCTAGCAACCAGGTACACCCTAGCAATGAGCATTATATGGCTTTATGCTGTATGAACGTACTGAAACTAATCAACGCTGATGTGACCTTCAAATGTATTTTTGTATCTTTGACTTTAATCTTCCTGGATCTCTGTCTGTACAAAACCTATACAATTCAAGACTTTTTTTCAACTATATATAAACATTCAGGCAAGGCTTTGTCAAGCCAACATTCAAAGCCTGTCATTATGAACATTCCTTTTCTTTTGTACATTACTGTCATCTGTGCTGTTCACAAAGCAGAGCTGGTGCTGCATGTTATGAGCAGCAGACTCTCTCTGGCCTTTGGAGGAGTGACTCAGCCTCTGTTGTCGGCAACAAGCGGGCGGACGGAATTTGGCAACATGCAGACCCCGCGCACCTGTGCGCCTCTGACTGGATCACTGTTTAGCAGGGCCAGAATAAAGCCCTGCAGGTGAAGAGGGAGGAGAGCAGAGCGTTTTTGGACCACAGGTTTTGGAATCTTGTCCTCGGTGTGGTGTGCCAGCACTGGAGGTCGAACGATTCTTGTGTCCTCTCACTGGCACCGCTTTCAGATGTCTAACGCAAAGGGCCTGAACCAAGCTGCTCTCTCACACTCACTTCCCCGTGTAAGACAGGATCAAAGATAACCAGACACTAGGCACTGATATCCTTGTGGGCAGCGCACCGACATGTAGCTTTATTGCGCTTCTTGGTGTACCGAGTTCGAGTCCTGGCTCTTGAACCTTTCCTGATCCTGCCTATTTCTCTCTCCCACTTTGCTTTCTGTCTAGTCACTGTCCTATCATAATAAAGGCAAAAACAAATATTTTTAGGGGACATAAAATGGTTTTATTTTTGATTTTGTACTGTTCCACTTACAATGTTATCAAGATTTTTACATCAAAAAACAATTTGGAAGTAATAGGCTATTTTCTGTCCTGTTTCTAACCCCCTCATCAGAACGTTTCATTTGAAAAGACGTTGCGGATTGTAGACTCAGAAGTAAATGCCCACTGCTGTGCTATTGGCTAATAGTTATTGACACGGTCTGGAACTTCATTAAAAAATAAAGTTCATCAAATCAAGTATCGTTTGGTTTCTGTGTTGACCCGGGGTCACCTCTCGTTATTTACACTACATGCGCAAATCGGTGGGCGGGGCTAAACAGGCAGCGCTGTAGAAGCAGGCGTTGATCCTCTTCTTCGGATTTAAGACACACTATTATGGCAGATGAGCTTCAATATAAGTTGTTTTAGAGAAAGTTTTGAATTCTGAAACTTAAAGGATGTTTTTTTGTAGTACACTGACCTCTTATTTGCTAAAAGATCAAGGGAATTTTGATATCTCAGTTCATGACCCCTTTAAAAAAAGATGGCCAGACAGATGCACAGTCTCTCTCCAGCCTGGCCTCTGATGGAGCGCTCATTTCTCAGCACCTGCTCCTCCCCAGCATCCTCTGCTGCCATGACAACCAGCCGCACAATCGGCACAATCTGCTCGGCGCCTGTGACGCCACGTCTCCATGACAACGGCACTCTGCTCTTCCTGATGGCTCTCCTGGAAAAATGGAGCTCCAAATGTGGCTCAAACATTCCGACAGATCTTCGCAATTTCGATAAGAGAGCAAAGAGACCGGCACTTGATGTTCAATCAAGGCGAAGCTATTCAGAAAGCACTCCAGACAGATGGAGGTTACAGCCTTCCCAGAGCCCTGTCTGGAATATTCCGGATAGGCTCCTCTGTCTCGGCATTGTTTGCGATGACATAACGTTTCAAATGTGGGACAGAAGAAGCGGCGCTCGATACTCGCATTTCGAGCTTGTTATTCATCAATGCGGATTTAATTCATTAATCCATCCTCTCATTGACTGTGGGGTGGGTTTGTCTAATTATGCACAAAAGACACATCTATCAGAGTCTCCTTTGTTTGTCGGAGCACTTTATCCCGCGGGGAGGCAAATAACAGAAATCTCCGACATACACGCGTCCCGCTGAGGCGACTCCTTGGTGACGGACTAGCCTGTTAATCAATAAAGGAGGGTCTTGATCGCTAACAGATGAATCAATTAATCACCCAAGCCCATATCTCGACTGCAACGAGAGAGTGAAGTTAATCATTTTAGGAACACATGACCCGAGGCTAACGAATAACAAAAAGAACATACTAGGCTTTTAAGCACCGGAGTACTGGCCAGATAAACACACACAATAGGCCGGTTAGTGTGCCTCTGAATCTGTGAAGAGAGATCTCGCTCGCCACATGGGGTGTATGTGGGTGAGGGATACACACTGAGATGAGAGATAGAGGGAGGGCAGCGAGATGAGCTCAGCTCCCTGAGGCGCTCCTCCACCGCTGGAGAGGGAGGCCGTCCACTCTGGCTTTGAGGAGGCTGCTCTACAAAGCCCTGGCGCTCAGAGGGACGCTCGCAGAGCCAGGGCTGGTCAGAATCCTAGGGCGTTGGCGCTGTGTGGAGCGGCCCTCCCGCAGAGGAAAAGAAACGGGGGCCGGGGGGAAAAAGAGGAGGGAACCGCTGTAATGGATACACAAGGAAGACAGAGATTTGGAAGGGATGGAAATGGTGCGGGGGGAGGTTGTTGGTGGGGAAATGAAACAGTTGAAGGAGGGGGTAAGAACAGAGAGAGGTGGAAACTATTGCACAGGAGAAAAGCAGCCCAACGAAACTATTACTGTTTAGAAAATGCATGCAGATATTGGTCATGTCTCAATTAAGTATCAGTTTTGTCTCAGATATTTCTGTTAATATTCTTAAAAATGGATACAAATTAGACCAATTTTAATTGCTCATTCTCCACAAGACTTATTGGAGATACTCATTGTATTTCATTTAAGCACCAGTTTTGTCTCAAATGTGAATGAGGAATTTTAATGCTCCAAGGTTCCCTATTCTTTAGAAGACTTAATGGAGATCTCATTTATGTCTCATTTAAGGAACAACTTTGACATTTCTGCTAAAATTCTTTAAGAGGATAAAAAGGTGGATACATATGAAAACATATATGATTCTTAGAGGTTGCTATTTCATTCTTCAGTAGATCTCAGTTATATTTCATTTAAGCATTGACTTTGTCTCACGTTTCTTCTCAGATTCCTTAAGAGAAATAAAATGGACTTAAATGAGACTGAACTGCACAGATTTTCTTACATTTTTAAAGACTTCATGGAGAACTCAGTTATGTTCCATTAAAATGTAAACTGTGTGTCAAATCCTTTTTTCTTCAGATTCCTTATGAGAAATAAAACAGACAATTGACATATGCTAATAGAAGACGTTGATCTTTCATTGATCAAGAGAACAAATGCAGATCTTTGTTATGTCTCATTCAAGTACCAGTTTTGTCTCAGATGTTTCTGGTAAAATTCTCTAGGAACAGTAAAAATAAATACAAATTAGAACATTTGAATTCTTAGAAGTTGTTTATTCTTCGGGAGACTTGATGGAGATCCCAGTTATCTCTCATTTAAGGGTCAGCTTTGTCTCAGGTGCTTCTGCTCAAATTCTTTAAGAACTACATGTTGGATACAAATGAGACATTATGATGCTCAGAGGTTGCTCATTCATTCTTCAGCATATCTCAGTTTTGTTTCATTTAAGCAAGAACTTTGTCTCAAATGTTTCTCCACAGATTCCTTTGAAGAAATAAAAATAGACTTACAATAATCAATCATTAATTAATTGTTTACTGAGTGGAGACGTGCTGAAATCGCGTTTGGTCTTGTACGTACCTTGTTAGTGTCTGCGCTTGCGAGGCCATTTATTGTGATTAACAGGAAAGTGTGTCCAGCTGAATTCAATTAGTGATTTGTTAGACGGGTATAAAAAAAAGGTTATTATACCGCGGTAGCGGTCGCCGTGTGAAGACCGAAGTGTGCAAAGACCATCGACTCTACCGAGCGACTCCACCGGACAGGGACACCGGCAAGGGATAAGTATCGCTTTTCATTTATTCTCTTTCCTATTACTTGTTTCACTTCTCTTCCAGTTTTTATAACCATTTCTTACTTGTATGTTTGGCAGAGTTATTTTTTTAGGATTACTGTTAAACTAATGTAGTTTTATTTGTATATGTTATCTATTTTAATTTTAGTTACAGTTGTAGTAATGTTTGTCATTTTATTAGTTTTTTTCTATTATGTCTGTATAAGTTATTTATTAAATTTTAGTTTCATTTAATTTGAGTTATTTTAGTACTTCAACAAACTACATGGAAATGAAATAATATTGAATTTATGGATATGCGTGTGTGTGTGTGTGTGTGTGTGCGCGCGTGTGTGTGTATGTGTGTGTACATACACGTAGTTGTTTTTGGTGTTTGGCTTAGTTTTATGTTAGAATCATTATTACACTCTTATACCTTTTGTTCTCTTAATATTTTGAATTGTGTGTAGCTTTATTTTGTTTTCATTTAAATGTTAAGTTTAGAAATTTTGTCATATGCATTTCTCATTTTTATTTAATTAATTTGTTTAATGTGTGTGTATATATACTATTTAGAAAGTTTTAGCTTTTAGTTTTGGATCAGTTTTAGTTGTTTTAATACTACAATTGATTGTTTCTGTTGTCCTCATTTGTAAGTCGCTTTGGATAAAAGCGTCTGCTAAATGACTAAAAGTAAAGTAAGTAAACTAATCAATTGTTGACATGCAATTCAAGAGCTCTACAAAATTATTACAGCTCCAATAATAGATCTTAGAAGTACTTGTTGAGAATTGTTTGAGTTCATACTGAGATCTCTCTTTGATGGTCAGATTTTCCAAGATATCAACATGCTGATATCTTGGAAAATCTGACTATCAAATTAAAACATTGAGATTTCATCAGAAACTCACATCTGAGACATTTTTGAGATTACTAAGGTCTTACAGAGGAGAAAAATCTGAGAAGCAGGAGAGTCAAGTGTCTCTATTTGTTCTAATCATGCTCCTGTCTATGAGAAACAACTGAGATATTAAAGAGATCACATTTCTTATTTATCATTCCTTCGGGACTAATAAACCGTAACAGGAACATGTGGGGAGAGAAAGGATGGAACAAACAGGATGTGAGAAGGAGAGGTTAGAGGTAGGGAGGGGTGAGCACATGTTGGTCTTTAATTAAAATGTTTTTCAATTAATTTTACAATTAAGGCTGCTCGTTCGCTTTGGTGCAGTAAAGAGGTGACATTGTTTACGCGGTCATTAAAACAATGATGACAGATTGTCAGTCCTATGGGACTATCACAGAGAAGTGACATCACCTGACCTGACACAGCACACCTGACGTGTAGCGCTGGCCTACATAGCTAGATAAATTACATCTGGATTTTTTTTTTTAGCTACATGATATTTTGATTTTATAAATCTTGGAAATGCCTTGCAATCAGTTCACCAAGCAGAGCCAGTTAGATTCCTTTTTAATGCAAACATTGAGTAAAACGGTTAACAATCACATTGATGATGATGTTATGATTTAATCATATATATTAATCATATATATATATATATATATATATATATATATATTTGTGTGTGTGTGTGTGTGTGTGTATACAGTGCTTTGCAAAATTATTCATACCCCTTCATTTTCTTCACGTTTTGCTATGTTGCTGCCTTATGTTAAACTGCTTTAAATTACTTTTTTTTCCCCCATATCAATCTACACTCCATACACTGTAATTGGCAAAGCAAAAAACATATATATATTTTTTTTTACATCTTTACAAATTTATTAAAAATAAAAAACTTAAATGATTCCATTGCTTAAGTATTCATACCCTTATCTGGGAGAGTTGGAATTTAGCTCAGGAGCATTCATATTGCTTGTAGATGTTACTGCAGTTCAAGTGAAGTTAACCTGTGGCAAATTCAATTGAATGGGTATGATTTGGAAAGGCACACGTCTTCTTAAAAGGTCTAACAGCTGAAAATGCACATCAGAGCAAAAACCAAGCCCTGAGGTAAAAAAAATAAATAAATAAATAAAAACCTCTGCCTGTAGAGCTCAGAAACAGGATTGCATCAAGCCACACATTTGGGGAAGAGTTAAAAAAAAATTCTGCTGCATTGAAGGTTCACAGAAGCATGTAGTTTCCGTTACTCCTAAATGGAAGAAGCTTGAAACAACCAGGACTCTTCCTAGACCTGGCCTCCTGGCCAAACTGAGCAACTAATGGAGAAGGGCTTTGGTTAGAGTGGTGACCAAGAACCTGATGGTCACTCTAGTTGAGCTCCATGATCATATGTGGAGATAGGAGCAACCTACAGAAGGACAAACATCACTGCAACACTCCAACCAATCTGGACTTTATGGTGTTGTGACCAAACTCAATCCTCTCCTCAGTGAAGACACATGAAAAAGCTTGGAATTTGCAAAAAAGCACCTAAAGGACCCTCAGACTGTGAAAAACAAGGTTTTCTGGTCTGATGAACCTCAATTCCAAGCATTATGTTTGAAGGAAACCAGGCACTGCTCATCACCTCTAGAGTACCATCCCAAAAGTAAAGTGTGGTGGCAGCAGCCTCATGCTGTGGCACTGTTTTTCAGCAACAGGGACTGAGGGACACATCAGAGTAGAAGATAAGCTCAATGCACCAAAATATAGAGATAGCTTTAATGAAAACCCAATCCAGAGCACTCAGAACCTCAAACTGGGCAGAAGGTTCACCTTCCAACAGGACAATGACCCTGAGCACACAGCATGAGTAGCTCATAGACAACTCTGTGAATGTGCTTGAGTGGCCCAGCCACAGCCTGGGCTTGAACCCAATCAAATATTTCTGGAGAAACCTGAAAATGTGCATCTGCCCCATCCAACCTGACAGAGCTTGAGAGGTGAAGAGGTGAGGAGAGGAATAGCAGATAATTACCAAATGCCGATGTGCAAAGTTTGTTGCATCATACCCAAAAAGATTTGAGGCTGTAAAGGTGCTTCAGCTAAGTTCTGAGTTAAGGGTACTGAATACTTTTGCAATGTACTGATTTCAGTGTTTTTATTTTTAATACATTTACGAAGTTGTCAATTCTGTTTTTGCTTTGTCATTATGGTGTATGGAGTGTAGATTGATGTGGAGAAAAAAGTAATTTAAAGCAGTTTAACATAAGGCGGCAACATAAGAAAACGTGAAAAAAAATGAAGGGGTATGAATACTTTCGGAAGGCACTATATATATATGAATATTGAATGAATGAATGAATGAATATTTTTGAGGAGGAGTTGTTATTGTAAGCAAACTATAAAAACATTAATTGGAATCTGAAATTAAATAAAATATAAACATTAGATGAAAAACTCAAACTCAAAAATTCAAAGTGATTAAAAGTGAAAAAGTGAATTAAAAATGCATTGTAGTAATATGCAAAAATGAAATTAATGAAAAAATCTAATTCAAAATAATAATAAATACTATAATAGTATATAAATCAAACACAAACAAAACACAGCTTTGTGTCCAGATACAAAAGGACTGACGAATATGTTTCGAATCAACTGTTTGAACTGATTCACAGATGAAACAAACATATCAGCAACACTCTACTTTTTCTGACTGAAATGAAAGATGCAGTTAAAACAACTCACTCTTAACACTCTCATACTCAAAGACGGATAATGAAACTAATCTAATGACACGGTTAGGAAACCTAATGGCTAAATAAAAAGCACAATAAATTCCTTGCGATATTCACAGTGATGCAAAATTTTACCTACCTAGCAAAATCATTCCTAATATTTGTGAATATTAAATATATTTACCTATAAGACTTTGCAATGACTTTCCACAGTGTCTGTAAATCCTTCATTCACAAGTCAATCTTTTGTCACAAGTATAAGAAATGTCTACTGTCTCTTATAAGAGAACACCTATTTACATGGCAGAGACACACGAAAATCTTGCTCTTACATGTACGCACACTTACCGAGTAGCACATATAATCCATTGCCGCTTGACTGATACACTGTTGTCATGGCAACCTCATTAAGTAAGGACACTGCAACAACAGTGAAATCACTCCCCCCCCCAACATTCCTTTTAGTGTGACTATCTGAAAGCTTTTCTTTTTTCCCTTGATTCTCTTCATGCGTACTTTTCTCGCCGTCACTTTGCAACAAGTGAACTCTACTCTTCCATTAATACTCCATATGATCATTTATTCACCACCCCCTCTGTAAATACATCTGAAATTGCATCATTTATCTTCCCATCTCAGCCATCCGTTGCCCTTGACTTTAACGGTTTTTGTCGCTCCCCACCCACATATCCCACAATTGCTCCGTGTTTTCATCCATTCGGCGAGGAGTGTGCTGCCGTGGATGGCTGCCTGTGCCCTCTCTAATTAAAGAGGAGATTTGCAGGGTGAGCGAATGTGAGGGCAGATGGAGAGGATAGCTTTAATAAGCCCCGTGGAGCAGCGCTGGGGGACGAGCCGCCAGTTACCGCCCACCCCAGAGTGCACACACGAATAAACATATGACCTCCCGCCGGACAGACACACCTGTGCTCTTCAGCAGCCTGAACATCTTCTCCCTGTAGCAGCTTTCTAATACACTGCACACATAGACAAGTAGATACTACCGTTTCATCAGTGTCAGAGGCTTCACATAGACGTCACTCCAGCATGAAGGAATAGTAAAAAATTTAGTTCAGTCGACAGCATTTGTGACAAAAACACTGCTTTCCTGTAGTTTAAACGGTACAGTATGGCACTAGTATTCTCAAGCTCATGGGATCGATTACCAGGGAATGCAAGAACTAATGAAAAGTGTTCTTTGAATGCAATGTAGGTAGAATGCATAAAATGTAAAAAAATAAATAAATAAAATATGAGACTGATTACCACAAATGTTGATTACAGTAGAAATGAATAGGGCCAATTTGAGGATTTAAGGTAAAGGAATGCAAAGCTTACTAAAAGCATTTACATTATAATAATTTGGCTGTTAAAAACCTATGCATTATATTTCATTTTACGATTTAGGTGTTGGGTGTTTGATCATTTTGGGGTTTTAGGCGTCACATTGTCATGGCAATAAAGTTACAAATCAGCATATAACTGTACATAGAAAAGGTTAAAATGCATTTTTGGACAGTAAAATCATGTTAACAAAGTATTTACATCTTGTGAGCAGTGAGCATTTTTTAATGTTAACATAAATGTAATGTATGACATTTATTGCCCTTTATCAAAAGTGATATTGCCATATATGTTACCTATAAGGCCTTATATAATTTTTCACATATGTACATTCTCTGGGTAGATGCTATGTAAGTTTATAACATAAAATCCCTATAGGAAATATGTATATGTACATAAGTGAATGATATCTGTGTGATTTTTAATTTATTTTTTAAATATGGTATTATATGTAATGATATATAACAATATGTGTTTTATTTATGTATGCAACTTTATTAAAACAACATATATACACATTGCCTAGTGGGCCACGCAAGATTGAATTTCGGGCGAGTCCCAGCTTGAGGACCTTTCCACTTCACTTTCTGTCTATCATGATAAAGGCAACACCAACAAACAAACAAACAAACAAATAAATATAGAACTTTTATAGTTACTTATATAATGTGAACATGTATTGACTGGTTTTAGGATGGATATACATGTACATTACACGTAACTCCATAAATGTATTACACATACATAAGCATACATATTTGGATTGGCAAAGTGCTTCACTGTAATCTATACTTTGCTTTGTCTAATGAAAAAGGACAACAAGTCTAAATAAACTTCAACATTATGCCACAAGTGCTCTTGTTTTAGCTTAAATTGTGATGAGACTGGAGCATTTATATAACATGTGGTTGTCCAAGATGGCCATTTAGATCACATTCACACCATGTCTAAACTAAATCACTCTCATTATAAAGAGTAGAGCCTCAGCCTTCAGCTCAAGTCTCTGATGTTTCTAGTCTAGACCTACTAATTCAACATTATGTTTGAAATGCTCTCCCTGGTCTAAGATAACTTATGCATGGATAAGTTGGATTTCCAAAAAGTAGGATAAAAGGTTTTCCCACATTTTTACTGAAGTATATTCTCCAGTTACAACTAAATATTCCAGTAAGTAAAGTTTGATGGTTTGATCTCTAGCCATTGTGTTGAGGCGCACCATCAGACACTTTCATTGTAGACATGATGTTACTCATTTAACAGTTTTATTCAAAGCAACTTGCCGTGGATTCTATGCATACATTTTACCTTTGACCTGGGTGTTGTTAACACACTGCCCTTAATAGTTGACCTACATGCTAACAGGTCAACCTTGGTCTCCACCAGCTGATGTCCAGCAGATCAGTTACTGTATATATACCTGCTTGGGCCAGCAAATGAACAAATATGACCAGCTCAAACTATCTATAAACAATATCAAACCAACAGAATCTGGATTTAGCAAGATCTTCCACCAGGAATTAAACAAGATAACAGGAAACAGGCAGTTGTAAGAGCTGTAGCTCTGCTGTAGAGCAGTAAGAGCGTGTGCATTCATGACACAAAGTGTTGTGGTGGTCCTGAGGGGACGCGAGTTTGAATCTTGTTTCCTGTCAACCTTCACTATCCTTTGAAACAAAGGCATTAAAAGACTCAAAATAAGTTAAAAAGGGAATTTCTGCACCACTAGAGTCTCCTAACGCAATTGTGGAAAAATACAATTTCAACCAGTTTTGCCCAACTCTCTTCCAATCTTACATTAACAGACAGTCCCGCCCCAAGCACATACTATTGATTAAGCCAATTTTGCTTTGCTGGGCATTTTAAGCTGCATCGCATACTAACTAGTAGGTACTGTATTTGGTTTGGTTTGAAACTTACATTGCAATTGTTATTAAAGTACATTCTATATAGTATGAATATGCGTAGTATGAATGAATGAGGTCACTGTCATGTGACCTACCAGTGTCAGTTGCATCATTTCAAGTTAAATGGCTGTGCCTGCTTTTATGTTAAAAATAAGGTGGATATTTGTCTCTGCATATTATCACAAATACATAAATGTACAAAAAATACACACATCACCTTCAAACAAAGCAATGAATAGTTAGCATGCTGTCAGAGCAGTGGGCAAAATGCCGTATGAAGACAAAGTAATTTACTCTAGCTGTTTTATTTTGACGGGACTTGCACCTGACTTCCTCTCGCTGCTAACTCCTGCTCGGGCCTGCATGCTAATGGTAAGCCTGGTCCTGTGAGATAACGCACTGGAGAGGGAAGGGTGGGGAGAGGGACGTGGGAGAGAAATTGAGGCCCTGGGCTAATATACGGCCTACATGTGGAGAAAGGAGTGACAGAGAGGGAACCACGGGAGAAGAAGAGAGAAAATAGAATAGGGGGGATAGACAGAGGAAGTGTGAGCAAAACAGAGGGGAGGAAGAGGAGGAGAGGGCATTGGAGAGAGACCCAGGCATCTGCTCTCTTTCCGTTATGGATGTGAATACAGCCGGTGGCATACAGACTCAGAGATGCATATTAGAGCTGCTCTGTCTGCAAGCCAATTCTCATTTCCCACTCGGGGCTTTGGTGCACTATTAGTGAGCGTGTGTGTGTGTGTGTGTGTGTGTGTGTGTGTGTGTGTGCTCTCACATTTGCCTGCCAGAGGTTTCGTGTGCGTGAGCACCACAGCGGCGAGCACGTTAGCATGTGTACCAGCTAGCTCACTCTCATTTCCTGTCTCTGATTTCAGTGCGCGCATCAGCGTGTCCCTATTAGAGAAACAACAGAACAAGACTCAATGAGACAACAGAGAGAGGGGACTGAGAGCGAGAGTTTATATTTAGCCGCGTAGGGGACCGTCTGGAGGCTTTTCTCGGCTTCAGTGAGGAATTAAACATCTCCCATATTCAGACAGGGTGCACTGTGGGTATTTTGAGCATGTAAATACTCGACAGATTAACCTGCTGCTCATTTTTAATTGCTGGTCAAGTTAAATACGCACTAGACAGGAGTTTTTTAACACTATTAAGGCCCGTTCACACTAAGAACGATAATTATATTAGCGTCCAAACCAGCGCACGATAACATTCGGTTTATTATATGCACGTGTTGTCGTCAACAAATGTAAACGCTCAAGCTCTTTAAAGCAGGATTGTTTCTGATTGGGTGTCAATGTTTCTGTCATTAATCAGCTGGATAAAATAATTTTGAAAGCGATTCCAACAATATCATTCCTCTGTGTCATTATTGTTATTATCGTGATGTGAACTCTGCTATTCTTTTGAACCTAAAACGATTTTTAAAGCTATATTGTTGTAGTTATCATCCTTGGTGTGAATGAGCCTTTACACTCCATCTAGTGTATTCATGTGTGTTTTTGTTTTGTAAGCATTGCATACAATGAATGTTGTATTTTCAACACTTTTAATATATATTTTTTTTAAATGTTTGAAAACAGCTGCATTCTGTTGCATTACTGCAAGTTCTAACCATACACAACGTGACATGATAAAACAAACTCAGATTAACATGGAAAATAATTTTGCCACTGTTTTGTAAGAGTTGCATACAATGTGTGTTGTATTTCAAACAATATCAAGTGTTGAAAATACAATTTTTTTTTTTCAAATGAGTTTCGAGACGCGATAAAACAATCTCTGATTAGCATGGAAAAGAGTTCCTGTCCTAACTAACTGACAGCAACATGCGACAGTGTTTGTGTTTTGTATACTAATAAATTAGTTTAATTTTGGTTTAAATATCACCATGCGTGATTTTAATAGCCATAATGAAAGTTATAATGGATAATTTACTTCATTTGTTCCAGAATGGAAACAAGAACATTCAAACTGAGAACTCTATGTCAACAAACAAACAATCCATGATAAAGAATATCATTCACTGAGTATGTGTTATGAATAATGTTCACTTTATTTATTTTTTATACATTTGATTACATATCCATTTCATTGAAAGTGTGAGACAGTGCTTCATTTGTCAAGCTGGTTTTGTCATGTGACCTATGGTATCAGTTGTGTCGCTTCACTGCCATTCGCAACTCCTCTCCCATGGCCTCATGGGATAGTATAGTTTCCATCATATGTAGCATGAACCTCGCCAGAGGTAGCAAGTCATCCATGTACTTCTTCTGCTGTTTTATGAATACTACGAACTAGGACATACTACTCATTTCATGTACAAGTTTCCGCCTACCATATTGTAAGTAATTCGCTTATTCAGACACATGGAGGGTGTTTCATTCGATCACTAAAGATCCATCTAGATGTTCTAGAATGCTAGAGCATCATCTCTTTAACGATTGGTCTATGCAAATACTTGTCAGACAAATACTTTTTTCAATGTCATACAATGAGCATCATATTTGTATAACACCATTTTAAGTTGAAAATAGTTCCTCCCTCTAAATCTTAATTGATGGTCTATGTACATGACAAGTGCTGTTTCTCTAGGGTCACATGCATTGAGTGTAATATGAGTTAAAAAAATAAATAAATAAATGTTGCCACCCTGAACAAAATGGAGGAAAGGCAGAGGAATAAGGTCTGTGTTTGTGGGTATGAATATTTGAGAGTGCCGTGTGGTGGGCGGTGGCAGGATGTGATGAAACACGAGAGAGTGAGATGGAGGGGTGGGAGAGGTTTGCTGCGGTTCATCCCGAGGCAGCCGTGCGAATGGATGTGGGGTGGGCGGGGTCACGTGTGGGTGGAGAGGCGGGACTCTCCTGCAGCGGGGACAGATGCCACACTGGTTAGACTTCATTTCCCACCGCCAAACGCCACAGAGCGTGCCAACCTCGAGCGTGTGAGTGCGTGAGAGTGTGTGAACATCACAACCTGTCAACCTTCATCAGACAAGACACGCAGTCACACTTTCCTGATGAGTCCCACCCAGCCTCGCTTTCTTTCACTGATTTAGCTTGCTCCGAAACCTCTGCAGCAGGGCTTATTCCCCACTGCAGCAAAAAGAAAAAAGTCATGTGAGAAAGCGAGAGCGAGAATTGCGAGATGAAGAAAGAGCAGCGTGACATTTGGCTCAGTGTTGCATTATTGGCTGTGGCTGATGTGATCAGAAGAGATTACAGAAATACAATACTCTCACAAATCACCTCTCCGCCTCTTCGTCTTACAGCTGTCTCTCTCTCAGCCTCACGTGTGGGACATCCCGCCGTTCTCATCGGGACACTAAGGGACTTTAGTGTACACTTTCTCTCTGTGAATCATCTCTATTCTAGTCATTCATCACCTGGGCTCATGTAACCAAATGTTCTACATGAAGTCTGGTCCACTTTCCAACTTATTCTGGCCAAAATCTGCCCACGGCTAGTTGACTGAACTGTCATTCACCCCTTTATGCCACTGCTTCACTCTCACTGAAAATTCACTGAACTTTCATTATTCTTTGCCCATCGGACATCTATTTTCATGCCATGCAAAATAATTTGGTTTTCAATGATGTATGCTAAATTGTTGTTGTGAATTCTGCTGATTTATCACCAAGATAATGTTATCCAGCTGGCTCACATTGATGAGGTTTTGTTGAATTAGTCACATCAGTAAAATGTGTGAGAAAACTACAAACCAGTCTTTAATGATTTGCATTGTGTGCCACAGTTTCCAGCAAATGGGTCTTTGTGAATTTTTAAATCTATTTCTGATAAATTAATAACAATTTGAAATGTATTGATATTTTAAATAGTATTTATAACATATTTTAAATACATATTATATACACCATTTTAATTATTTGTATTTTTTATAATATTGTTTAGCAAATGTACTGTTCTTTTGTGGGGCCAGTGAAAATAAATAAATAAATAAAAAATAAATAAATAAAATAAAATAAAATAAAAATAAATAACAAATAAATACTTTAATTTCACTTAATGCATTAAAATATGGAAGTGACAATAGCACATTTAGCTGAACTTAACTTAGATTTAGCCACTTCAACCCTCCAGTGTGGACTACATTTCATTTAAATTTCTGTTTATCTAGTTTACTTGCTACTAAGTGTCTCAAAGTATTATATTGAGAATCTTTCAAAGATTTTATGCCACTAACCTGACAAACTTAGGCAAATCCAGCAATTATTTATTTCTCAACAACCCTCATTTGGTCTCACTCGTCTGTGTGAATCAATCTTAAAACAATTAAGAATAGATTTTATAAAATATGTGCACAGATATTCATTCTGCTAATGTTTCTTGAAGTAAGTCCACTGAATCAAGCTTGGTACACTGTAAAAACAACTTTCAGACGGACCAGTGCACCCACCGACTCATGAAAGTTGAATGATGCCAGTCAGTTACAACTAGAACTGGCAATTTCTTACAGTTCTTGCCATTTCAGTGTGCAATATGCAATCTGTCTGACATTACCCATCTCCCCACACCTGTGTCCAATCCTGCACTTCTGTTTTTCCTACTTGTCCTGACCTACTCAGACCCCCCCCTCCCCAGCATTAAAAACATGGTTCCAGACCCCCTGTCCACAGCTAAGAGTCTTCTCTCCCTCTATCCAGTCACCACTACCTATTGACTAATAATTACCATAATTAATTTGGCTGGTTATAAAACAAAAAATCGAGAGCAAGAGCAAGAGAGAGAGAGAGAGAAAGGGGAATTTTAAAAGCTGAATGCGTTCCAATTTGGCACTGTAATTTATTCATTATTAATGAACGCTCTTATTTCCTGGTCTCTGTGTACTCGGTTGCACTTGGTTTGGCTGCGGAGGAAGGGGGGAAGGGGGCTTTACTGGCTGCCAAGGCCAGTACCACATGCACCGCCTCGTCCCTTGCACATTAATTCACTTATTGATCACATTTGGGTAGAAAGTGAAGAAAAAGAGGAGGGTAAATGGGGCCCATCGCATTCACAATGCAGATGGATGGTGAGCGTGATAGATGGACGTGCACAAAGGCTGTTCAAGCAACTTCCAGTGTGTCTGTTTCATCTGAATCCGCGCTAACACACACATATGTGCTCAGAAAGAATCCATACAGCTCAAGCCATCTCTGAAAAGCAGCATCGCTCCACATTCAATTCAGCCACAGCCCAGCAGGACCCAGGAACTGGATCCATATGCATCGATTCACACTTCGACAGCAGTTATTCACTTATCTGTTTACTCATTCATTCTCTTATCCATTTCATCTGACTGCCAGGCCAGCAGTCCAGCTCAAAGTTTACTCATCGATCCCTTATAGATGGTTGCTTTGCACATCCTTGATACAAGTGGGTGCGGACAATCTTCTCTGCTGTAAAGACTGTCTGTTTTATTTGACTGGCCTAGGGGTGGGCGATATTCCGGTTAAAATGGAATTTGTCAACCCGTATAAATTTTTCATGAATTCATTGTTTATTCTGTGGACATGTCGACGTTTTTTTTCTGCTAGACTGCTGCTGAACCTGAGTTTACAGTCTAAATTGAATGTGATGAGATAAAAAGGACTATGTACTGCAAAATAATAGCAAGATAAAGTGAAAAACGATTACACTGTGTGAATCGCCTTGGGAATTATTGGGTAATGCCTGGATTAAGTGTGCTTTTATATTGAGTAACTATATGTATTTGCCAGAAATGCTTTTAGTTATTCATTTATTTTATTTTAAAAATTTCAGAACTGCAGAAAAGGCTCATCATGCTCAACTAAAAAGAGAAATAGCTCATTGCTTGCAATAAAAAGCAGATATTTATTTTATATTTTTTTATATAAAGTATTTTTTTAAGAAATTAATACTTTTTCAAAACATTTATATTTTTGTTTCTAAATTTCAATTCATCAAAGAATCTTGAAAAAAAGTATCACTAAAAAGTTATCACTAAAACATTGATAATAAAATAAATGTTTCTCAGGCAGCAAATCTGGTGTAATGATGCTGAAAATTCAGCCTTTACATAAATAAATAAATTACATTTTAAAATATATTACAATAAAAAAAGAGTTATCTTAAATTGTAATATTTCACAATATTACCGTATTTGTGAAAAAATAAAAAAAATGCAACCTTGGTGAGCATAAGAGACTTAGAAACATTTTAAAAAAAATCTTACCAACCCCATTCTTTTGAACAGTAGCATACATGACCTAAATAAATAAATAAATAAATAAATAAAATAAAGTCAAATGCATTTAAAATCTAAATTTACTCTGGAAATTATTATAAGTATCATTATTTCATTCATTCATTTGTATCACTTTTCTATATAATCACTGGCCTAGAGTCCACAATCCACTGTGCTACTGAGTCAGAAGGATATCTTTGGCCATTAAGTCACAGAGACAGTTTCTTAGCATCTCATGCAAAGACAACCAAGTTTTAAGCTGCGTCGTGAAGTTTAAAAGTAGTTAAACTTCAAAAATCACATCTCGTGAACACACTGTTCTGCACCATTCTGTTGCGCTCCATCTAGCTGCTTTTGAATGCAATGCGTGATCCATTGTTGTAGAGCTCTGAGTTTGGCAGACTGCTGCTTAATAGAATGACCTGAAAAAATATCACAAAAAATGACCAATCAGATTGCGGCAAACGCACGTCGACACAATGTGAGCTGAGCAAATAGAGCAGGGGACAAATGAAGGAGCTACACACCTGCATCACATTACAGGAGCCCTGCCAAATAAACCGCCGTGTGCAAAGAACAATGGGAAACAAAAACAATCAGAATTAGGGTCCCTGTAGAAATTACTAATCAGACACTGCTGCACCGCGCACACATACACATGCAAACACAGACACACATGCGCAAGCTGCGGCGTGTAAAGCGTCATGGTGTCTGGGTGGCAGACAGGCTTTGGAGACCGCAACGGTGAAAATTAAATTCCATTTAAGCCTAATCCCATTTACAAACTCTGCCGAATCCCACTGCTATTGTGACAGTCGGGCAAATCTGTCTCAATTGTTACATTGCGGGAATCAATGGAGAAACTGGATAGCATGTAAATAATGGAGCACGGAGCCTGGGAGGGCAGAAGGAGCCGTAGGGTCAGACGAGAATGCTTTAGCAAGAGCAGTGGAGAGGATAAATGAGACGAGACGGAGAGAAGAAGGGCTGGGAATCAGTTTAATTTTAATAAAAATTCTGGAACCAGATTATTTATGACGTTCGACTCTGTTAATGGCTCTTGAGCGCTTGTAATCTTCTATAAAAAATAGATGCTTGCATGCAGAAATAAACACCAGTGTATTATGAATGAACTAAAGATTCGTATGAGCCCATTCTCTATAAACAATGACAAAACGACTCACAAATTATTCCTAATAGTTTAATCGATGTATCAAATGACTAAAGATATGCATTTGTTACAGATTATTCATCTCCATTAATGGTTCTTTATCACTTGCAATCTTCTGCTTGCATGCAGAAATAAACACCAGTGTATTATGAACGAACTAAAGATTTGCATGAGCCGATTCTTTATAAAGAATATGAAAAAAATTCAAAAATTACAAAAATTAACAAATTATTCTCAATATAAAATGATGTAACAAACAATTAAAGATACATATTTGTTACAGATTATGACATTTGACTACAATAATAGTTCTTGAACGCCTGTAATCCTCTATGAAAACAAATGCTTGAATGCAGAAATAAACACCAGAATATTATGAACGAACTAAAGATTTATATGAGCCGATTCTCTATAAAGCATGTCAAAATTACTCACAAATGATTCTTAATGGTCTAAAACAATTAAAAATTACTCATTGTTACAGATTTTGTTGCAATAAATCATAAATTTCGTTTTTTTTTTTTTGGTTATTCTAATAATTATAATAATAAATAGTCATCTTTGTACTATATATATATATATATATATATATATATATATATATATATATCTTGGAATACTCCAATAATAAATTAAATAATATATATTTCATAATATATAACAGGATGCAGAAATGCAATTCAAGTTTTATTGTAAGGAAGCGGAATTAAAGTTATACTGTATATAATTAAAATTATACTGCATATTATTTAGTGCTTTCTTCAAAGTTGCTATTAATTAGGACTGTTATGGACTGGCCATCTGACCAGGGTGTTTCTCTGCCTTCGGCCCAAAATGCTGGGACATACAGTAGGACAAGCTGTTTGGAGATTGGATGGATGGTGAGAATGGCTTAGGAACTACAGTTGTTAAGTAGATCTAAAAATTCCTTATAATTTCCATCCCGAGAGAGAAGGATGACAGGGAATCCAGAAATCCCTCCAGTCTCTCCTAATCATGTGGGAACCACTGTTAATACTTGACCGTCGGGTCAAAACAGACAGAAAGTGATGATGGAGGTAGTTTTTTGGTGTGGCACAAGCTCCAGGACAGGCTGCGGAAGGTTGTCCATGTCGTCCATGCTCAGTGGCCATCGAGAGGCGAGGCAGGCGTTCATTGCCCCATGGGGGCTGGGCTGTGGGGAACAGAATAAATTGTCTCCCCCCTCCATAGTAACAGCTTCTCTCTAATAGAGGACTGGCAGACACTCAGCCTTTTCCCCGGTGAGAATAAATACTCTCATCTGCTACAAAATGGTTCCCACTTACGGTGCGCCAAGTATTCTCCTCAAAATATTAACATTAGGATTATCATTTAATGGAGTTTAATTTGGACCTTAATTTCAACCAAGGCTTCCACTGTATTTTCTCTTACACCTTTTTCCCCCATTTTATCTCCCAGTCACATGCTGTTGGTTGCTTCACAACATGTGGTGAATCTCACAAAATATTTTGTATGAAAGTCATGACACTCTCACAACTCAGGTCTCGAGGCAAGCATACTCAAATCATTCATACAGCTGTCAACTCATTACATGGCCACAACTGCCATATAATTTCATTGCATAGATAAATTATTAACATAAAACAGTTCTGTTTTACTGGTATCACGTTTTAGTTGGTATGTAAAAAATGTTTAAGCTAGATCAAGTCATCTGCTTTTCTCAATTTATTTGCATTTGTAGCCTGGAGGTATAATAAAAGTACCTAAAAGAAGTCAGATTATGATACTTTTTTAACAACATTTGAATTAATAGTCTGAAATAATCTGTCTAAAATGCATTAATGGAACATAAATAATAATAATAATAATAATAATAATAATATTATTATTATTATTAATATATATATATATATATATATATATATATATATACACACACACACACACACACACACACACACACACACACACATATAAAAGTTGATCAAATCAAACAAAATCAAATTAGCAAATTTCGTTCTGAATTAGCAAATATGTCTTTTGAATAAAAAATGAATTATGAATCAAATTAACTGTCAAACTTATGATTCACAACCCCAAAAATATTCTTCATAATCATGAACACAGTGTAACAACAATAAAAATAGGCCTCATTTTATTTCTGCATTTTATTTAAAGCAGTCAATTTCTAATTCAATTTAGCTGTGCTTTCAAGGTTTACATCATCGGCCATGCATTCATAAAGCATCCTTAAAAGCAGATGGGGTTGAAAAGGACAAAAATAGACATTCTGAAAAACATCCCACTCCTTTGGTCTCCTGATTTCCATTCCCTTCACATCTTACTTCGAATTCATGTCTCATTTCACATGCGCTTCACGTTCGGCCTCACACTCAAATTCACCCAATTTTGCATGCGGCGGCCGTCGCTGGGTCATTGTGGTTAGGGCTGACACTCCCTGTCAACACTCCTATCACTAACCTCCATTACTCGCCCACTTGCTCTCCCTTTGCTTCCCCGCTCGCTCACTCATTTCTCTCCCTCTGTCCTTCCCTCCTTCGCTCATACTCTTTAAAACGGGCATTCTCTGTCCCGCCATCTCGTTAATCGACACAATCATTCACCTTACTGCCTCGCTACTGCTCCGTAACTCCACACTGACGCTCCGCATGTGTGCGGCTCTCTCTCTGGTCCAATGAAAGATTAAGAGGACCTTTAAGTGTTAATCAGGTTGTCATTCATTCAGCCAAAATCAGAGGCCAGATAAATAAAGGCTAAAAGCTTGTTGGCTGGTTTGCTGTGTGCGCTAGTTGGGTGACTCAGTAGTGGGTTCTAAGCAAACAGAGATCGATTGCGGCACCTCTGGGGTCCCCTGCAACTTGGAAGTGAGAGAAAGCTTATCGCTCAATATCATTCTGGAGACAGCTTCCTCCTGTCTTTAACCCTCGTGCAGCTCTTTCCTGTCCACTGCCGCTACGCCGCCTACATCCAACATGCATGTCCAATACCGACCGGCTCATCATTCCCTGTGGCCTCACCTGCGCTCCAACTACTGACCTCCTCTAAAAATCCATCCGCTCTGTAATACCTGGAGAAAGATATCCGTTAACATTCTCATTCATCTCAAAGGCAGCTGCTCAGCTCAGAGATTTTCAAACTGAGGTCCAGGACCTCCGGAGGAGTTGTAAAATTGAGGTGACTTCAGCTAAATTTAGGCTAAATTTAGTTGGCAAATAAAGGTCTAATGTCAATAGTATAGTGCTCATGCAGAAGTGATTCTCAAACCAAGTATCTTTCTGTTGGTCAACAGGCTAATTTACATGAACAAATTGTAGCCACTATGAAATACGTGGGAGAAATATTTTGCCCTCATATGACATTCTAAATCGTGTGGATTCCTATTGAAATGTCTGGATTTAGACCAAGGAAATTGCCATACAACGAAAAACACAACCGAACATTTCCAGAGATTAAACAACAACAACAACAACAAAAAAAAATAAATAAAATGAAAATTAATAAATATTTTGCAATATTATTTATTTATTTTTGTAGTAGTAGAATGGACAATGTTTTGTCTCCATATTGCACTTTCTATTTTTTTCACCAAGTATAAAATCAATCTTAAAATATATACCTGGCTTTGTTTTAGGAAGGAGGTCCTTTGCAAGAGAATCATTATATAAAAAAAGTCTAAAAACCTGTGTCAGCTAGCGCTCAACCAACATGACTTGAAATCTGTCCCAAACCATTCACTTGCGGCTATGCTGAGCTGTGAAGTCAAATAAAGCATATAGCGAAAGTCCATTTTATAGTTTTAAGAGTTCTCTGAAGAACTGGCCATTGGTACAATATCTACAAGAATGTGTCCGACTTATGTCATTTGCAAAAAATGTTATTTCATCAGAGTATGGCTACTTTTACATGGAGAAAGATGCATTTTGCCTACAGATGATGTACTTTTAACACGTACTTAACAGGGGCTAACTAGTCAAATCTTGGCCCTCTGCTCAACCCTAAATGCAGTCTGCATTTAACGGCAGTAAGTGTCCAATTTAGGGTTAGAAGTCAACAGTATTTACCACCCACTGGTCTGTGCATTTGCCTCCACCCAAAGACATGAACTCAAGGTCCATCAAACACATCCAACACCTTCACCTCCAAGACTCCCACTCTTCCTCTGCCTCTCATATCCACTTCTCGCCTCTTTCCGCTGTCAGTTATCTGTCTACAAAGATCCACCTTTCCATTGCCACTCCTTCCCATGCCTTTGATTTTCTGTCCATCAAGGGGGCGTGGATTAGTGCTCTCTTGTTTATCTGCTCGTCTGTTTTATCTATCTATCAGCAAGGCCTCTGTTGGGCGGCTGTGGCCTACGCTACGCATTAATCCCGTATCAGCCCGGCGCCCATCCATCAGCCTGCTGTCTATCACGTCAGATCCATCATCCGCCCATCTGTCTCCTACTGCCCACGTGAACCACCGGATGAAGGGATAGAGCGAGAAAAGTGCAGGACAGAGATGAAACGGAGGAGAATAGAGGGGTGGAGATGGGTTCTGCTATGCCAGCAGGCCTTCTTCCACCCTCCCCCATCTGCCCGAGCACGTACAGCGAGCTTTGCATGTCCCGACATGCTTATTACCTCCTCGGTTTGTTCCCCTGTAATTTGTTTGTTTGTTTGTTTTTCCTTTCCCTTGCTTGTTAATTCTAGCCAATGGGAACGGCGCCAGCGGAGGGAAAAGCTCAGGATGGGTCATAAATCCCATCAAGCCCTGGTGCAGCTGGAATCTGCCTCCGCTTCCCCTCCTCCACCCCCTTCCCCGCCAGCGAGGGATTCAGCACAAAAGCTTACCGCCCTGAAAAAGGCTCAATATCTGGGTGCACAAGGGTCAGATTGATTGCTATTTATACACAAGGACGTTTAAGTGCAGAGGAAGAGGAATCTAAGAACACATGCTGGGTGGGTCTATGCACCGCTGCATTGATGCACAATGCAGCACAGGTGCAAAGACAGGTGTGCACATGGCCGAAAGGAAAGGTGACTGTGAGAGGATTGGGTTAGGAGTGTGAGAACGAATCAGAAAGAACCGACAGGCCCCCACGCTGCTGACCTTGTCCGATGGCCCCTGTACATCACAACAGCACCTTTTATCTGGACTTCTGTACGCAGTGGCCCTGGCTCCGTAAAACGACTCTCGCAGTGTTCTAAGCGCCGAAAGAGAAAACAAGCATCTCCAAACAAATGTGTCTCTTCCACAAATGAATGAGAGCAGACAGCTGTCAGGAGCAATCCATATCCATCTTCAGTTAAGCAAAGCTAATTAGTTCCACAACTGGGTTTCCTGTCCCACTCAGAGACGCGGCAGTCTGACAAAAATCCCTATACGGGATGTGGGATCAGTGACTCATGTGTCAGCCCATTTTATGGCAAGATTTCTGTGCACGAGCGGCTGCGTGTGAGAAATCGTGCCTTTTGACTTGTGCCCGAGTGTATGCTTGTGTGTGTGTGTGTGTGTTTTCAATTTAGTGGAGGGTGATTATACAAGTGTGAAGGTGCCTTGTTCTAAATTGGTTGCCTCTAAAATAGAAAAGATTGCAGTGTTTAACAGATGCAATCACCAATCAAGGCTGGCACAAACACACACCTACACACTCATTTACATTCGCACACCCACCTACACACCAGAACGCAACATCACGCTCGAAGAATCAATCCCTTTCTCAGACAAATAACAGAATAAAGAGTGTGGATACCCCGATCGATATTGTACCTTTAAAGCATTAGAGTTCATCACCACGTCGAGCTCTGAATGGCCGCATGACCCTCTGTTTAAGCTGAAACTACATTAATTCAGGCGATCGATATAAGCAATCTTTGGAAGAAATTCACCCAGCGTGAAAACAAGAATACATGGAAAAAGAAGGATGACTCATTTTAACAAAAAATTCTGAGGTACTTAATGCCAAGTGTTTTATTTGCACCTTGGTGCCAGCTGAGACCATGACTGGGCAAAAAGAATGATTAAGATGTTGTAAAGCCACTGAAAAGTGTACAGGTGCATCTCAATGGATTAGAACGTCGTGGAAAAGTTCATTTATTTCACTAACTCAACTCAAATTGTGAAACTTGTGTATTAAATAAATTCAATGCACACAGACTGAAGTAGTTTAAGTCTTTGGTTCTTTTAATTGGAATGATTTTGGCTCACATTTAACAAAACCCACCAATTCGCTATCTCAACAAATTAGAATATGGTGACATGCCAATCAGCTAATCAACTCAAAACACCTGCAAATGTTTCCTGAACCTTCAAAATGGTTACACAATAGCCTATACAATCATGGGGAAGACTGCTGATCTGACAGTTGTCCAGAAGACAATCACTGACACCCTCCACAAAGAGGGTAAGTCACAGGAGGCCATTACTGAATGGTTGGCTGTTCACAGAGTGCTGTATCAAAGCATATTAAGTGAAAAGTTGACTGGAAGGAAGAAATGGGGTAGGAAAAGGTGCACGAGCAACAGGGATGACCACAAGCTTGAGAATACTGTCAAATAAAGCTGATTCAAACACTTGGAAGAGGCAGTAATTAAAGCAAAAGAAGCCCATATCAAGTATTGAGTAAATACACAGTAAATGACCATACTTTCCAGAAGGCCAACAATTCACTAAAAATGTTTTTTTTATTGGTCTTATGAAGTATTCTAATTTGTTGAGATAGTGAATTGGTGGGTTTTTGTTGAATATGAGCCAAAATCATCACAATTAAAAGAACCAAAGACTTAAACTACTTCAGTCTGTGTGCATTGAATTTATTTAATACACGAGTTTCACAATTTGAGTTGAATTACTGAAATAAATGAACTTTTCCACGACATTCTAATTCATTGAGATGCACCTGTATGTGTTAGTTCTAATAGGAAGACCGTGTCATTCATTCAATTTTTTGCATTTAATCAGAATGTAGCTTCTGCTTTAAAGGTCCTTTAACAACTGCCTTTCGTTGCATCATTTGCCAGCGCCCCCATTAACTCAACACCACCAGTTTGACATAAAAAATTTAAAAAAAAAATAATAATAATTATATTATTTTACTAAGTATAACTAAATATATTTGATCAATGTAATTAAAAATAATTATAAATAATAGGTTTTAAAAAACATATTAATTAAATAACTATTATAAAATATAATTTAATACTTCAAAAGATAAATTTTATATATAATTTATGATCAAAAATAGAGTAAAAACAGTATATTATTACAATTTAAAATATTTCTTTTCTATTTGAATACATTTTAAAATGTAATTTATTCCTGCGATGACAAAGCTGAATATTCAGCATTCATTACTCAACTTTTCAGTGTCCCATGATCCTTCAGAAATTATTCAAATAAAATCATTCTAAAATCATTTTTATCCATTTCAATTTCTTATTATTAATTTCAGTGTTGAAAACAGCTGTGCTGCTTAACATTTTTGTGGAAACAGTGACACATTTTGTTTAAAATTATTTTAAAGTGTAAAAAAACAGCATTTATTTGAAGTAGAAGACATTATAAATGTCTTTACTGTCACTTTGATCAACTATTTTTATTGATTAATTTAAGTATTTAGTTATTTTAAATTATTTGCAATCTAAAATAGTATAAAGCATATAATTAGAAAATTATAACTGAAAAAGAATTATAATAGCATACACACATCTTTTAGCTAGGAGACCACATTTATATGCACAATAACATACTACCTGTGGCTCCTATATTGGGCCGCACACAAGACTCATCTCTGCCAGGTCGTTAAATACAGTGGTCTGCACTGGTTATAATGAGGTCAACAGCATCTATAATGTCTAATAGCACATCAGCCAGGAGTTAGAGAGCTGATACAGTGTTGACACTGGATTGCGACAGCATGTAAACTGCATGGATATTAGTCCTGTGCATGGACTGGAGGGCATTGTTATGGTCATGTGGATTTTGCATAGGTCAGCAGGTACTTTGCTGAGGGGCAGCACTGCGCATTGATTGGACAGCGCACTCATTATGGGATGTCAAGGCATGCTAGCTTGGTCTGTTCAGAATGTTTGGTGCAATTGTATGAGCAGGGAATCACTGGCAGTCTATAGAAATGGTGGTATGGTTCAAACAGATATCCATGATTCAGTTGCATTGCTAAATACCATTTTCTTTACAAAGCCGTGACATGACACCGATGACATTAAAGAAATAGCTCACCCAAAAACGGAAATATGCTGAAAGTTTATTCAGGCCATGCAATATGCGGATTTGTTTGTTTCTTGATCAGAACAGATTTGGAGAAATTTAGCATTACATCACTTGTTCACCATTGGATCCTCTACAGTGAATGGGTGCCATCAGAATGAGAAACATGAAAACATCACAATAATCCACACATCTCCAGCCCATAAATTAATGTCTTGTGAAGTGAAAAGCTGCATGCTTGTAAGAAACATTCATATTTGTAAGAAGCAGATTTCTCTCCTGATTCAGACAAGATGACTTTTTCACTGGTGAAAGCAATATTATGGATTATGTTATAGGCAGAAGCAATGGTTTGAAGTTAAATCATCTTGATGGATTTGTTTCTTACAAACACACAGCTTTTTAATTGATGATCTGGAGTTATGTGGATTACTTGTGGATTATTGTGATGTTTTTATCAGTTGTTTGAACTCTCATTCTGACGGCACCCATTCACTTGCAGAGGATCCATTGGTGAGCAAGTAATGCAATGGAACATTTCTCTACATCTCTTGGATGGACTGAGAAGAAGCACATTTTCAGCAAATTTTAATTTTTGGGTGGACTATTCCTTTTAAGGATTGAAAATAGCTACATATTGCTGGAGAAATGGAATGATCTTTTTAGAGTAAACATCTTTCATCATTCATCCAAAAAAAAAAAAATAAAAAATAAAAAGTGTGTGGATATTAATACACTGTCTTGTTTGTTCCAAATCCGCTTGTGTTAAAAGTAATGCCAGCGTCATAGGTTGCAACTCACAATGAGCCACATAATCTGCTGCCATTAGCTGCCCAGCTGTTTCAACCATTGCATGTGCATTTCCACTGTCGCTCGGCTGCGCGCTGAACATTTTTTGCTCTATTTATGATGAATATACAGTACTAGACAGATGCAACAGAAGTGCAGGCACATTTGTTTTGCTGTAAAGTGATGTGCGCTAGTGGGGATGTTACAGAGTTTTCAATCATATTCGGTTCAGTGTTGTGTTCAGCTTAGGTGCTCTTAGCAGTCAGTTACCGGCACGGAAATACTATTGTAACTAACTGATGGAAATGTCACATACTGGATAATCTATTAGAGGAGTGAGGAAATCTGCATAATTTGTAATGCAACAATTGCAGCTGCACTTATAGCGTTTATAAACTCTTCGAGGCAACTATTTTCTAGCAAATGAGATAGTTTGTTTCATAGAAATCAATTTAAAAAGACTAAACAATGAAAATTGTGATTACTTGTGACTATTATGGTTTTACTTCAAATACCACCATTAAACGGTGGCTGGTTTAGTAAATTTCTATGTCAGGCTGTAATTTTAGAGCAACAATTAAAATGGTACAAGACTACCAAAAAGAGAGAGCTTGAGATTGAAAATCCAAAATGCATCATTTACGCATCATTTATTAATTTAATAATCTTTATGCATCATTTATTAATTTAATAATCAATAATAATTAGACTAATAATTAACAGATGAAGATAAGTATCTACAATTGAGAATAAAATTGCACACTTTAAAAGAAGAAACGTTTAACAGAGGTTATGTCCCATTATTCATATTTGTATGTGTCCATTCAAGCAAAGTAAGTCAAATGTTATTTTCTTGCTTAATTTCTGGTATATTATGTTTATATTCTGGAATATTTTGAGTAACTCAGTTATTCTGTTTGTATCTGCAGCTTCACTCATGAGCCAAACCTCCTTGTTTTCCCTAGATGCATCTCTCTGACTTTAGCATGCTCACGACTACTGAAGTCTGATTCTGTCTGTGCTGTTTGAATTAAGTATGTTCAATAAAGACTTTGAATCTTCTTCGTGCCATCAGACTGTGAGCTATGATTGACGGCCTTGGGGGGCTGTTCACTCAGGACACGTTCTTGCATTCCATATGTGCTATTTTTTAATTGTTCATGTTTGTAAACAAGCACCAGATGGATATCTCACTGTATTTTCAGCGTCTTGCAACATTAATGTCATAACTATGTCAAGTTAAAAATTAGAGTGAATGCTAAAACAATGAACCCGTAATTTACTCAAAAAGGTTATTTTATAATTATGAGAAGCATAAAATGTCTACATACATTTATAATTCCTGCAACACAGATGCAGGTAACATAGGTTATGATTCATCAGTGAATACCCAGTTTCATAATAAAAAGTTTAAACATCATCTGAGGCCGTTTACTTGTTGGCCAATTAGATATTGATGTGTCAGTGGAGAGGAACCGAGCTGGTATTGTACCGAAGCCAGTGTTGGTATGGAGCCAGTCTTACTCTAATGAGTCCATCTTAAGAATGTGTGTTCGTGAAAGACTTTTTACTCTTTCTCTCCCTCTTTTGGCTGTGTTTTGACAGTGTCTCTTGTTTTCTTTTCTTTTTTTTCCCACACTGTCCTTCCACTTCTCTTTCCAAGTGCTCCCTCCTGCTCCCTCCTGCCCCCTCCTTCCCTCTCTCTGCAAACAGGCAAACAAACAGCTGCCTTTAGTCCCTGGCTGGTTAGCTGTGGTGCCTCCTCCCTCGGGCTCAGAGAACTCCCTGACAAACACACACGCAAACCAATACACATGACCCCCAGCATATCTGAATTCTGCTGGGAGAGCATGCTAACAAATGACCAGGCATGACATAACACTGCACTTATCATGCCTATTGATCTGCATTGATCAGGCCATGTCTATCACTGCATGACTGTGAAATTCAATTTAGTGACATATGCGGTATATGCATGAGTGTTACTGAAACTTTTTTTTTTTTTTATTTGCAGAATAATAGCCAGAGGGAAAACATCATCTCAGAAACAAATTCCACCAAAAATGGACTTATTTATTATAAAATAAATACTATTTATTATAATTTTGTTTCTCAAAGTATGCCAGATTCATTTTAATTTTTTCTATTTTTTAATTAAATAATAATAATAATAATAATAATAATAATAATTATTATTATTATTATTATTATTATTATTATTATTATTAAAATAGTAGTATTGTTGTTATTTTATTAGATATTATTTTTTACAAACCTTTGAATGTGGCCTTATTTTGGCAAGTATGCCAAAATTATGAATTTAATTCAGTTACAATAATAATAATAATAATAATAATAATAATAATAATAATAATAATAACAACAAAAAATTCTACTTAACGATGATGATTATCATTAAATACTAATTATTTAAGCTACTATTGTTGTTATTTTGTTAATTTCTTCTTTTTCTTCTTCTTCTTACTATTATTATTATTAGATATTTATTCATATATCATTATTCATAATCCATTTAGTAATGTTCATTTTTAATTCATAATATTTTACCAACTATGAAACATCATTTTAGAAACCAAATTTACTAATTTATTTGCACACTTGTGGATGTAGCTTCATTCTGCTGTGTGCCAAAATTATAATTTAATTTGATACAATTTTTAATTAAATTAAATTGTAATAAATAATAATAATAATAATAATAATATTATTATTATTATTATAGGTATTTCTCCCCAAATATAGCAGGTTAGAAAAACACATAGCATAAAAGTTCATTAGGAAGACTATTGCTGTTAAGTCTATCTGGGAGTTCTGTTGAACGTCTGTGAGCTATTATTATTATTATTATTATTATTAAGGTCTGTAAGCTATTATATTCAACACTCTCTGCTGCTCCCTCCATCACCTGCACAACTCCGTTCAGCTTGACTTCCCTCTCCAGGCCAGCGCTCACGCGGGGAGCTGACTGACAGGATGTGAACGGAATGATGCACGACTGACATTTCGCATCCTGTCGAGCGAGTTCTTCCATTTCGTTTTCAAATGAACGTTTTCAAGGAATTTCACTCAAACCAAATCACCGTGGAATTCCACATACAAATTTATATGAGGACAAGACAGAAGTGGATTAGTACAGTCCTGTACCGCTCGCACGCGCATTATACACAGTGCCGTTTCATAACGTCCCACACAGAACACAAAATTATGAGCTATAGTTGGTTGTTCAGCAGGCGGCAGATGGCAACACCCTTTTATGTGCTGATCAGTGAAACAATTCTGGCTTTCCCTTTAGCTGCTAAATTGGCATCAAATGGCATCCTAGTTGGGAAAAAAATAACACAGCAGGAACAGCCTCGTGTCTTGTTAAATATGTTGGATAACCAGAGCTGTTTTGGACCACTCCTCAGAAGCGGCAAAAAGGCGCTTTTAATTGGGGAATGTCTTGGCCTGGATGGATTGTGATATTAAGCAATCACACAGTGGTATTGTGTTGGCGACAGAAGTGGGTGTGAAGCCATTTTGAAAGGCTTTAGCTGGCAGAGCCACTTTTGACAGCAATACCCCAAGTAAATTGCCCCCGTATCTCAGCGCTCCATTGATTGGACTCTATTTTAGCCTTTCACAGCTGTAAACCGACGCAACCCAGCCCCCTTGCTGAGTCGATAGACATGATCCAAAGACAGCAGCCAAACAATCCGCTATCTGTCCAGACGGACCCATTCAGCTAATTTAACATGCACTCAATTTATGAAAAAGAGCTTTCATTGATTTTTCTATTCATATGCACTTGTTGATCAAGACATTCCACTGGGCTCCACGATCAAGCCGACGGTTCCCAATCTGTGGCGTATGGAGGTGAGCACTCCTCCTTCCCTGGTTCCAGATATAGTTGGTTTTTTCCACCGTGCTCTCTGAGACTCGCACAAAAGCCTTGATGCCTGGCGCCTGTAGTTACAGGCTGCTGCATTCATCCGCACATTCAGAACAGCACTTCATGACACAAAGGCCGCGACTCAGGCGCAGTCTCGAAAGGGACGCCCAGTTCCTGCTGCTTTTGTGCCTTTTCACAACAACTGGGACAGTTGCGACAGCATCCACATGAACTCCGTTCTATATTTCGCTCTGTCTCCCCCAGTGAGTTGCAAAAACCCCATTCATTCAGTAATGAGCAGTCTCATAATGCAATGACTGTCAACACATAATGAACTAACAGAAGAAAGGCCAAGGCTGTTGCGACTAATCAGACATGAAATATTAGCAAACAATCTTTTGCAACAAAACTATTCACACCGATTTCGATGCCAGATTTGCCACTCAATGAAACAGTTCGACTACCTTAATGAATTGTATTCACTTCAAACAACTACAAAAATCACCCAAAATAAAACAAGACTAAAACTGTTTCTGCTATACAAAACTTGCCAAAATATGCTTACATTGTATTTTAAGGTGATGCTGTTACAGTGTAATTACACAAATATACACTGAGTAGTATTAGTGAACTACATGTACTTACTATACAGTAAAGGTTAGGGTTAAGGTTTGGTTTAGGTTAGTTATTTGTAATTATGCATAATTTATTGTTATTACTGTAGTAAGCACATATATAACGGTCACCTTCAAAGTGTTACCAAACATTTTTTTCCTGATTAAAAACAGTTGCATTTCATTTAACTGTTTTAAACAGATAAATTATGTTGTAAAATGTACACAAGTATTGCATTAAAAAAGTAGTAGTTTGCATAATTTTTTTTTTTGCATAAAGTATTTTTCCTCAATTAAATAAAATGTGTATATATATATACACATTTTATGTGTGTGTGTGTGTGTGTGTTTGTATATATATACACACACACATACACACACACACACATACATACATACATACACACATATATATTATATATACAGTAGTCAACATTTGAAGTGGATCAAAACTTTCATCAAAGCTGTTCTAAAACCAAAATGTGTTCTTGTCTTAGGAAAACTTTGATGAACTTTTTTGATCCACTTCAAATATTGACTACTGTGTGTATATGCGTATTCCAACTAATCTCAATCAAGCTGCAGTTGGGCTGTTTTGAATACGTAAAAACATAAAATACAGCTAACTAACACAATGAAAACATGATAACATAAAAAAAAAAAACATGATTTTTGAACATTTAAAAAAACTGAGTCATCTGTTTTTGCAAATAAACTTCATATAATATATATATATATATATATATATATATATATATATATATATATATATACACAAACACACACACAAATACATACTTTATGGATTTGTTTAGGGATACTCAATGCAATTATGCATAATTTACTGTTTTTACTATGGTAAGTACATGTAATGCAACAAGGACACTGTAAAATAAAGTGATATTTCAAAAACCAGCAACAGTTAAAAATATAAATACAATGTTAAAAAAATTCACACTGAAATCTGATGATGATTTATTCATGTTTGCTTTAGCTACTTTTTCAAAACAAAGCCTTGAATGCTGCAGTGTCCATATGGACCTCAGAGGACACTCCCTCTGAATGGGCCTTACAGGAAGCTACAAGCAGCAAAAATCTTACACTACTGGATGATTGACAGCATAACAATACCCTAACCCTGTGGGGGCCCAGTGAGCAAGAGATACAGATAAACAGACAGAGAGAAAGGAGGAGAACAGAAGGAGACAAGGGTCTGAATCTGTTCTAAAAAGAAAGGGGGGGGGGGGGGGGGGGGGGGGGGGGGGGAACAGTAACAGAAAAAGCAAAGGCTTTGTGCACTCATGAGACGCTGGTGCACTGAACAAGAGAAAATGAAAATTATATGTCCTCTCAGCAGCTGGCCTGGACCATCTGTACACACCTTTGCTTAATGCAGCTAAGTGCACTTGAGGAGGATAGAAAACTGAGAGATGGTATGATTCAAAGGAGCGTTAAATGCCATGAACAAGCGCTTTCCATAACTTTCAAACCAGAAGGTCAAACTAGGACAATGTGCATGTCCCAGTTCTCAACTGTTTTGTTTGTTCAAAGATATACCGAAGAAAATAGTGTGGAAATGTCAAACTGTTTTTAGTGGAAAGCACACAGAACAAGCTTCGCCACTAAATAAAAATCACCCAAACCTTGCTGTTGCTGTCTCTGTTAGATGCCCAAACAATTCAAAACACTGTGATGCACACTTTCACATTACAGACAAATTAATTATTTCATTAAAAATAAAAATAAAGAGAATTAAATATGTTGGGCTAATAAATTTCCATTATTTTGCTATTAATTGGATATTTTTTAAATAATTTTTTAATGATTGTACTCAAAACTAAAAAAACTGCACATTTACAATAAAAATCCAAATGACTTTTCCCCCAGTAGTCCATGATACAGTCTACTTTGTACTTTCCTCCTTGTTCTTTTCTTTTAGATTGCGAGGGAAATAAAATCATCGTTGGAAGCTTGACCATCACAGCCGTTGTTTCAAGGCACGGTAAAATGGGCTAACAAATCATGCATCTGACAATAATGTTGCTATGACTGAATCACTATGTGGATCCATATGTCAAATCCAGACCATTGCCGTGAAAGCTCTGCCAAAATAAAGATGACACAGATGCAGCCAATCTATCAAATTCCTTTTCATCATACACAGGAAATGCTGAGCACTGGCCACTTTGGCAAAAGCAAAGGAAAAGCGATTCAAATAAATTTCTCCAATGATTACTGCCACAATATAAAAATGGGAGCTATCATTAATATTGTGCTAATGCTTGACTATAATTCATCTGCTCGGAGCTTAGAATAATTGTTCTGACATTCGGACAGAGACGCATAAATCCTTCGCTCTGTTCGGAGAGAGTGTTTGGCAGTGAACCAGTCCTGAAGCCGAGCACTGGCATTTTAGACCTAAACCAACATCAAGAGGCTTCTGCTCGCACTGAGGCGTGACGTTTAAAATGGAACCTGCTGCTTTGAGGAGATTCAACTTTGGTCCAGTCGTGTCCATTTACCCCAATGTCACCCAGCCAGTCACTTTTCCTACTAGCAATGTGCTCTTCTGCATAGACTCGACTCTATCATATTTTAGTGTCCTTGTGATTTCCCTTAATGTGTGTAAATATAGTGACATTAATGCTTATATCACTGCTCACATAGGCCTGTTCATTCAAGACATGCAAAGGTCGAGCACTGGATGATTTATCCCGTGTAACACTAGAGTGCTTTAATTCGAGGTTTCTTGTAGGCCTATAACATATAATGAGATATTGATGGTAAAACGCTCTTTTTCAGGACAGAAATGTGATTTAGATGATGCGTGATAGAGGTATCAGAAGCCATGATCTTTCTGAATCTCTGTATGGCTCATCATTTCATGATATCTCATCCATTTAAATAAAGGTTAGCTCAAATAAAACTGCGTAACTTATTTTTGTCAGCGTTTATTACGTTGAAGTAGCAGCAAAATGTGCTCAAATATTTGAACACGAATTCTGACTAAAAACAAAACAATTACGACAGTCATCTCTAAATTTTAGCTAATTTACAAGCACACATATATGTAGCTACTTTACAAAATGTTTGCTAATTTTGCAAACATACAGGTTATTAATAAACTCTAAAGGTTAGTGTATAGTTGAATCAAAGTGTCAAATTTGACATTTTGTGGGATATAAATGACCCGCGCGGATCTATCATTACGCGCGAGCGTTTATTTGTGTCTGACGCATCAGTATCACGCGCGGTCTATATCCATAAACATAAAACATCAATAAAACGTCAATAAATAAACCTCATTACATGCCAGAGGTGACAGAGATATCCGTGCCGAGTCCTCCCGCAGCATATCCAAACCATCATAAAAAAAACCTCGGGTTCATACCTTACTGCGTTTCCTCCTGTTCTTCACTGAATCTCATTCATTCTTCAGTCCTCCTGTCGTTTTTCTGTCGGTTTCTCCTTCTTCGTGCGGATGCATGCAGATTAAGAACGAATAGCCCGAATGGAGCAGTCCAGAGAATTAACGGAGGGAGAAAATTCGTGATAAAGACGCACAAAACGACGAAAAACAATCCGACATGTTAAGTTAATACTCAAATGACCGCACTCGCGTTAAAATCCTAACAAAACAACAACTCGCATTGTCATGCGATGTTTGACACTCGACTCACTGATAATAAGTCCACATGAGACGCGAATGAGAGAATAAAATATCGTCCGCAGTCCTTGTTTTCAGCACTGAACATAACGCGAAACGTCTCCCCAAATCCAAGAAGCAAAACACAGACGCGCAGAAACGTCAGGAGTGGACGCTGGAAAGCCCGTAAGTGTTCATATCGGATTCCCTGTCGTATTTAACACACACATTAGAGCAAAAATGAAAGGTGGTGGTGTCGACCCATGTGTCCTCTCGCCTCGAAACCAGCAGTCGCTCTGACTCCCTCCGTCTGAAGACGCGTAACGTCGATGTATCTCTCTCTCACAGCACACCGACTGACTTCTTATCTGAACCCCATCTAAATTAATAAACCATATCCAGGTTTATTAGTTTGCACCCTGCGTGACCGTGCGCAAAATGACAATGTATTATTGATCAGTCTCAATGACTGAGTCATTGACTGATTCAACCTGGTAAATAATTAAGGACTTGCTTACATGCAGCTTATTTTTAAAGGCTGCTATATTTAAACTAATTATGTAGCTGTTATGAATATGATGAATGTCTCCTGACTGATCCGTCTGCTGTCCAGCATGGTGTGGTGGGGTGATATTGTGTGATTATTCAGATGGCTTTCGGTGTGGGACGCCTCTCAGTTGAGCTTTCACTGTTTAGGAGTGTATTAAAGGGGGCGTGGCCTATGCGGGGGGCGGGATTGAGCGTATATGAAGGGGGCGGTGCTTGTGTAGGGGGAGTGGTTTATTACAGGTGATAATAATCCTACACTCTTTCTAGACAGACACCTTTAAAAAAAAATCCTAAAGGACTTTTTTCCCCTCACAAAACATGCTTTAAAATCACTTGTTAAACTACTATTGCCAATGTGTGTTAGCCAATATTTACTAAGAACACAGACTTTAAAATAATAATCATAATTCAATAATTAGGTCTACTACACATTAGTATAGATGTATAGTAATTAATTATACATGTAACACAAAGTGCTACATTATCTTTTTGAAATCAATTTTAATCAAGAGTCACTAGTCTAATCATTACTGAGAGATGTGGTCAATAATTATTAAATCTATTTTTAAAAATTAATTCTTACTCACATATGAGTTATATATAGGCTACATACCAATTACAGTTGGCCTATGCCAGTGTCCTCTGTGACAGCCCGTTTCGTTAAGATTCTGTGTTGACCTTAAGGGATTTGGTTAGTGCTCTATTTGAAGGGCAGTCATGATCACATTAACTGTCAAATCAGAGGAAACTGGCTCAAAGTCAACAGGATAGCCTACATTTTCCTTTCATTACTAAATGACTTTTTTTCAATAGTTCTGGCCAGACCATTTTCCCTGACAACAGAGCAGCAATATGTGCTCAGACTTTTGATTTTCTTAGATAATCTATGAGGATATAATGTCCTCTCTGCTTTCTATTGCACTTGCCATCCCAATTTCATAAGCACACACTCATATGTATTTTTAGTCTATGTATTCAACTAATGTCACAAACAAGACTGTTGTTTAGATTATCAGGTAATCACAGGCGTGCTGATATTATTATTGCTTTTTAAAAACAGTTCAGTAAGTTAAAGTAATATTGTGTATAACCTACATTTTAGTCATCATATCACCAGTAACTCTATCTATTTTTGTCCCACCAACAAATATGATCACAAACGAAGTCAGAATCAGTCGTGAAGCAGTCATGTCTCCAGACAACACAATAATGGCATTCCAGAATCAATCAGTGTTTGAATGAATCGACTGAGTGAATGATTCAGTGAGTCACTTATAACCTTTCACATTTCCAATTCACATGCGATTCTTGCTGTTAAAATAAGAGTTGTGGCTCTTAATTGATAAAAGCCATACATTTTTAGTTTGACAATAAAAATACTAAAAATAATACCAAACAAGTAACTTGAATTCAAGCAGTTCTTTTTTCAACTCAAGTATATTAATTGGATATAATTTCATAAATTTAATGAGAGAGAGAGAGAGAGAGAGTATGGAATATAGTAGGGAAGTAGTACTTTCCTATAGTAATATTCATTAGATAATAGTATAACATCTATATTACACAGCAACTCCACTGTGAAATGCTGACTTGACCATTTGCATTGTAAAACTGATCACTCACCTGCATATTCCAGTCATGTTTATATGTTTGTGATCTTGCTGTTCCTAAAGAGTGGGCTCCAAATATATTAAAATAATTAACACACACACCTGAAAGAAATCAAACAATCAAACTTGACGAGGACAGGAACAGGAACAGGAAGGACCAAAAAGCATGGAGGGGAAAACACACAAGACAAGACAGACATGACTGTGACAATCAGCAGATATTAATAATATAAATTCTATATAAAATTAAATTTTTCTTAAATAGTACTATGTGCACGTTAGATGATGGCAAAGATAATACAAATACAAAACACGGTAAATAAGCATGTGCATTTAAATATCCAATATTTTAATTTATAGTGTGCATTTATTTGCACGTTCATTTCCCCTATTTTTCCATATATATTACCTTTTCTGTCATCTAACACTCACATGGTATTATTTTAACACATTAATTCATTTTATTACAGTGTAATGGGGAAAAACGCAAGGTTTCAATACACTTTTTTTTTTTTTTAAATTTTAACGCATTTTATCTTGAGCGCTGCATTTTTAGAACACTGTATCATGCACGACATACTGCAAAAGACACAAGCACAACAAGTTATAAAAGAAAAACAACGGTAAACAAGCACAGTGGAATAAAAAAATGTGTTCTGTTAATTATCCCTTAAATGTAATCTTTAGCTAATCTCAAATTGAACATTTTTTTCATGTTGTACATACTAATGTTGTAATGCCTAAATTCAATTGTAGCATCCACAAATTTTATTTTTAGTCTGTTTAATTCACTATTTAAAAACACATTTAAATAATTTTAAAAGGACAAATTTACTCTGCAAGTATGAAGTGACATTTAGGTGTTTTTACAGAGGTGGCATGAATGTATTTACACAGCAATTACAACTGTATAGTTTGGGGCTGAGGTGGGTGAGAGCAGGTAACATTTAGTCTAACTTTTATGTGGTATTGCATTTTTACATTGAATTTTGCGCAGGCACAGAGAAGCCTTAACTCGGCTGGTTGTGTAAAGATGCCTTAATATAGAATTTCATTATCAGCCATTTATTATCAGCCATACCGTGAAAAGTATGATCAGATTGTCGGTATTGGCCAGACTTGTAATATCTATGCATCTGTGGTATCATTCGTATCCATAGCAAGATTCATTTAATACTCATGCCCAATGCAAAAAGTTTAATACTTTGGTTTGGGGGATTTGAAAAACTCTAACCACAACTTGCAAATTACAAATTCACACATGCCTTTCTCTTTATTCAGCAAACTAGAACAAAATCTCAAGCTGCAAAGGTCACTGAAATACCTAAAGAGATTCCAAGCTTCAACTTTTCTTATTTTTGCGTGAGATAGTAAAAGAACACAGTGATGAGTGTCAAACTAAGAGAAGAGCTCTCCACGTCATGTTTTTCTCTGCTTTAATGCAAAGATTTCATTAGATTCGGTATATTGATTCAGACGAGCTACATCCTGCTCACAGTGAGAGCTCATTTCAGGGAGAAATGTGACTGCTTGAGAAGAGGAAGACTCAAGAAAAGAAACAATCATATGATGGCTTTCTTAAACTCTACTACACCACTTTAAGACCTCATCTTCCATCAGCGATCATCGATGCCCTTCATCTGACAGGTGGATCTTCATTAATAGTAGCATCTCAAAACCTAGCCGGTTCTCGCTCGCTCTGTTTCAATCTGTTTCTCTTTCTCTTTTGCAATATGAAATAGTCCATTATCTGCTCTCAGGGCTAATTGGTGTATTAACGCCATGCTGTGGGTGACAGAGGGAGCAAGGGAGACGCTGGATGAATATGGATAAGAGAGAGTCAGAGCGTTCGTGTGCGCACGAGAGAAAGACTGGGGGAGGGAGCTGTGCAGAAAGAGTGAAAATGGGAGGCCAAGGTAAATCTTTTCAGCAACACAAGTGGTTGAGAGGTGGATGGTGAAGTGACGAGTGGTGGTGGGGAGGGGGGAAAAAAACGTCCAGTAATGGCTGAGTTTTTTTTCCAGACGCCCTTCTCTCTATCCTTCTCTATTCCTCTCTCACCGACATTGCCCATCAGCCCAATTATCCACTTTCCGTGGCGCCAGTGCCAGCATATGGAAATGCAAATTGCACAGAGAAATGTTTTCCTTTTTTCAAAAGCAGTAGAAGGTAAGTAGCTCTCGAGGACAGGGGGAGACAGAGGAAGCACGTGCACGCTTGTGTGTGTGCGTTGGTGGGAAGTATGTTTCTGGATGCTGTGCGTCACCTCCACATGTATTCCCAAGCGTTCCAGTTGCTTAAAGGAGTTGTTCATCCAAAGAAAACGAATATTCGCTGAAACTTACCTCACCCTCAGGCCATCCAAGATGTAGATGAGTTTGTTTCTTTATTGGAGCAGATTTGGAGAAATTTAGCATTTGATCACTTGCTCACCAATGGATTCTCTGCAGTGAATGTGTGCCGTCAGAATAAGAGCCCAAACAGCTGATAAAAACATTACAATAATCCACAAGTAATCCATGCATCTCCAGTGCATCAATTAACATCTTGTGAAAAAAAGCTGCATGTTTGTAAAAAATAAATCTATCTATAAGAGGTTTTTAACTCCAAACTGTTGCTTCTGACTAAATATGCATCTTCTATCAAGAACATTGCTTTCGCTGGTGAAAATCGAGAGAAATATATGCTGATCGAGCACCATTTCCAAGTGAAAGCAGTCAAAAACAGTTCTGAACAAATATGTTGGTGCATTTTGATGTGATAGGACAACAGTGAATGGACTTTTTCACAGGAGGAAGCATTATTATGGATTATGGACTGGTATTTTTTTCCAGAAAAGGCCTTATTGATGGATTTGTTTCTTACAGACACAATGATGTAATACTAAATTCCTCCAAATCTCTTCTGATGAATAATCAAACCCATCTACATCTTGGATGGCAAATTTTCATGTTTGAGTGAAGTATTCTTATAAACGATTACGTCCTTAAATGTGGATGCACTGCGACACACGCCCAGGCACTTTTTCTCCGCATCACTCCCATGCAAAAGCCCCCAGGCTACCGAGTTAGCAAGCAGCTTCTAGCACTTTAGGTTTACAGATCAAAGGTCCATTTCCGTTCCCTCGTGCACAACATGGAGACATGTGGCGTATGATTATTCCGATAAGCTGCTGATATCCTCCAGGGTGGAAAGGATCAAATCAGAGGCTTTGTTGTGTTCATTATGCACACTCTCTCCAGTCACCTCTCCTCACGGCTCCTCCGGAGAGCGCCGCAAAGGCGACTCCTCGAATCCGCCGCATGCTCAATTATTTTCAATTATACCCATTGGCCTCCCTTGTATCTTTTCCCGTAACTTAATTGTGATCTGAAATGACTTGTTGATTGACAGCAGAAGGCAATTGGAGGCGAGAGAGATGGTGGCCCCTCTGGTAATTATCACAGATTGGTGTCAAGCACACATATTCCACAACTCCCTCTCTATCCGACAACAGCCTTCTGCGTCAGTGCAATCACTCAGATGGGACTGAGGATGTCACAGACGGCGATATCATAGTCATATTAAAACTCACGTATGGTGTGTTAACTGCAGTGGTTTTGTAGTAATGCAATACATAGTGCCTGGTAGGGATTTTCCCTGCAATTTCATGCTGAACTGTCTTTGATGTCTAGATGACCTTGCTTGTTACGAGTCTTTGTGAATTACATAAAGAGCAGTAAAGAAGAGCTCCATAAAGACATTTAATCCAGGGTCATCGGGGTGCCTCATTTCTAAGGTGATGTACTATGCTTACTCATCTTTCTCAGCTCCATCTATTAGAGAGCAGTAACCAGAGATGTGTCTTGATTATTTTGATATATTATATCTGTATAAAGACAGAGTGGTATACTCAGGTTTTTGAGCCACTGGCAGAGCTGCAATGGACTTGTTTTCAGGACCATGGATAGCTCAGACATCATAGTATGTTATTTCAGCACCATGGAGAGCACACTGACAGTACATTCAGTTACAAGTTGCATTCACACTTGGCTTTTTTTTGTTTTGTTTTTTTGTTTTTTTAAAGCAATGCAAAAATACTTCATAAATGAAAGATATGTCATCTCATTTGATTATTTTTTCATTTTATTTATTTAGCATCAGTGCAAAAACAGCTTCACATTAGTTAAAACTTTAAAACTGTGCCCTAACCAGACACAACATGACAAAATATGATGCCACAACACACAATAAAAGGTGTGTTGTCTATGTGAATAAGAGTTTTATCCCTAACCAGCCATGACAGCGATACATGACGAGCGACAGGGGATTCTATTTTTATAATAGCTTACATTTCTGTGATGCCACAGATGGGAAAAAGAACATACAAACTGTGTGTCCAATGCAGTGTTATTTTAGTATCATTGAGAAACAAAGAATTAGTTAAGATTAGTTTTTCTATTTTTATTATTTTTTTTTTTTTTTTCTGTTGTCATTTTAAGTTTAGTTATAGCGACTTGTTTTTTTTTTTTTTCTTTTTCTTTTTTTCTCCCAGTTTTAGTTTTAGTATAACAAGTTGAATGAAAATGAGAAATGTTGCCTTTGCTGAACTGGTTTAGCTTATTTTTTTTTTTAATATATTTTATTTCAGTTTATTTTAAGTAATGAACGTTTTTTTATGGTTTAGTTTTAGGTAACTATAATAACCCAGCAGTGACAATGATAATCTCAGATACTGATTACATGCTTTATATATTCTTAAAATATATTCTTAATTTTAGCTCAAAAATCAATGTGAGGGACTTTAATAACCATAATGAAAGTGACAAAGGAACACCTCAGATCTTCAAACAAAATAAAAGGAAAATAAGACTGTTCAAACTGTGAACAAACAAGAATATTCCATGATAAAGATTGCATGAGTCAGTGTATACATTTAAGTATTTGTTATAAATAACATTAAAATGGTTTTATTTTCTATTAAATTGATTACGTACTTCCATTTCCATTTCATTGAGAGTGCAAGACGTAGCTTGCAGAGAAACAGCCCACCCACATGCTCTTCTGATTGGCTGTGGTTTGTGATTGAATTTGTTCCATCTTGTAACCACGTCGCGTCTGGTGTGGACAAATTGCTTCTCGCTGTAATTTTATAACGTCACGCAGGACATAATATTACCCAAAGACCCAAAACAGTGAAGAATTCTGAGTGGATAAGCTACATTTAAAACTGCACTTGCTGAGCAAAATCATAACTAAACTTAGCTTCGCATCATGCCTAAAAACATGCTTATCCACTTATCTTCTGAACATACAGTATTTACCATAGTATAACAATATCTCTACAGGATGACACATTTCTACCATTGCACAGAATAGATTACCCAGCCCATGTTCTCACAACACTGCCAATCAGGCAAATTTAGGGCTTGTGTTCTTTGTTTTGTACAGATACCACTCTATGATATTTCAATCCTAGACATCAAACAGGTTATTCATGATAAATGCATGTTCCTCTTTCCATTTTGCAGTTTAGTGTGACTGAAGCAAAAACGAAGAACAATCAATCAAAATCAGGCCATAAAGTTCACTTGAAGTTGTTTCTGAAAAATCACAATTAGCTTTTCATTATTATTATTACTATTTTTATTCCATGGTGGAAACAAGCTTCCATACAAACTTATTTTTACCCCTAAGCAAAGAGCATAAAAGAGAGTATATCAGGGCCTTTTCAATCCAACCGTTCATAACCGTCTCATTCAGAACCATGGACAGCACCCAAAAATGCTCTCAACCTCACATGGCGCCACTGTTTGCCCTTGTCCTCATGCACACCATGACCTCATAAATGAGTGAGAGCTGGAATGTAAGTGTCCAATATTAGTATATTAGACACAGAGACCAGACAAAGAATATTGAGCAAACAGAGACAATGATGTGGGTGGTCTCGACGGGGTAAAGAAGCAGGAAAGCGTGCAAAATATAATATAAGCAGGGAAGTTATAGAGGAGAGAGAACTCACAGTCCAGTTGGCTCCATCTCTCCACTAACACACATCCAATTATAAAGTCTAGCAGCAGCTTAACTGGCTGCCACGAGCTGGTGAGGAGCCAGTGTTGTATGCAATCATCAGTCCACAGGGTCACTCCGATTCGCCTGACAACACCCACACCCTGCCACTGAGCTGCCTAAATGTGCAGCGGCAACAGAAAACCCCTCTAATGTCATTAACGGCCTAATGAGTTTTAATTGGGAGGAGATCTTAACTTGGAGCCCTAATTGCATCTGATTAAAGACAATATTAGTTTTACTGCTGGTAAATTGGTCGGGGAGGAGAATCGAGATGGTTTTAGTGGGATCAATGTGGTCCTGCTGGAGATGTTGTTGAAAGACAAGAATTGAAGTAGACATTGAGGCCGGATAGTGGGATGAGAAATGAAGGCGGCATGAAGAAGCCTGGAATCTCACCAATTCAACATTAGGCATTAGAAAGAAAATATAATACTTCCACATTCATGTCTCACCAAGCCTGTTTAGCTCAGTAATTGTTCACGTTTGTCTTTCCATGCAACAACGTTTCCATTTCCATAGTACAATCGCTTCAACTGAATGGGGTCAAATGGTAGGACATCCTTTCAAAGAGAGAGAAGTTTCACTACAACTCTGTTTCGTTCTGGCGAATCACATCAATGAATTGATTTAAGTGACTGAATAAAAAAATATATAAATAAATAAATAAAAAAACGCCAGACCTAATTGATGGCCTTAAATGCATCCCCACTCTAATATCCATTCAGCCCAACAATGACCTACTTTGCCTCATCATGTCAAACACTCCAGCTATTAACTCTGCCTGCTAGAGAAGCGACCTGTGGAATGGATGGAGCATGATGGGAATAATCACAGGCCGGATTTAGCGTCATCTCTCAAACATTTGTCCGCTGTCGGGGTCAAGTACAACAAAGCAGATTCCAATCTGCTCCGTACCCGAGCAACACATCCAGACTTCATAACTCACCTTGTGACAGCTGTGCTTGAGATTAGCCAACACTTAGATGCACGAGCGCCGACAGATCCTCATAATCCCCATGCCTTCCGTGTGCTCGAGCACATTTGTGGAGAATTGCAGTGGATCAGTGATAATTGGACGTAAGGCATCGGAGACCGAGGTAAATTACGCCAACACGAGACGATATTTACTCTGATTTCAAAAATGATGCGCTTTCTTAATTGCCATCCTCACCTGACCAATTGAAAGAGTTCTTTTATTTTTCCAAACAACCTCTTCTGGCCGGAATATGAGGGTCTAATGAGCTCCGGGTGTCCCCTGAAGCCTTCGGAAGCACCTTGCTACATGTTTCGCTAATACACCAATTAGTCATGAGTTACAATTAGTGAAGAAGCGAGACCCCCAAAGCACATGTCCATAAGCAGTAAATGCTCTAATCTCTCAGCTCTATGGCCATCAACACTTCTTTACTTCACTCATCTTCCTCTGCGCTCGCTCCCACCTGCGTGGTGCATATTAGCGGAGCGCAACAGGCTTCTGCTAGCGTGTGCGTGTACGAGTGTAAGAATGTGTCTACGTTTGCAGGTCGGTGTCTGTATTTAAGTGGGCTGAGACCAGCTGATTGGGCCAGATGAGTAGGGTGTATCAAGAGACATGAAAAGTCAGGGAAGCAGAAATGGGTTTTAAAGTTACAAGCTAAAATACACTCAAAGTGCAAATCTAGCATGACCGCCGTATCTGATTTCCCCACAACTGCCTCACTTCTTTTGCTACTAAAGGAAAACCAGTGAACCTCATAAACGGGGGTCCGCCATCAGTGTAAATGAAGGCACAGAACTGGCGTTGCTCACAATGAAAATGTGTTGGTTTGTCAGTTTTTGGCCTGCGATATTTTTGCCATGCAAATATGTGAATTATCAGCCTGAACTCACCGTGTTGTGAGTATGGTTGTGAGTGAGGGCACTTTCATGAATATTCAAAGTCATTACATCAGCACGAGTGGTTCTCAGCTGGTTTTGCTTCAGGACTCAGATTTCACAACAATGCCAAAAATCAAATACTGAAATGTATTAGTATTACCTAACAACTGTTGTATAAAAAATCATTTCAATGACAAATAAGAGTGCCCAAGATAAAGATAAAAAATGGAATACATAAACATCATTACATTTTTGAATAGTATAACAGTCATGTGTGTCTGCAAGGGTCCTCTAAATTAAAATAAATAAATAAAATTCAACATTAATAATAATAAGAAGAAGAAGAAAATCAGCATATTATAATGATTTCAGTAATGACTGCTGACAATTTAGCTTTGTCACATCACAAGAATAAATAACATTTTAAAATATATTCAAATAGAAAACACATTTAAAAATTGACAAACTGTTGAAAAAAGTTATTTTTATTTTCTTTGCGTACAAAAAGTATTCTCGTCGCATCATAAAATTCAGATTGAACCACTGATGGCAGATGGACTATCCTGACGATGCTTTTCATACTTTTCTGGGCCTTAACAGTGTAATTTACTTGGCAGTCAATGGGACAGTCACAAGCCTCCCGGTTTCCATCCAAAATATCTTAAATTGTGTTCCGAAGACGAACGAAGCTTTTGCGGGTTTGGAACGACATGGGGGTAAGTGATTGATGATAAAATTTTCATTTTGGGGTGGAGTAACCCTTTAAGATGCACAGCCTTTGACATCAACAACAAAAGACACTAAAAGTGTTACTGCTTCCTTTTAAAACTTGATAAGCTAGTTTATTCTTTGCTAACTATGTGTGCTTATTCAGTTGCTTGCACTAGATTATTTGCTTTTAACTTTTCATCTTCTGTCCATAACCTTATATCCTGTGACCATGTTTTGGGTTGTGACCCGTTAGTTAAGAACCACTGCATTAGCATGTTGGTTTCCTGTTTATTGAACATCTTTTCACCTTTGTGGGTTCCTGTAAACAGACGCGTGTGCGTGAGCTGATGCTCGCACAATTTGCCATGAAGATATTTGAGAGAAGTTCTCACCTTCTTCATCAGTCGCTGAGTATCTTGAACCTGAGGTTAATTGCACTAATTAAGTAAAATATTACAGTCAATTAAGCAGTGTGTGAGACAAAGTGAAATAAGCGTCCCTGTGCTTCGGTATCATGCTCTTCAAAACCGAGCCTCTATCCATTCATTTATTTATACTCAGAGCTCTTTCTTTTTTGTTCTGGTTTCATCCCTCCCCTGCTAATGGACACCCCCCATGTCTGGCTAATCAAAAATCAATTAAAAACACCTCGACGCCAAGTCTCGAGAGCTACCCCGGCTGAGGGAAGGATAGAAGCGCTTCCCGTACGCTCTCTCTCTCTCTCTCAAGCACACACACACTCTCTCCTCCTCTCGTGATCTTTCCTCTCGTCTCCTCCACTCCCAGGCTCCGCCCTCCTGTCTACTGGAAGTTGGGAACATGATTTACGAGAAGCGAGGACGTAATTTATATATTTTTTTCCTCGTGCATCCTCTCATTTATTTATTAGATTTCTCTTCCTGTCTCTGGTGGAGAGGAGGATGGGATTAGTGGAGAGTGGTTGAGGGGCCAGACCAGCTGACTGGCAGGCCTGCAGACATGGAGCAGATCTGTCCTTGGCTTAATATCATTAGCACTACTGCTGCTGTCCCCGGGTGGACGCAAAGCACACACACGCAGACAGACGAAAACATTAAAACTATTAAAACCGTCTGCTCGTGAATATAAATCTGCTGAACTTTGGGTATGTGAGTGCATGCACATGGATGAAAACCTTTTTTCTCTGGGTGTGGCAACGATCAAGAGTAATTGCAATTGCAAAGTGCCACCTACATATATAAATGAATTACTAATTATATGGCTCAGAGAGTTATTTAATTACTTAAAAGCAATTTGTATAGCAAAACAAATATTGTCGGTTTGAGGATGGATAGAGTACAGCAGGTATCATGTCCTGTATGTCCACTAAATGCTATTTGAATGTCAACATTTAATATCAAATTAAAAATCAGCATCTAGCTAAATAAATAAATAAATAAATAAATAAATAAATAAATAAATATATATATATATATATATATATATATATATATATACATACATACATACACACATACAATTTTACAATGGAAAATTTGCAGTATTAAAAAAAAAAAAATTGCAGTTTACACAATATTTAATTAAAAATAAATATATGGAACTTGGCCATATTGGGAGTAGATGATAGAGCTGATCATTATGAAACATCGCCGCCTCTACCTGGTCAGCGAGGAACATTTATGCATGTTCCCATAATGCTGATAATCTCAAAATATTTATAAAATTGAACTGATATACATCAGTCTATTGGTAATCTGCACATAAAAGTCTAACAAGACATACTTACAGTATGTATAGCAGAGTTACATAAAATATAATGTGTTATTCATGCACATTTTAAATTCACATTGTAAGTAATAGATGAAAGCATGATGTTAATTTCTGTTTTGACTGAATTGTTGCAGGAAAACAACATCAGATAAAAACACACTGGCTGGATGGATGAATGAATGAATAAATGACCATTTAACATTTATTATGCTCTTTGAAATTACACACACTGTAATAAAAAAAAAAAAAAAAAAAAAAAAAACTAATGTTTCAAAGATATAAATAAATTATTGGAGTACACTATTTTGGTATTTCTACTTCAAAAATTCATGTTTAATTCAGTGTGCTACTTGCTATTTCTTTGATTATTTATGAAATTGACTAGTAATTTTACAAATTGCTTCTACACTTTTTTTTTTTTATTTCAGTGCATGAAAATAAAACACTTAAATCATGATAACAAAAGATAGGCATTAAAATATCCAGATAAGTGAGTGGTTATTAAAAAGTATGATACTTCTCAGACTTTTTAATAACTGCCCTCTTATCTGGGTATTTTGATACCGACATAATATATCCTTGTTTTGATTAGCTTGCATTTATTTATTCATTTATTTATTTAAAAATACTGGACTGGTTAATTAAGCAAGCGAATCAATTAACAGTTAGTGTATGCCTTTTTAATGAAAAAAAAAAAAGACTCGTAAAAGAGTTCTGACTCTAAAATCTGATTGCATGTGCTACATTCAAAGCTGTTTCTAACACTTGTGGCTGTGAGTTTGTGACATATAAGGTATACAATGATTTTCTATCATGTAGTGCACTAACATGACACAAACACACACTTATCTGCTTCAGAAAACAAGAACAACAACGCACATGAACACAAGTGAACTGAGGCAGAAAACAGGCCTTAGTTCAGGTGTGAATGGAGTCGACTCTAGCGGTAGAGAGAGAGAGAGAAAGAATAGGGGTTCATCTTTGTCATCTGTCTTTAAGGATAAATCTGAAGTACTGTTCCCCATCTCTTTACACTCATTTGCACTTCCTCTCTATCAAACAAGGTGTTACTGATCCATGCAGCCCAAGCGACTATGACAGCATGTAACCTCTCAATACACAGCCCCATCCTTGCATCAACATTGAGCAGAGACTGCCCAGCATGCTCAAATTACACATCCGTACCAGCCTGCACCGAGAGCGAGAAAGAGATAGAAATCGGAGAAAAACAGGACAGGACAGAGAAGGGGATGAAAATAGTGAAACGAGAGGTCAGCTGAGGTGTTTCTAGCTTTTCAGTACTGGGGCACAGGGTCCCTATTAAAGGGACAGTTCACCCAAAACTGAGTCTTTGCTAAAAATCAACCTATCCAAGATGTAGATGAGTTTGTTTCCTTATCAGAATAGATTTGGTAGAAATTGAGCATTACATCATTTGCTCACCAATGGATCCTCTGCATTGAATGGGTGCCGTCAGAATGAGAGTCCAAACAGCTTATAAAAAACATCAATAATCCATAAGTAGTCCACACAACTCCAGTCCATCAATTAATCCTTTATTAAGATATTTTCAAACCATTGCAAGTCCTCTATATGTAATATTGCTTTCTTCAGTGAAAAATTAGTCTCGTCTGAATCAGGAGAGAAATTTGCACAGATTAAGCACCTTTTACAAGCAAAAACAGTCCAAACAATTATGTTCTAAACACATATGTTGGTGAATTTTGATGTGAGAGGATGGATTATTGTGATATTTTTATCAGCTTGACTCTCATTCTGACGGCACCCATTCACTGCAGAGGATCCATTGGTGAGCAAGTGATGTAATGCTAAATTTCTCCAAATCTGTTCTGATGAAGAAACAAACCCATCTGTATCTTGAATGGCCTGAAAGTGAATATATTTTAAGCTAATTTTGGGGTGAACCAATCCTTTGAGAAAAAAAAAAAAAAAAGTACACTTCTCAAAAGATTATCTTGACTTCTCAAACTTAATATCATAGACAAAAGACCAGACTTAATAATATGATAGACTTTTTAATCATCCTCCTATAAAGACACACAAGTACAGTTTTACTGGGTCAATGAATTTGACATATTCAAATGATTTCTGATGGATCATATGACTGAAGACTGGAGTAATGGCTGCTGAAAACTCAGCTTTGCATCACAGGAATAAATTACATTTTAAAATATATTCAAATAGAAAAGTGTTATTTTAAATTGTAATAATATTGTACAATATTACTGTTTTTACTTTATTTTCATTCAAATAAAATTCTCCCAGGGGGTCAGCGATGAGTGGAAATGGACAGGAGAAAAAATGAACTAAAGACAAAGAGCAGCAGGTTTTTAAATCATGCACATATATTGCAAATGCAGGGAGGCTGAAACAGTTGAGGAAGTGAGTCGCCAATGAGAAAGGACTTTGATGGACAGAAGGAAACAACGCAGGCTGGCTTTTGATGGATGGAGACACTGTTAGTAAATACACACGGACCCAACCCCTCCCTGTTGTCCCTGCTACCTCAGCACCAGCCAAACCGTGTGCCTCCGCTCCTCCACACAAGAAAGGTTAAGTCATGACAATATTGCCCCAGATCATAAAAATATTAGCAATACTTCTTTCCCTGCCACCCAGAGCAAACCCATCCATCTTCCCACCGGAGACAGCAAAGAAAGGAAAGGAGCTTAAGGAGCGGAGGAGAAGCGTGCTAGACTACTTTTCCGAGAGATCTGTTTGTATAAATCCAAGAAATCTCTGTCCTGTGGAGATTGCAAGAGACAGGGAAAGAGGATTGAGAGGAGCTCCGCTGTGGAAGCAGTACCGTTAAGGTCGGGTGGCACATTACACATGGAAGAACTGTTGGCCTGCTGTGTCCATTTTCCATATCTGTGCTTGACGAAGGGGAAAACTGTGCTTGCTTGAAGTAAATCCCAAGCAATCCACATTCAATTACATTAGTCTAAAACACTCATTTTCCAAAACAGCATGTGCTAAAACATTACAATTTGTCCCACCAGAAACAGTGTTCCCAAAGTCAAGGCCGCCAAAATAAAATCTCCTCTCAGATGCACAAAAGGTCATACAATTATATACAATTTCTTTCTTTTCCAGTGCAAACTCTACCTCAAATAATATGCAGAATAGTGCTTGTGGTTACCATGTAGAGGTCAATGACAAATATGAGAGTTCTTGATAAAGAAAATCACCTAGAAATATATTCCTGTTCGTTTCATCAATGCTTTCTTTTCCAAGGACAGCTTAAATTTAATGGCTCTGATGTCAGCATCAATAAAAAAGGGTAATAACATATTTTCCATATACCTTGAACACATGTGAGTGTAAACTTAAGTTTTTAAAATACGTTTTTGAAGGTGAAATGTGTGGTTTCTTATAAACACCATAAACTGTTAATTCATAACTGTAATAACTGTTAATTCATAACCTTTCATTGCCTGATATGTTTCATAGCCTGATATAGGTTTCTAGCTGCTGAAGAGTTCGTAGTAGTCTTTAACGTATTTTTCGTTTAATGATGCACCAAATGTTCTCTATAGGTGTAAGATCTGGACTCCAAGCAGGCCAATTCAGCACCCGGACTCTTCTACTATGAAGCCATGCTGTTGTAATAGCTGCAGTATGTGGTTTTGCATTGTCCTGCTGAAATACACAAGGCCTTCCCTGAAATAGACGTCGTCTGGAGGGGAGCATATGTTGCAGTAAAACCTTTATATACCTTTCACAATTCATAGTGCCTTCCAAAACATGCAAGCTGCCCATACTGTATGCACTTATGCACCCCTATACCATCAGAGATGCTGGCTTTTGAACTGAACACTGATGACACGCTGGAAGGTCTCCCTCCTCTTTAGCCCGGAGGACACGGCGTCCATGATTTCCAACAAGAATGTCAAATTTGGACTCGTCTGACCATAGAACACTTTTCTACTTTGAAACAGTCCATTTTAAATGAGCCTTGGCCCACAGGACACGACGGCGCTTCTGGACCATTTTCACATATGGCCGGCCTCCTTTTTGCATGATAGAGCTTTAGTTGGCACGGCGGATTGTGTTTACCGACAGTGGTTTCTGGAAGTATTCCTGGGCCCATTTAGTAATGTCAATGACTTAATCATGCCGATTAGTGATGCAATGTCTTCTGAGGGCCCGAAGACCATGGGTATCCAACAAAGGTCTTCGGCCTTGTCCTTACGCACAGAGATTTCTCCAGTTTCTCTGAATATTTTGATGATGTTATGCACTATAGATTATGAGATTTGCAAAGCCATTGCAATTTGACGTTGAGGAATGTTGTTTTTAAAGATCTTTTTACGCATTCTTTCACAGATTGGAGAGCCTCTGCCCATCTTTACTTCTGACAGACTTTGCCTCTCTGAGACTAGGGATGCAAGACGCAAAAATCATTACAAGCACGAAGCACAGACAGCGAGAGACTGCTTAGTGCTGCATCTCATGTCTCCGATGAGAAGAGGAAGGGGTGGTTGTTGCTGGTTACTATGATGATTGAAATCGCAAAATGGCCTCAAACGATTAGTAAATAAACTGCAGAATTGTATGTTTTCTAGGGCTGCAACGATTAGTCAACATTATCGACAACGTCGACAATAAAAAATTGTCGACAAATATTTTTGTTGTCGAGTAGTCATTTGATCTCATATGACCTAACGTAAGAGCCTGCAATAATGCAGTTTGACCAGTGTGACGCTGTAGCGCAAGACTGTAATTCAGCTCTCCTGGATGCAATTCAAGAGAAGAAGACACAGCGCTTCAGAACAAACGCAGTCGAACGAACCTGAAGCTGCTGAGCGGCATTTGGATGAATGTGTAATCATATGCTGCGCGCTTCCTCTCAATAACGAAATAAACAACAAAAACTGTGAAAGCAGCAGTTAAACATGCATCTGATTACAGTGATTTGGATGTCTGCATGAGCTCTGCAGTAAAGTCCAGTCATGTCACGTTTATTTATATAGTACTTTATGCAATAGATAGCCTTAAAACAGCACTGTAAAAAATAAAAAGTTGAGTCAACTTAAAAAAAATTAAGGTAACCAGCTGCAAAGCATTTTTGAGTTTACTCAACTTTAGTAGATGAGTTGTGCCAATTCATATATAAAAGTTCACTAAAACTACTGGTTTAAGTTGAGTGAACTACCAGTCAAACTTTTTTAAAACGAGCTGGCACAACTTAGTTCTTGAAGTTCAGTAAACTCAAAAAAAGCTTTGCAGCTGGTTACCTTAATATTTTGTCAACTTAAAATATTAAGGTAACCAGCCGCAAAGCTTGTTTGAGTGTACTGAACTTCAAGAAATAAATTGTGCCACTCATTTTTTCTTGAAGTTCAGTAAACTCAAATAAAGCTTTGCAGCCAGTTGCTTTAATATTTTAAGCCAACTCAACTACTTTTTTTTTTAAACATTTAAATGTATAACTTTAAATCTTACATCCAGATTCTAAGCCACATTGTACGCTCCTCACATAATTTAAGTACACAAATGCACACAGTACGAACAATACTATAAATACAACACAAACAAGATTTTGTCATTACAGAAAGTGTTTATTGGCATTCTGCAAAATGACACCTTCAAAAGGAACACAATTTGGTATGCAGTTTTACTTCACTCAAACTAGGATAAAAAAAAAACCTCGTCAACTAAATTAATTATAATTGGCATGCAACAAAATTTACAACAAAAAATGCTCTTAATTTTTTTTTTTTTAAGTGCCAGAAAACATTAAAAATAAATAAATAAAAATTCTGCAGCAATAAGTAAAGTCTTAAATCAAAAGTCACAACAAACCTTGTATATAATTTAAAGGAAGCTAAACTTTACCATCACCTTAAACTTTCATCTTGCTCCATCTGATAATTTTGGCACATCAATAATGCAACAAACACGCTGGATCAATAAGCAAAATATTTAAACTATTAACACAACACTTAAAGGAATAATTCAGCCAAAATTCTTCTGAAAATTCTGTAATCATTTACTCACTCCCATGTCGTTCTAAACCCTTGTTCATACTCCGAACACAAATTAAGATATTTTAATGAAATATCTATAGATTTCTACCAATCCCTGTACTGAAACTTTGACACTTCAAAACATTCATAAAGATATCATAAATAATAAAATAAATATATAATAAATGAATATGAATTGAGCAGTTTAAGTCTTCTGAAGAGACACAATTGTAGGGATGCATGAATTAGGGTTTAGAAAATATAATTTTATTGTCATTATTATTAGTATATTTATACCATTAATATTAGTATTATTTATTAATATTATTTCTATATATTATCTACTAATATTGTTTTTATTTTATTATAATGTCTTGTAGCCTGTATTTGGGATTTACACACTCACACAAAAACAAAACAAAACTGCATGTGGTTTCAATTAGGTACTTTTTTAATTGATGTGAACTTGTAGAAAAAAATGATAATGCTCTAACAACAGTTATTAGCTGAATACAAATAATAAGTGACAGTTGACAATGAACATGAAAAAATACATCAGAAAGTAAAATACAAAATAGAAATAGAACATAGATGTAATAAAGACCAAGTTCCAGTGAAATACTGTATCTTCAGGATCCTCTGTGATGTCTTTAAGTCCATCATTTTGGTGTGATTGAGTGGCAGTTTCTCTGCAGATGATGAGGTTGTGAATGTGATGCATCTGAAATACACAGTTGAGTTTAGAGTTAAAGAGTGTCCATGTGTTTATGTAAAAACAATTACGCTTATGAAGGCCATAAGCAAAAATGGATTTATAAGCACTTATAAACAGTATGCCCTTCATAATATTAAAAAAGAAAAAGAGATTTAAAGTCGAGAGATAGCTTTAATATAGCTTTAACACTTATTCATAAACTCAAGTAATAATTTTATTTGAAATATCTAAAATAAATCTAACAATCGATCATAAACTCAATATCTCTGGTCACACTACAAAGAAACTAAAAAAGAAAAAGACATTATTGGTACTGGGAAACCAGTTACAATATGAAAGTTATAATTTATAGACATTTATAGACATTGTAAGAAAGAAGTTTACCTGTAGAAACTGTTGACAGTCTGTGTAGCTGGATGGTAATGAGGTGCTTTGACAGTTACAGATTTTAAAAACAAAAAGACGCGAAAAAACACAGTAAGACTGCATTGGTTATGTTTATGGGGCTTGTTACGTGATGAACGAACGACTCAAACCCGAAGACTCGCGAGATGAACTAATCAATTCTCTTTCCGGCTCAGACTGCATTGGTTAAAGCTTATGGGGCTGTCACGTGATGAACGAACGACTCAAAAACCCGAAGACTCAAAACAGGTGAACTAATTCCAGTACAGAACCTATAGGATGTTGCGCATGTGCGACTGAACGAATCACTCCCCGAGACGACTCGTTCTTCCCGAGTCAAAATGAACGAATCATTCAAGAATGACCCATCACTAAAATTTAGTGATACACAGGCAATTTTTCTCTCAACTGTTGACTCTCACTTCAGACCTGACATAACTGACTGTTTACGTGAATACTTACCATTATGGACATTTTTATATAACTTTGTGTGTATCTGACAATTTAAGCGAACTAAGCTGCTAAAAAGTGCTGAATTTGTGATTGCATACTTTCTGCAGGTGTGTATGAATAAGCACGTTTATCATCTTACACATCCTGCAATTTATTTTCTAATTCATGCATGTTTCTTCGTTGGCCACTGAATAAATTGTTTCACATATGTACCAGTATCACGGTATTAAAAAAAAAAAGAAAAAAAACACTGTGTACCATATTAACTAGCATATCGCCCAACACAACCATTTACAACACATAAACCCCTATAGAGTTAATTCTATACTCATTTAATCGACATAAACATTTGAACTGTACCTCTAACCATATATCTAAATACATACCTTTCAAATGCTAACTGCTTGTGCTTGAAAAACAAAGCTTGCTAACTAGTTAGCCTCCAGACTTCTTTCAACACGAAGTTCATTCTTTCTTTTAGGAACATTTACAAACCTAACTGTGTAGTTTGTTTGGCAAACTTTCTATATTGAATATAGGTAGAAAAGAACTTACCTTGTCAAGGAGACATCCACTCCCTCTAACATCGTTGTTGATGTTTGAAGCTGCAAACCCCGAGTATAACCTAGTGATGGCGCTTTGCGCATGCGCAGTGATGTGAAGTTAACCGCTCAAATGAAGAAGTCAAAATATTGAGTTTACCCAACTTTCTTTTTTTTATGTTCATAGAGCGAATTATAGTAAACATTCAGTTGACTTATTTTGATGTGTAAACTCAACATTTTGCTAAAAAATGTGTTCACTTGACTTAAAATTTTTAATTGAGTTAACATATTGCAAGTTGGAGTTTTTACAGTGAAGCATCTTTACAGTATTAAACATGAAAAAAAAAAAAAAGAGTCAGTGTCGATTTCAGTTAGAATTACAACTTTTCTGTTATAAAGTAGCTCTCCAGTGTGGAGCTAGCTAGTGATGAAATCTTTTTATTAGTGGGAAAAAAAAAATATTATTTTATTAAAGTGATAGTTTGGTTTACAAAAATCAAAGCTTGATATCTAGATCAGGACTGTTTTGATTATCATAACACTATAAGGTATTTTAAGATAGATTATTTTGTGAATAAAATAGTTTATCCAAAAATAAAATGTCTTGTCACTTACCTTTATTTTGTTTCTTATCCATATGAACTTACAAAAGGAGATGTTAGGCAGAATGATGTGTCATTCAATTACTTTTTCATATAGCTAATTACACGGTGAATGAGAGAGTTTCTCTGTCGGTCATCTATTCTGTGTGCCAAATATATATATTTGCATAAATTAATTGTATAATAATTGTAATTACGTAATATGACTTTCAAAAGCTGAAGCGATTACCGTTATATACAGGTGCATCTCAATAAATTAGAATGTCGTGGAAAAGTTCATTTATTTCAGTAATTCAACTCAAATTGTGAAACTCATGTATTAAATAAATTCAATGCGCACAGACTGAAGTAGTTTAAGTCTTTGGTTCTTTTAATTGTGATGATTTTGGCTCACATTTAACAAAAACCCACCAATTCACTATCTCAACAAATTAGAATATATCATAAGACCAATAAAAAAAAAATTAAAAAAAAAAACATTTTTAGTGAATTGTTGGCCTTCTGGAAAGTATGTTCATTTACTGTATATGTACTCAATACTTGGTAGGGGCTCCTTTTGCTTTAATTACTGCCTCAATTCGGCGTGGCATGGAGGTGATCAGTTTGTGGCACTGCTGAGGTGGTATGGAAGCCCAGGTTTCTTTGGCAGTGGCCTTCAGCTCATCTGCATTTTTTGGTCTCTTGTTTCTCATTTTCCTCTTGACAATACTCCATAGATTCTCTATGAGGTTCGGGTCTGGTGAGTTTGCTGGCCAGTCAAGCACACCAACACCATGGTCATTTAACCAACTTTTGGTGCTTTTGGCAGTGTGGGCAGGTGCCAAATCCTGCTGGAAAATGAAATCAGCATCTTCAAAAAACAGGTCAGCAGAAGGAAGCATGAAGTGCTCCAAAATTTCTTGGTAAACGGGTGCAGTGACTTTGGTTTTCAAAAAATACAATGGACCAACACCAGCAGATGACATTGCACCCCAAATCATCACAGACTGTGGAAACTTAACACTGGACTTCAAGCAACTTGGGCTATGAGCTTCTCCACCCTTCCTCCAGACTCTAGGACCTTGGTTTCCAAATGAAATACAAAACTTGCTCTCATCTGAAAAGAGGACTTTGGACCACTGGGCAACAGTCCAGTTCTTCTTCTCCTTAGCCCAGGTAAGATGCACAAGAGGAATACGACAACTGTAGCCAAATTCCTTGACACGTCTGTGTGTGGTGGCTCTTGATGCCTTGACCCCAGCCTCAGTCCATTCCTTGTGAAGTTCACCCAAATTTTTTAATCGATTTTGCTTGACAATCCTCATAAAGCTGCGGTTCTCTCAGTTGGTTGTGCATCTTTTTCTTCCACACTTTTTCCTTCCACTCAGCTTTCTGTTAACATGCTTGGATACAGCACTCGGTGAACAGCCAGCTTCTTTGGCAATGAATGTTTGTGGCTTACCCTCCTTGTGAAGGGTGTCAATGATTGTCTTCTGGACAACTGTCAGATCAGCAGTCTTCCCCATGATTGTGTAGCCTAGTGATCCAAACTGAGAGACCATTTTGAAGGCTCAGGAAACCTTTGCAGGTGTTTTGAGTTGATTAGCTAATTGGCATGTCACCATATTCTAATTTGTTGAGATAGTGAATTGGTGGGTTTTTGTTAAATGTGAGCCAAAATCATCACAATTAAAAGAACCAAAGACTTAAACTACTTCAGTCAGTGTGCGTTGAATTTATTTAATACACGAATTTCACAATTTGAGTTGAATTACTGAAATAAATGAACTTTTCCACGAGATTCTAATTTATAGAGATGCACCTGTATTTGTTAGAATATGCATAACTCAGCATTTTAACTAATTGCGACAGCTGAATAATCAGTCAACGTCTACTGATTAATCAATGAAATAATCGACGGTTAGCAGATTAATCGTTAGATTAATCGATTATCAAAATAATCATTTGTTGCAGCCCTAATGTTTTCCCAATACACGCACGAATTGCATGTATTCAAACAGCACTGCACGAGCTCGCTGCGCCAGGTTTCAAAGTCCAAAGCGCGAGGAAAATCTGCACTAATACTGTTACTCTCATTTGCTCAGTAACATTTTTATAACTTTTTTAAAGACATGTAACAATGTGATATGTGCGACAAATATCTTCCCAAATTTGTAATGAGAATCATTTAAATATCTGCATGCTGTTGTCAACAAAAAGAAGCACTAAGATCTTCCTGTGGGTTTCTGCCAAAATAAAATCTAAGAAAAAGCAACAACTCTATCAACATTCATAAATGTTAGTATTGTAATTTTACCGTTGTTCTGTAAAATAAAAATAAAAAATAAGACAATAATGATAATAATAATTACCCTACAACAGCTCTATACATTTATTATAACATTCACACATAGTGTTCAAATTGGGATCTGTGATATATTCTAATGTTTTAAAAGAAGTCTCTTCTGCTCAGGAAGGCTGCATTTATTTGTACAGTAAAAAATACATGCCTGATTCAAGAAGGGGTCTCAAAAATGGTCAAAAATATTATTTTAGTAACTTACTAATTTTAAGTTAAATCCTGCTTTGTTGGTATAATGTCTGATAGAATGTTAAAAAATGTTCAGTGTTAAAGGGGTCCTATTATGCTCTTTTACAAAGTCTTTGTTTTGTGGGTGTACTAGAACATGCTCTCATGCTTGGTGGTTTGAAAATCGCATTATTTTTCACATAATTTACATTATTACAATACCTTCCTCCCCAGCCTGACACAAACAGCTTGATTAGTTCCGGGTTTGATGAAGGCCCGCCTTCCAAAAAAATGAAATGTATTGTGATTGGTTAGCTGTCCCAGTGCGCTGTGATTGGCGAACAGCTTAGACAGTGTTTCAGTACTGCCCCGCCCCTTGCCAAAACAGCAAATTTGTCAATATTGCCATATCAATTCAGACCTCGAGAATATTGAACAAGAGGATATTGCAAGACATATTAAAGTGGTAACGATATTGTTGTTGTTTTTTTGGCTAAATCACGTTTTAGATAGGATGTCAACAACAGCTTAAAAATAACTGCATTTACTATGTACAGATAAGTGCAATGGTAATATGTATTGTTTATTGTTCTTTAATTCTAACATTATAACATGAATTGCAGTGAAACAGTTATACAGTTGAATTTATTTATACCATAGTCCCACAGAGTTACACTATTTGTGGTGGCATATATATACAAATTCATTCTCTGCCAGCGGGAGGCGCTGTTGGAGCGGGAGAGAGCGAGGTTTAACCGGTAACGCTGTACACAAAGCAGAGCTCCGCTCACAAACACTGCTTTATCAGACATTACATGCAAGATGAAATGAAAATGACATCCAAAATTTTCTGAAGACAGTCGGTTTCCTTCAGAAATACAGTGATATAAAAACACCTGCACCGGGTTTCGATTTTGAAAGGTGCATTCGAATTTCCGGAGGCGGGATTTATTTTAATGATATTGTTGGACCAATTTGTGATGTCACAAATACAGGAAAACAACTTTGTAGTCCAAACGAGCCGTTCGTTATAGTTCTTGAAAAGGGATTTTTTAAAAACAAAATATCTCCCTTTGGAGTGGACTTTGAGATTTGTAACTTTGTAGATCTTTTTTTTATGCCCAAACATACACACTACACACTGACTAAAATTCAAATAGTGAAAAAGCATAATAGGACCCCTTTAAGTAAATGTGTTTAAATTGTTGTTTTGTAATTTATTCTTTTATTTGAAAAGCAGGACAAAACAGTAAAAAACACAGTTTGGCTATTTAATTTATACAATGGTTAAAAAAAAAATGGCAAAATAGGCCTACATGGGGGAAAAAATGCGAAAAACTGTGTTTGGTATTCGGCCTTCGGCCCAATGTTTCATTTTGTTCGGCTTCAGTTTCGGCCAAGAATTTTCATTTTGATACATCCCTATGTAAGATATCCCTTTTATAGCTAATCATGTTACAGAACTGATGTCAATTAATTTAATTAGTTGCTAGATGTTCTCCCAGCTGAATCTTTTCAAAATTTCTTGCTTTTTCAGCCCTTTGTTGCCCCCAAGCCAACTTTTTTGAGACCTGTAGCAGGCATCAAATTTGAAATGAGCTCATTTAGTGGATAAAAGTGTACAATTTCTCCGTTTAAACATTTGTTAAGTTCTCTATGTTCTATTGTGAATAAAATATTGGCTCATGTGATTTGAAAGTCTTTTAGTTTTCATCTTATTCAAAAAAAAACAAACAAACAAAAAAAAAAAAAACGTCCCAACATTTCCAGAATTCGTGTTGTAGAATTTTAATGTATTTTTATTTTTATTTTTTTAATGTAATTTATTCCTGTGATGATAAAGCTGAATTTTCATTACTCCAGTCTTCAGTGTCACATGATCCTTCAGAAATCATTCTAAGATGCTGATTTGGTGTTCAGTTATTAATAACGTGTTTATTATCAGTGTTAAAAACAGTTTTTGCTACTTAAATTTTTTTTTTTCAGGAAATGGTGATACATTTTTTAATAATTATATATATTTTTAAAAATTTCAGAAGGATCATGTGACTGAAGACTGGAGTAATGATGCTGAAAATTCAGACATAAATTACATTTTAAATACACTACAATAGAAAACAGTTATTAAATCATGAATTTGTTTTTATAAAAATCTACTCTTAAAAAGTTTTTTTATTTTTTTAGATATTTTTTTCTTCTTCTCATTATGGTATCAGGACAGTTGTATCATGCTGGTATTTTGAACTTAATGCAGAAACGTGCTCAAGGCTAACATCTACACAACCTCTTTACATTTTCTGCATACGTCCTCCATACTGATTGATGATATCTGCATTAGTTACGTAAACGTCCTTAAAACTCAAGAGTTAAATATTGCTGGTACAAAAATGACTTAAAGCAATGTCATTATCAAAAACTAAATTAAAAACATAAATGAAACTACTCGAAAGTTAGATAATGATACATGTTTGCAGGATATCGAACGGCTAGTTTTAATTAGATTTGGTTGAATATGGCGCTAGACGAGGACTTCAAAAACGGGTCAAGGCTTTCTGAGGTAAAACATCGTTCTTTCATAATCTTTGGATGACTTTGCCTCAGGAAATGACTTCTGTCACGAATCTATTACCCTAATCACAATCCATCGCCCACTATTTGAAATCACTGTGTTTTCAAATAAACCGTTTCCCCGAAAGGAGTCCGCTGCAAGATGAGTTGGGCTTTTAAAATCAGTCAACGTGCACTCCTGGCTGATCATTTCCCTCCTTTCCTAAAATGAAATAAGCAAAATCGCACTACCCATCAATTCATCAAGAAATACTTTTGCATCATGAACGTTTCCTTGTCCCTCCTCGCTTAGTTGTGTAGAGGAGTCAGTCTCTCTCTCTCTCTCTGTACCTTGTAATCGCTCAAGCCGCAAAATAAGCCTCTGAAGATATGAGTTTCTGCCACAATGAACAAGCATGTAGTGTTTACCTGGAATTTTAATTTATTTTATTTTTTATTTTATTTTTACTTTTGCTTTCAAGAACAGAATGCTGTATATAAGGATATAATTTATGTGTCCTTCCCATCTAAAGGTCGGCAGCTCTTTGCTGAACACTTTACTGTATTTAAATGTGTCTCTGGGAGTCTGAAAATGTTTTATTGTCTACTCAAGTGGAAATTTGTTCCTCCCAAAGGTGATGCCATATCTACGAAGGCGTTTTAATGCCATGTAAAAATAATAATAATAATAATAAAATAAATAATAAATAAATAAACAAATGAATGTGAATGAATGAATGAAACAAAAAAATCTAGGATTTCGAGAATAAAGTCGAAAGATTACGAGAATAAAGTCGAAATGTTTCTAAAATAAAGTCAAAATACTACGAGAATAAAGTCGAAATGTTTCGAGAATTTAAATCGTAGAAATGAAAGTTATAGGTATTTTGAGAGTAGCCTATATTGCGTATACAAATGGCCCAGATTGAGTGCACCGGGAGAAGTTGCCAGGCCACCGGAATTGATTTTAATATTGTTGCGTCCGAGCAGCCGCATAATCTTACTGGGATGAGGAAGAGTCAGTTTTAAGGACCCACGGAAACAGCTTAATATCAAGAATATTACATTTATTAACAGACTGAACAGGAACACTTTTTTTTTTATCTTCACAACAGCTAACACACCCAATCGACATTCCTTTGGAGGGCGCCGTAGCTCTCTTATTTAACCCTTTTTTAATACACTACAAATAGGCTACATGTGGGATTATTAGCAGAAGTCATGCCATGTGTCATACTCACGCGGACAGAATACTTCGAAATAACATTTCATGTCTTCCATTGCATTCGTTATCTGTAGTGCGCCAGCCCAATAGGTACTTTTAATATAAAACAAAGTCTCAGCTTTCAAAATCAGTTTTATAGCGAAACACAAACTATGTGTCTTACAATAATGTGTTTTTCAAGCTCTTTAATGTGGCGTGACAGATCGCTGTATTTATGTGAATCAATTCATTAAATTACAGCTATTGTTTTCTTTGTGAAAATTCCACCACCCACTCCGCCAAAAATAAATAAATAAATAAATAAAAAGTCTGTGGCGTCCAAACTTTCATTCCTCGCATGTAGCCTATTTAATTAAACAGCAATAAAACGTTCTAAGGGCTGAAGTGGACTCCAACTCGTTAACAAATAAGTTTTATTGTTTTCTTTTCTGAGGTAGGCTATATAACGTCAAGTGACTATTCACAAGCTGTTTTATTCACGGTATAATACAGTAAATGATTGGGCATAATATTTAACGTCTTCCATTCATTATTTGAGGTACGCCAGCCACCCAGTAATCGCAATAATTTGTGCTTTGTTGCTTTTAATATAACACAGCTCAGCTTTCAAATTCTGTGAGTTTTATCACAAAATACAAATTATAAATGTGTTTTTCCTCTTTATTTTAAGTTTATTGCAAGATATAAAAGTGAACATCAGAAGGCATGAAAAAAAAAAAAAAAAAAAAAAAACCCTGTATAGCCTAATTTATAATGAAAATATAAATATGTCTTATTATTGTAACCGGAAATAGGGCTGGACGGTATTTCGAGTTTGTACGATATATCGATATATATTTTATAAGCGATACGGTATGAAGCAATACCGTTAATATCGATATACAGTAGCTTGATATGAGCGCATCTGAAAAAAATATATATATATCTAGGGAGGACATAGACTGAACTGCTGCGGAGAAAGTGCATACAATTTGTTCTAAACATGTGACAAGCTTTATATGAAGGGCTTTAAAAAACTTGTAAGATATAGTAGACTATAATTTATAGTTTAAGTGGCTCGCCCCGTCAGATGCTCTGACAGAAAGGCTGCGTGTGCCGCTGACAGAGACGCGCTGTTTAATGTGTTTGAAATGTGCCGTTTTTCTTAATGCATAACTTACATTTCACAGGTATATTCTCCCTCTGTAAATGTTAGAAAGCCTTGGAAATATTTCCATATTGCTGTCAGAAGTGCATGAGCTTTTGCTTTGCGATTCTCCGCTAAACTTCACAGACTTCATTCAGAACGAGCGCCGCCGTGCGCATGCGCGCCAAATAGACAGCGTGCAATGAAATAGGAGCACAATAACTCTGACTAAAATATAGATTTTGCTGAAATATTTGTAGTTGAACAGTAAATGTGATATATGTAGAATTTTAAACCTACAAGGAGGCTAAGTGTATTTGTATGATAGCACTAACTGTAAAGTGACTGTAATGGGGTAGCCTAATCAAAATAGCCTTTTTGTTTAATTAGTCTGTGCTTTTTTATTATTTTAATTTTTAGTTTAGTAAATTTAACTTCTGCTTTAAAAGCATTGTTTTTGTTTTTAGATTGCAATGTTACAGTGTTAGAATGTAATGTGATTTTAACCTTTTTTGCACATAATATATGCCTACATGGTTACATTCTCTTTATTTGTTTATTTGTTTAATCTAGATATATACCGTATACCGCAAATCAGCCAAAAAATACAGAGATATGAATTTTTGCTCATATCGCCCAGCCTTAATCGGAAAGATGATTGACTCACATGCCGCTTAAACTGAAGCAAATACAGCATCTGTCACGCTGCATTAAACAGCGTGAAAAACACATTGTAATATACAGGTGCATCTCAATAAATTAGAATGTCGTGGAAAAGTTCATTTATTTCAGTAATTCAACTCAAATTGTGAAACTCGTGTATTAAATAAATTCAATGCACACACACTGAAGTAGTTTAAGTCTTTGGTTCTTTTAATTGTGATGATTTTGGCTCACATTTAACAAAAACCCACCAATTCACTATCTCAACAAATTAGAATACTTCATAAGACCAATAAAAAAAAAAACATTTTTAGCGAATTGTTGGCCTTCTGGAAAGTATGTTAATTTACTGTATATGTACTCAATACTTGGTAGGGGCTCCTTTTGCTTTAATTACTGCCTCAATTCGGCGTGGCATGGAGGTGATCAGTTTGTGGCACTGCTGAGGTGGTATGGAAGCCCAGGTTTCTTTGACAGTGGCCTTCAGCTCATCTGCATTTTTTGGTCTCTTGTTTCTCATTTTCCTCTTGACAATACCCCATAGATTCTCTATGGGGTTCAGGTCTGGTGAGTTTGCTGGCCAGTCAAGCACACCAACACCATGGTCATTTAACCAACTTTTGGTGCTTTTGGCAGTGTGGGCAGGTGCCAAATCCTGCTGGAAAATGAAATCAGCATCTTTAAAAAGCTGGTCAGCAGAAGGAAGCATGAAGTGCTCCAAAATTTCTTGGTAAACGGGTGCAGTGACTTTGGTTTTCAAAAAACACAATGGACCAACACCAGCAGATGACATTGCACCCCAAATCATCACAGACTGTGGAAACTTAACACTGGACTTCAAGCAACTTGGGCTATGAGCTTCTCCACCCTTCCTCCAGACTCTAGGACCTTGGTTTCCAAATGAAATACAAAACTTGCTCTCATCTGAAAAGAGGACTTTGGACCACTGGGCAACAGTCCAGTTCTTCTTCTCCTTAGCCCGGGTAAGACGCCTGTGACGTTGTCTGTGGTTCAGGAGTGGCTTAACAAGAGGAATACGACAACTGTAGCCAAATTCCTTGACACGTCTGTGTGTGGTGGCTCTAGATGCCTTGACCCCAGCCTCAGTCCATTCCTTGTGAAATTCACCCAAATTCTTGAATCGATTTTGCTTGACAATCCTCATAAGGCTGCGGTTCTCTCGGTTGGTTGTGCATCTTTTTCTTCCACACTTTTTCCTTCCACTCAACTTTCTGTTAACATGCTTGGATACAGCACTCTGTGAACAGCCAGCTTCTTTGGTAATGAATGTTTGTGGCTTACCCTGCTTGTGTAGGGTGTCAATGATTGTCTTCTGGACAACTGTCAGATCAGCAGTCTTCCCCATGATTGTGTAGCCTAGTGAACCAAACTGAGAGACCATTTTGAAGGCTCAGGAAACATTTGCAGGTGTTTTGAGTTGATTAGCTGATTGGCATGTCACCATATTCTAATTAGTTGAGATAGTGAATTGGTGGGTTTTTGTTAAATGTAAGCCAAAATCATCACAATTAAAAGAACCAAAGAATTAAACTACTTCAGTCTGTGTGCACTGAATTTATTTAATACACGAGTTTCACAATTTGAGTTGAATTACTGAAATAAATGAACTTTTCCATGACATTCTAATTTATTGAGATGCACCTGTAAAATATTGTTTGTATTTCGCTATAAAACATATTTTGAAAGCTGAGGCTTTGGAATATCTCCCGGTGCTCCCAATCCGGGCCATTTGCATGCGCAAAAGGCTAGAATATACTCTCAAAATATTATATCTTTAATATTTATTCTCGAAACATTTCGACTTTATTCTTGAAGCATTTCAACTTTATTCTCGAAAAAATTTGACTTTATTCTTGAAAAATGTCAACTTTATTCTCATAATTTCGACTTTATTCTCGTAATTTCGACTTTATTCTCGTTATATTTTGACTTTATTCTTGTTATTTCGACCTAATTCTTGAAATATTACAACTTTAATCTCATATATTTTTTTATTTTTTAACGTGGCACTAAAACGCCGTCTTACATATCTCATACAAAACCAGAGCAAAACTATTAATACAAACAGACAGTGACAGTCTTGGTTTCCTATTCTGCTTTTGTGGCATGAGATACAGCATGATAAAGTCAAATACTGTGGGATCCAATTAAATAAATAACATATGAATGCAGAAGGCGGGCAAAAAACAGTTTAATGAAACCATAATAAACAACAAAACTAAGGTTTGCCAAGATGAACTTGTCCCGAAAATGACCAAAGTTTCAAGGATAAATAAGTTTTATATAGTTTGAAATCTTGCAGATGCAAGGCTTCTATGCTGTTAGTGGTTGCTAGAATATTATTAGGGTGTTGCTAAGCAGGATAATTCTGGTTCTGATTGGCTGATGAACATTCTAAGATATCCAATTATTTTCAGGAAATGCATGGCTAAAGTAGCCAAATGTTTTCAGTTATTTCAAAGGTCCTTACAGCCTAATAAAACATGGTAAAAATGACAAATTATTTTCTCGTATTTCCCAAGAAGTTATTTCTAAAATTATTTTTTATAAATTTTGGAAATGAGATGCGTAAGAAATTAGTACTATGCATAAGAACATTTTAAGGATAAAAACCTGAAAAATGTCATGAAATACACCATTTGAACAATGTCTTGAGTAATTGACACCAGAATTATTAGAAAAATAATGCACAAGTCTAAGAGCCACTTCACTTTGTGGCCATTTTCCCATTTCGGTGTGCATTGTTTTTCTTGTAATACAACAGCCCGAAGTCAATTATCTTGACATAAATAAATTTTTAGGGAGTTGCCTCACATGACATTTCAAAAGCTGAACTTACTTTGCTTTGTAATAAAAATGTCATTGTCAGATATTTTATGAAATATATTGACCTTGATACACAATCGGACTACAGTACTGTACATTACTTGACAAAAGGTGGCAAAAGTTGTTCTCATTATTTTATAAGCAGTGAGTTTTATTCACTGTATGTACACTACAGGTAAAAGGTTTGGAATAATTACGTTGTGAAAGACATGTGCGTTCATTACTAAAGCAACAAAATCTTCATTGGTCCACATAATTTTTAATATCAAAATAAACTGATGTGGCATCCATAAGTATTAACATGATCTAACATTAGACAAGAGTATATTTGTATGCGCATTGTTATGGTCTGCGACCTTTTGTGCTGTACATATGTTGTTTCTGTTTGGTCTCTTCTCTGTTCTCACTCTCATGCTCTTAGGTACCGCCGTCCTTGGACTCTTTTGGCTATCTCTGCTGTCATTCATCATTAGTTAATTAAGTCAACACGTTTCTTTCGCCAATCACGCTCTTGTCCGAGAGGTTCAAAAGGAGAACGTCAGTGGGAAGAAGAGAGTGTGACGCTTTGGATTGTGACTGTTATGTGCACTTGCGGAATGTGTTTGTGTTACCTTTTGGTTTTGACTCTTTCTAGTTGGCTGAGTCTAAAAATTTTCTGAGGTTTTGTGACCTTGATAGCGTTTAGTCACTACTCACTTTGTTAACGACTAGATATGCTGCTGGGTGACGATGTCTTTGTTAGCTCGCCGCTGGTTTGGAAGACAAGTAAGGAGTGGAAGAGTTTAGTAACTCACGTGACCTACATACCTGCACGTAGAAATCTTTGATGTATTAGATACATTAGTTTATTTGTGTGCGCTTTTCTTGTATGTTTTGTTTTGTATATTCAGTGTAGTTTATGACACTTTTGCGTTGACTTTTTCTTTTCATATTTTTACTTTAATAGTTTAGGGGATGTGGGAATTAGTCAGTTCATCTTTTTTTTTTTTTATGATTTAAGCGCCACTTTAACTTCCCTTCTTTTCCTTTGTCTTGTTTCTGTTAACTTGTTATTCATTGGAGGAAATAAATCTTTCTTGAGGTGTAATTTCGTGTCATGTGTTCCATTGCCACTCATTTCCCTGGCTTATTTCTTTAACATGTCAACTTAATGTTATGTCTTTTAACTTCCTAGACAAAATTTTCATCAGAAACATAACAGCATTAACCAAGATGAACAAATGTGTTGGGGAAAAAAAGATATTCATTAGCCTAATTTAAGATACCTAATTGTCGCCCAATATACTTCTTAGTGTGGGTGAAGAAGAAGAAGAAGAAGAAGATGATGATGATACCTAATTTAGAATGTAATACATGTTGCTTGTGCAAATGGTAATGGATACAACCCCAGGGATTTTACTATGGTGTTGCTGGATAGTTGCTCGGAAGTTCTGGCTGGTTTATTTGCTGTTTTATGCTCGCTGCTCCAAATTAATAGTTTTCTTTAGCACTTAATTTTCTCTTAATTTTAAACATTTTATCAACATATAGATTTATAGCAGTACATCTAAACAAATGTAAAACACATAATTACCATTTATCTTTTCTTATCTTTTGACTGTTGCACAGAAGTGTGTTAAAATGAAAAATGAGCTTGCAAACTGTAAATGCACTTGTATTCAATAGAAAAATGGTGCCTTTAGGCATATTGTGCCAGGTTTCATATTGCAGCATCACATGGCAATTTCCACCATACACAACCACAAATGAGATTTTAAAAGTATGGCAGAATGGGAAATTAACAGTAAACTTCAATTCCATTGTGTTTTTCAAACGAAGCTATAATATGATTTTAGAAGGTACTTCTATAGAGTAGTCTTTTTTGTTGTTGTTTGGAAGTATAAATCCTTGTATGGAAAGCAGAAACTGCCTAACATCTTATGATGTGCATCATAAAAAAGGAAAATAATACAGGTTTGGAATGTGCAAGATTTTCATTTTGGGGTGAAACACCCAATAGTAACCTCAAACCTAATAGTGTTCGAGGTTAGTTCCCCATGGTGCACCAGAGATTGCTTTCCAAAGCCTTTGTGTTAATGAAAAATGCAGCAATTGGCGGTAAAGTTTGATTACACTATTGTAAGGGTTCTTGGCGCAAGTAGTATTTTGCTGATTGCGCTGCTGATACAAATGTACGGCTTTCAAGGAAATGTTTTTCAGCGCACCAAATTTATCAAAGCATTAAAAGCAGTGGGAAAGAAAGGGGGAACAAAGGTCTAGGTGGCTTTGTCCTGTGCAGCCAGGAGTATGGCGCTTTTATTCCTGCATAAAGTACAATGATAACCGTGTACTCTTTTATTAGCACAGCAGGTTTGTTAGCCACTACAAAAGCAGTTATGAAAGACACTTATTAGAGACTGGGAATATTTTATTTGAGCGGTGTGACCGCTAGCATACCTATACTCTCACGCAGCGCGATAAAGAATAAAACCGAGTTGCTGGTGCACACATACCATCAGTGCAGACCTATACACACACATAGAGAGGAATTCATCTCTCAGCAGTTCCAGCTGCCCTCCAGCTAGTGGGTGCTGCTGCAGACATCAGCATGATCAAAATGACTTGTAGCATGTAGAAGTTCAAAATCAACCTCTTTGATGTCCCTTTTCTGCCAGCAACCTGCCTCATCCACTCAGCCAGGACAAAGAAAAAGATGCTCATGCAACTGGGCAAACCAGCGTGTATGTAGAAGAGCATTATTTCAATTCTAGTGTAGATTTGTGTCAGTCCCTTGAAAGACTAAATCTTTTTTCACATAATATAGATAGATAGATAGACAGATTCAAACCTGTATGACTTTTCTTTTGTGAAACAAAAAAGGAGATACTCCAAAGAATGTCCAGGCTGCTCTTATACAAACAACAAAACGATACATACTGTGTCCTTCCCACTTACAACTGTATTAAAGTCTATCTCAGGTGATCAGAAAGGCACTTGTGTTCGGAATTCAAGGGTCTGTATATTTGTGACAATATAATTTACTCACTATTTCAATATGCTGCAGTATGTCTTGATCAAAAAACACAAATAAACAAATAAATGAATAAATAGATTAATGTTTCTATTTTTATTATATTAAATTATTATACTGTAAAATATATTATTTAATATTATATTTAAATATTATACTGTAAAAATACATTTGGTGTAGATTAGCATAATTATTCTGTGCATGCCACAGCTTTTTCAACAAATTTCAAAGACAGTAGAAGAAATTATGAAATTACATATAAAGATATACTCAAGTCCTACTTAAGCACTCTAAAGTTCAGCTAATTGCATTTATTATACATTTAAACTATATTGCATTTGTCTTTAATTGCAATTATGGATTTAAGTGACCAAAATCATTACATTCAGTTTGCACTTAAGTATATTATTTTAAAGTATATTATTTCCGCACTCTTTTTAAAAAAATATGCTAAAGTCTTTTTCTTTTTCACTTGTACAACCCAAATTCCGTAAATGTTGGGACGTTTATTAAATTTGAATAAAATAGAAACTAAAAGACTTTCAAATCACATGAGTCAATATTTTATTCACAACAGAACAGAAAACATAACAAATGTTTAAACTGAGAAATTTTATACTTTTATCCACTAAATGAGCTCATTTCAAATTTGAAGCCTGCTACAGGTCTCAAAAAAGTTGGCTCGGGGGCAACAAAGGGCTGAAAAAGCAAGAAATTTTGAAAAGATTCAGCTGGGAGAACATCTAGCAACTAATTAAGTTCATTGACATCAGGGCCCGTAATCACAAAACATCTTAAGGCTAAAAGTAGCTCATAACTTGCCAATTTAGGAGAAAATCTTAAAAAATAATGGGCGCGTCAGTCCTAAATTTAGAGGACTCCTAAATCTTTGCTCTAAGAGTGTTTCACAAAGTGTTTTAGCACTAAAACTAGCTCCTAAATCTGTGAAACATTAGGAGTAGTGAAGAGGACTGCTAAGTCACTAAGACCAAGCCACAAATTATCCTAAAATGGCTGTTGCTAGCAATCTGCCTTGGAATGTAAACATTTTAGAAACATTTGACGATAATGAGCTTTTAAAAAGATATCACCTTTGGTTTTGGAGGTTCTCTTAACTCCAAATTTTCCTTTGATTATATTTCATCAACCAGTTGGGCAAGAAGTAACAGCAGTTCTTGCATCCAGTTTCGTTTTCTTTTACGTTTGCATGTACATTTGCCATGATTGTTCTATTCTGTTAAAAGGCTGTTTATATACATATTCACAAATTGTTTACGAGAAGTATACATGTAAGAGGCTGACAATTAGCTGAACTTATACTTGTTTTATTAGTGACACTTAGCCTGCATTTTAAAATCTTAATTTGCATTTGGCAATTAACATTTTTTATTTTCAAACCTTCATTTGAATATGGCAACATAATATTGTGCTCTAAAATATTTCTATGAATAAATCTCTGACAAAGACTATTAGCCAATCACTGTGTGCATAGTTAATAAGCATGCTGACATCATCCACTGCAATGAGGTCAACCCCGCCCTTACTTTTAGCTTAAGACTTCTCTCTATTCCTTAGTAAAAGTTTGTCTCAGCAGCTTTGTGAATAGGTTTTAAGAGAAAACTCTTAGCTAAAAACTTTTACTGCTATTTAGAAGAACTATTCGTGGTAAGATGAAATGTTTTGTGAATACGGGCCCAGGTCTATTACATGATTAGCTATAAAAGGGATGTCTTAGAGAGGCAGAGTCTCTAAGAAGTAAAGATAGGCAGAGGCTCTCCAATCTGTGAAAGAGTGCGTAAAACGATTGTGGAATACTTTAAAAACAACGTTCCTCAACGTCAAATTGCAAAGGCTTTGCAAATCTCATCATCTACAGTGCATAACATCATCAAAAGATTCAGAGAAACCGCAGAAGTCTCTGTGCGTAAGGGACAAGGCCGAAGACCTTTGTTGGATGCCTGTGGTCTTCGGTCCCTCAGACGACACTGCATCACTCATCGGCATGATTCTGTCATTGACATTACTAAATGGCTCCACGAATACTTCCAGAAACCACTGTCGGTAAACACAATCCGCCATGCCATCTGCAAATGCCAACTAAAGCTCTATCATGCAAAAAGGAAGCCATTTCTGAACAAGGTCCAGAAGCGCTGTCGTGTCTTGTGGGCCAAGGCTCATTTAAAATGGACTGTTTCAAAGTGGAAAAGTGTTCTATGGTCAGACGAGTCCAAATTTTACATTCTTGTTGGAAATCACGGATGCCGTATCCTCTGGGCTAAAGAGGAGGGAGACCTTCCAGTGTGTTATCAGCGTTCAGTTCAAAAGCCAGCATCTCTGATGGTATGGGTGTGCATAAGTGCATACGGTATGGGCAGCTTGCATGTTTTGGAAGGCACTGTGAATGCTGAAAGGTATATAAAGGTTTTAGAGCAACATATGCTCCCCTCCAGACGACGTCTATTTCAGGGAAGGCCTTGTGTATTTCAGCAGGACAATGCAAAACCACATACTGCAGCTATTACAACAGCATGGCTTCATAGTAGAAGAGTCCGGGTGCTGTACTGGCCTGCTTGGAGTCCAGATCTTTCACCTATAGAGAACATTTGGTGCATCTTTAAATGAAAAATACGTCAAAGATGATCACGAACTCTTCAGTAGCTGGAAACCTATATCAGACAAGAATGGGACCAAATTCCAACATCAAAACTCCAGAAACTCATAACCTCGATGCCCAGACGTCTTCAAACTGTTTTGAAAAGAAGAAGAGATGCTACACCATGATAAACATGCCCCCGTCCCAACTATTTTGAGACCTGTAGCAGGCATCAAATTTGAAATGAGCTCATTTTGTGCATAAAAATGTAAAATTTCTCAGTTTAAACATTTGTTATGTTATCTATGTTCTATTGTGAATAAAATATTGGCTCATGTTATTTTAAATTCTTTTAGTTTTCATTTTATTCAAATTTAAAAAAGATCCCAACATTTCTGGAATTCGGGTTGTAATTAACACAGTCGTACTGTAGTGCAGTGGTTGACAGGTGAGCAGGCAGTAACTGTTAATCTACAATTCAGCAAATATGACAAAGCCACATGTGTTTCTAACCACCTCCACATTAGTGATAGGATCATAAAACGTTTTGGACCCCATTTACACCTGACCTTGTGATCAGATCACCCAGATGGCTCTTTATACCAGGAGTAAATGGGGTCGCAGATGTGGATTTGTGCACACACACCCTCAGCCAGCACACCTTTTCCTTTAAGCCCACTTCTTGTACAACAGGGGGAGTAAGAAAACAAAACCTTCATTGTTAATACCTAGAAAAGTCAGTGAACACGCAGCAGTGATAATTACAACATATTGAAAAGACCTCAAGCCAACAAGGTCAGTAATGCAATAATTACAGTTGTAACGGCACACATGCGAGTGAAGGTGCTCCTTCGGCTGACGGGAAACAGAAATAATTGCTTGTCAGGTTCTGAGTTTTAGCGTCGTGTTTACGGGCATGCTGAGATTACCTCAGCTGTGTCTAATGAGAGAAAGGTTGACTAGTTCTTTTGCTCAAGGTCAGACGAGCTACTGCTAAGGTGTGCGTACACAAGAAAGGGGAACGTAGTTTGATTGAGAGATGTAGTGTAGTCCGTCAAGAATAAATCATCTTTTGTTTGTGTCGTTTTGCATATTCAGCCTCTGTCCAGCCCACATAGGTGTTAATGTACACCCACACAAACACATTTGCGCTAACAGGGCATGCTTATTTTCCTGCACCCTCTTGTTCTCTATGGATTTCTGACTTCCTAAAACCCACACACTTCAAACACACACTGGCTCACACACATACCGTGGCTTTGTAGGCAAGAAGCTCTCGGTGCAACATCAGCTGAAATCGAATCCAGAGGCCAGATCTAGTTGTATCTCTCACACACATATGCCCTGATCCCAGTTCTGCAGAGTGTTCTTCTCAGGCCCGGTCCGAAGCTTTAGGGACAAAATCCTACCAGCCTGCACTTTGTCTAATGGAGGGTAAAAGGGCCCTGGCCAAAGCAGCGTATCACTGAACTGCTGACTTCAGTTGGCCTCAGAGAACTCTGGGAAACATCATGAGCATGTACAGATGACTTCAGGATTTGCCATCAAAGACACATTTGTGTGTGCGCAACTCTCGCTTTTCTCACTTCTCGAGATTTTGGTACTGATCTCTCAACGTGATCTCATTCATATTCACAGATATTCCTACATGGAGCATTTTTTATGTTTGGATAGACATTGATCGGGGTGGTTCAAGGGTCAGTGGATATTCAGGGCTTAGCCCACACATCTGTGCTGGCCATTACAATAAGTTCTTCTAAGGAAAAAAAAAAAATAAAAAAAATAAGAAAAGTTGCAAGGTTCATGGCACTGTCTCTTAATGAAAAAGTTTGGCAAGAACCACAAATGTCCTGCCTTGTGTTGTCAAGTTTGCCAAAAAATATTCTGTTTTTGTGCCTATGCAATATTCAGTGCTTATTATCCACGTGAAAAAGAAACGTGCTTAATTGTATTGACTGTGCACTTTAAGTACACTTCAAATCTGAATCTAATGAAAATAAATAATAAGCTTAAATAGAGTATACTTTATCATGGATTCTAAACTGAGTACACTTTACTGCATGCTAAGTATACTAAAAATACATTTACATATTTATGTATTTAATAAAAATCCCCTGCAATTGTACTTTTGGTATACTAAACTGGTATACTTAAAGTGTGCTGGAATAACTAATTTTGTACTTAATGCACTTTAATTGTGCCAATTTAAGTAGTGCCAAGGTCCAACTAAAGATATACTGAAGTATATTTGATTGTTCTAAAGTGGAACTATATAGTGTCTTGCGAAAATATTCATACCCCTTCATTTTATTTTCACCTTTTGTTATGTTGCTGCCTTATGTTAAACTGCTTTTAAATTACTCTTTTTCCACATCAATCTATACTCCATACACCATAATGGTAAAGCAAAAAACAGGTTTTTAACATCTTCGCAAATTTTTCAAAAATAAAAAACTTAAATGATTCCATTGTGTAAGTATTCATACCCTCATCTGGGACAGTTGGAATTTAGCTCAGGAGCATTCATATTGCTTGTAGATGTTACTATACTTTGAGTGGAGTTAACATGTGGCAAATTCAATTGAATGGGTATGATTTGGAAAGGCACACATCTTAATAAAAGGTCTAACAGCTGATAATGCATATCAGAGCAAAAACCAAGCCCTGAGGTCCAAATAACTGCCTGTAGAACTCAGAAACAGGATTGCGTCAAGCCACACATCTAGTTGAGAAAAAAATTCTGCTTCACTGAAGGTTCACAGAAGCATGTAGTCTCTGTTACCCTTAATGGAAGACGTTTGAAACAACCAGGGCTCTTCCTAGAGCTGGCCTCCTGGCAAAACTGAGCAACTGATAGAAAAGGGCTTTGGTTGGTGTGGGGACCAAGAACCTGATGGTCACTCTAGTTGAGCTCCATGATCATATGTGGAGACAGGAGAAACCTACAGTAGGACAAACATGTAACACTCCACCGATCTGGGCTTTATGCCGGTGTGGCAAGACTCAATCCTCTCTTCAGTGTAGACACATGAAAACACACTTAGAATTTGTAAAACAGCACCTAAAGGACCCTCAGACTGTGAGAAACAAGATTCTTTGGTCTGATGAACCTCAATTCTAAGCATCATGTTTGAAGCAAACCAGGCATTGCTCATCACCTACAGAGTACCATCTCAAAAGTAAAGTGTGGTGGTAGCAGCCTCATGCTGTAGGGCTGTTTTTCAGCGGCAGGGACTGAGGGACTCGTCAGACTAGAAGAAAAGCTCAATGCACCAAAATATTGAGATAGCCTTAATGAAAACCCAGTCCAGAGCATTCAGAACCTCAGACTGGGCAGAAGGTTTACCTTCCAACAGGACAATGGACCTAAACACACAGCAAGAGTGGTTTATAGACAACTCTGTGAACGTCCTTGAGTGGCCCATCCAGAGTCTGGGATTGAACCCAATCAAATATTTCTGGACAAACCTGAAAATGTGCATCTGCCCCATCCAACCTGACAGAGATTGAGAGGTGAAGAGGTGAGGAGAAGAATAGCAGATAATTGCGAAATGCTGATGAGCAAAGCTTGTCGCATCAAACAAAAAAGGCTTGAGGCTGTAAAGGTGCTTCAGCTATATATTTAGTTAAGAGTATGGATACTTATGCAATGTACTTATTTCAGTTTTTTATTTTTTAATAAATTTACAAAGTTGTGATAATTCTGTTTTTGCTTTGTCAATATGGTGTATGGAGTGTAGATTGATGTGGGGAAAAACGTAATTTAAAGGAGTTTAACATAAGGCGGCAACTTAAAAAAAAAAACATGAAAAAAATTAAGGGGTGTGAATACTTTTGCAAGGTACTGTACACTTTAAATATCTTGCTTTTGAAGACCATTATTATTCAGAGATCATACAATCCTCATCAATAGTGACATTAAAACACATTTTAGGCTTAATATTAAGAAATGTGCATTGTGCACAAGTAGTACTCCAAATAAAGTTTAATTCAAATTTTTATATCAGTATGTCTCAAGTGATATGTCAATAAATATGTTATTTGAAATATACTTATGAAATAAAATAAATGAAATATGAAAAATATGAAATATGAAATAAATTTATTTTAAATATTACTCTTTTACTAAGGTTGTCATGCTATAAACAAGTGCACATATTTTGATGTGTTAATGTGTAAATTGCTTGAATATAATGTTAACTATGTTATTTGATTTTACATTTAAAGTTAATTACATTACAAATATTTAAACACATGACATACAAGGTTCTGAAGAAATAACTTATTTAATTTATGACAGTGTATTTTAGTTTACCATAAATGGCAGTATATCTGAACCATATTTCAAAGACAATAGAAGTAATTATGAAATTTAAGATGCACTACTTAAGTAGGTCACGAAATCTCTTAAATGCAACTAATTGTATTTAATATACTTTTACATAAATGTAAACAATAATACATTTTCAATTAAATGCAGTTAACTGGCCAAAAACATTATTTTGGGCATTACTACTTAGGATTTTCTCAGCTTGTCATTAAATCTTTTCACCTTGTGTCTGCCGTATGTTTACGTTTGATTTTCTTTGTCGTTCTTTGTCTTTTGGCTTCAGAGCTTTTCTACTTCTTCAGCCAGACAAGTACTTATTTTCCTGTTGTCTTCATTAATAAAGAACAACAATTGTTTCATTGTCTAATTTTCACTTTTCGCATCAGCAAACAACACTACGCTACAAGAGTATCAGCCAAAGAGCGAGATGATTCTCTCCGGCATTTAGTGAAACAAGGCGGGTCATGTAATTTTTATACATCAGTTTTAATCAATAGGGCGATCTGAATTTTCAAGGTTGTAAATAAAACAAAGATTTTTCAAGTACCTTTTACAAGAAATTTTCAGTCTCCATTTTCAGTCTCTCTACTTCAAAGTTTCTAGTTCAATTCAGTGTTTCATTTTGATCATTTGTTCAATTCAGTGTTTCATTTTGATCATCTGAAGTAAACCTTCAAAGTAAACCCGGCAAACTTTTTTTTCTATGTACATAATTAAAACTATTATAATACAGTCTTCAACACAGGTGAGTGTACACCCTTCAGATCATTATTCACAAAAACACAATTTATTTCTATTTGTGTAAAACTTTTTCATTTAGCACCAAAATGAATACACCTTTAAGCATGGTAAAATGTGTTAAAACTGAGCTAATCTCTTATAAGCAGCTGAAACCATAAGCAATTTAGCCAGAATATTTCAGAACATGCCGAGGGTGGGCGATGTGATCCCATGTGAGTTTACTGAGCACCCATCCTGTCTCTCAATGTTCTTCTAGTTTTCCTCAGTTAATAGATCTCCTGGTCATTAAATGTAGATTCTAATGACTAATCATCTGCCCTTCCTGCATCTCCCTGTGTCTTCCTCTCTCTTCTTCTCTTTTTGATGATGTGTAAATATGGAATTATTGGCGAATTGATCACAGTCTTCTGCCATCCACTGTGGTCTCCTCCATTAATCAAAGATGACTGCAGAAGGACCTAAAATCCATCACTTGCCTGCCAGAAGACAATTGCGTGAAGGCCCGGTTCATCCCAACTCACTTATAATCAATGGAGTATATATACACAGTTGGGCTTTTTAGACAGAAGGAAAAAAAAAAAAAAAAAAAAAAAACCAAGAGAGACAGAGAGAAAGAGAAAATTAGAAACAAATGTGTAGACAGGAGGAAATGTCTAAATAAGCTGACTGATTTCTCTTAATCCAACACTGTCTTCATGAATGAAATAATTTCTCCCTAAACTATTTAAAGAAAATATAAAATCAAAATGGAATCTGTTTACTATAATAAATTTCATGTGTGGTTGCTGAAATAAGAATAAAAAACAATTGTGTCTTCAAATCAGGGTTATTATTATTAAGTAAAACTATTAAAAACATTTTTGTTAATTGAAATAAAAAAATAAATTTAAACAAATATTGGATGATAAAAAACATTAGAAATGTAGCTGCAAAATTAACTGGAAATAAATAGAAACTAATACTGAACTAAAACTGAAATAAAAATAAATTAAACATAAATAGTAATCTTGTATATGTATGTGTGTGTGTGTGTGATAAAAACAAAAAAAACTAAAATTAAAATGAAAACTAAAAATATAACTACAAAATAAAATAAAACCTAATTCAAAATATTAAATAAAAATATAATAGTATATAAATAATACTAAAATAACACATTATGATCGTCTTCAAATTCTGATTCTATTTCTACCTAGAAATAAATGCTGTAGTTATTGAATATTCACTGAATTATCTCTTAAGGTTCATTCGATTTGTACGAAATAATTAAATGTGACATTGCGGTGCCTCAGAAGCTGATCTGAAACCATTTTCCTTAGTAGGAATCTCATATACTCTCCATCACAATGACTGAGCAGAAAGGCAGCATTCTTCAGTTTCGGACACAGATGTGTTTAAAATGTGTGCCATCATTGGTCAGATTGCTGCTGATTCATCATTAACTATGTAAATAACATCATGTAAGATAATAACTGAGCTTTCATAAGTGCACATTGAACCAAATATTCAATATATTGTATGAAGAAAATCTAGTATACTGTAATTATCAGCAGTGAAATATGGCTCCCTGCCCAGCTGGTGCTCAGTTCAACACTGAGAATAGAGAGTGTTTCCTCTTCAACCTGGTATGAGACAGATCAGTGTGACACAGAGGGACGGACAGAGATTTAAAGAGCCTTTTAAGGCATAGAGCGATGTTCCCTGTCTACAAAGAATATAAGTCAAGACTTACAAATTATCTGTGGTATGATAATCCTGCAGAAAATTACACTATTTATTACTAAAAGAAACAAGATTGCTCAACATTTTCTGAGACTAATGATAAAAAAAAAAAAAAAAAAAAAAAAAAAAAAATCAAACAGTCAAACTAGCACTTGTTGAACCTGACAAGTCAGGATAGGTTAATTAGTTTTTCAACTTCAAAGGCCTTGGAAATTTTAATTGGGTCCAGTGGAGATGTGAGAAATTGATAAAGAAACAAAAGGGACAGAGAGAAACTGAAAAGACAAGGAAACTGTGAAATACTGATTGTTGTGGCGCTTGCGTTAAAGTCTGAGGCATCAGGGAGATTGAAAGGAAGAGAAACAGGAGACTTGAGGGACCAGACACCCACATGAGATTGAGTTTGAGATACAATGAAGAATGTAAGGTGAGGAGAGAGAAAGAGTGGAATGAACACATTGCAACCATGCTTGGGACGGCCCACATAAACGAGCCAAAATGCTTTACATGTCTTGAAATAATAATTTCTGAACATTAAACATTGACTGTCAGTCTTTATTCACCTATTTCTCGTCGTTTCTCATTAAAATGTATTAAAGTAAATAGTGTGAATTACATCGCTAATGTCATAGAATAGCACGGCAGGGCACATTGTAACGCAGTGTTACAACGTACCCCATCTGCGCAACTGCAATTTAAAACCGGTTACTGTCTTCTGCTAGTTATTGAAGCATTAAAATTAATCTAAACTGATAAATAACAGATTGGAGATTAAAATAATAGCAGATTTGTCTCATTTTAAATGAGTAATAAAAACTGAGATGAAAAATTTATAATTTTAAAATTATATAATATAATTTTACTATTGTAAAATAAATGTTCAGCGATATCTTCAAAAGACTTTTGAATTTTGGCGCACTTTTTTTTTTTTTCTCTATATAATGTTGATATGGTAACTAGTAAATACTGTAAATTTTGTTATGCTAGCATGTGTGGAAATATTTAAACCACGTGTGTTACAACTAACCCCGTGTTACTTTGTGCCCCGCGCTCCCCTACAGCAGTATTATTATTTTTTTTTTTTTTTAATTTTGCAGATTTTACAAATCTGCGTTCGCTGGCTGGCACAGAGCCAGAGGGACGCATGTTTTTAAAGCGCTGCGCATTATAACCAATCACATACGATTCTGTTGAGCTTATGAATGCAAGGACCAATCAGAGGCGTTCAGATGAGTCATCGCTGAAACACGCTGTTTCGTCACCGCGCGCGCTGGCTGACTGAATTCTAATTCTCTCGTCAGAAACAATAAAGTGAAAAAGTACGAATGTAAGTAAGATATTAATTTCTCAGTGTAAACAGCTTTAGAGATTATTATGACAGTTTTTGAGAGTGCTTGAACTCGCTGGACTGAAGTGAAAATGTTCTTTGATATTGTAAACGTTCTTTGCTCTCTTTTTGAACAATGAAAGTGTTATAGGCTAATTAGTAACTTACAATGTTTTTATTAAATTCACATTAAATACAAAGTCAGTCATATTAAAAGTATTTTATGGCATGACACCCATATCTGGTACTTCAGTAAAAAGACGGGCTTTTATGTGTAGTTTATAGATTACAGTATTAAACCCTATTCGCATGGGATTAGTATTATCTGGGGACCATGTGTGATTTTGAAATTACCCCCCTCCAAATTATTTGTGTAGCGATATGACAGCACCCAAAATACTATCAAACACTCCAAAGCAGCTCCATTCTTCGCGAAAGATGGATAAAAAGGCGCACAGGAAACAAAAACCTTGAAAAATGATATAAAATCCGCCAAATCCTGCCAAATCACAGAGATGCCGATTCGTGCGGGACTAATATTATCACAGGACCTCGGTGTTCGGCGAAATATGCTAGGTCATTTGCGGGGGAATTTTTACTTTACAAATTACAGACATGGTCGATTCGCACGGGATTAAGATCAGAGACAACCTCCGCAATTATTACAAATGACTGGAGGTCACCAGGTAATACTAATCCTGTGCGAATAGTAGGCTACTTTGCCCATCGCCCATTGTAGACCAAATAACAATCTATAAAGGTGCAAAATGCATTTACTTACACATATTTGAGGATCGAAATATTTCATGATATATTTTAGGGATATATCGAATAAAAAATAAAATAAATAAATAAAACCCCTGCTGAAAAAAACAATAGACACCACTACAAAATTAGTAATGGTTTTACTGGTAATAATGGGACTTGTATTGGTTTTATTGGAAACTGTAATGGACCCTGTTGGTCTCTACTGGTAATTGATTCCCTTCTATTGGTGGCATGTTAAAACCAATAAATCCTAATGGAATATGTCCTAAAACACACTACAGAAAACCATTTTTTAATGGTTAAATGTTGAAATTGTTATAGATTACTTCCAGAGATTGCAGTGATACATGACATGGTGAAAAATGACTGAATGAATAATACTTAAAGTAGGTTAAGATGAATTTAAAAATTGTGCCCCCTAAAAGCACAAGTGGCCCCTGTCTGCCCAGTCACAAACAATATAGTCGAGATCTCATGACAGAACACAGATCGGCTGAGTAACACTTTCATTTAGATTGCTAAACTCCAGCTTGTTTGTCGGTGTTTTCAGATCATCGGCGGCAGCACTTCCGCAATGAGGAGTGAACGAAGAATGTGCATCATTGTGTTTTTTCTTTTTTCCGTTTTTATTTAATTTATGAAGGTGATGTAAACTAAATAATTATATATTCTATCATAATTATATAATAATATAATATTTTGTATATGTAACTTAAATAGTTTTATTGTACATTACAAAAAAAATAATAATTTTATTCATTTCAACGACTTTACCGACGCTGCGTCCATTGCATCCGACACGTTTTTTCACTGACACGCCCCCAACTCGGAAACTCGGGGCTTAAAGAAAATTTTGAGTTCCCTTTCATAGGTCACTTCAATGCTGTGGTGACGTCACCGTATGGGAACACCCTTTGGTGTGACGAATATCTGAAGCCCTGTACCATCCCACCAATCCTATTGGCCAAATAGCGCTTGGCACCGCCTTACGCATGCGTAAGCATAGTACACCTGCGTGCCGTGCGCTATTTCGCTCAGATTTCATTTCCTTCAGGAAAGCGAAAGTGAATTTTCTATGCCCTAGAAAGCATCCCACGTTCTCAGCGATAATTTTCTTTCTTGAGCAGTGTTTAACTCCTCTTCGCAGCTGCGATGAGTCATCGGAGATGTAGGAGCCGTGTAGCAGGTTTATCACGACGGGGGACACTCATGATAGGTGAGTTGTGTGCCTGGGCCTGCATCACGCCCAGTCGGCGCTTAACGGCCTGTCGACATGTCCCCATTGTGACAGCCTGCGACTGAAAGTTCTGCGCTCAAGGGTAGAAGTTTTCTCCGAGGTCGCCCCCGCGTCCAACCCCCACCGTGTCGCTTCTGCGGTTGCCGAGGCGCCGCACAAGGTGATGGCTTGGGGCGACGTGTGCGACCCGGACCGTGGGGACGGTGCTGCGCTGGAGTTTTCTCCATTTCGCACTCTCTCCCCCACTCGAGTGCAAGAAGTTGGCGGAAACTTCGTGGAGCCCATTGTTTTTCGCCAACGAGGATCTACGGCCCGCCCCGGAGGCCTAAAGTACAATCTCCTTCGGCTGCGGGCTGTATGATGACGATGTTTTGTCCACTGCGGCCTCGGAGTCGGAGGATTTACTGGCCGACACATGCGGATCTCTGCCTCCTAGCGGACAGGAGAGACACAGCTCCCCGTCCTACAGCGAGCTGTTGGACGTGGTCACTCAGGCGGTGGATGAGCTGGGACTGGATTGGGAGGGGGACGCAGCCCAGGCCCAGTCCCAATCTAAGTTGGACGACCGTTTTCCTAACTAGTCGTGCACCTGCTCAGCCCCGTAAACCGCTCCCCTTCTTCCCGGACCTCCACCAGGAGGTTTCGAGGTCCTGGAAGCAGCCGTTTTCAGCGTGCATCATAAACGCCGCAGCCGCGGGTTTCGCCATCATTACTGACATGGCGGGCCGTGGTTATGCAACGATGCCACCAGTGGAAGAGACTTTGGCTGAATATCCCACAGCTTGGAAGTCTCGCCCCCTCCTCCCGTCGAAGCCGAGAGGATGGAGGGGATGGTGACGGTTGGCGGCTGCGGCTGCGGGTCAGGCGGCAGCCACGCTCCACTCGATGGCGGTGCTTCAGGCCTACCAGGCGGAGCTATTGAAGGAGCTCGACGAGGGAGAAGGCATCACAACGGAGGCTGTGAAGGAACTGAGCGCGGGCCACGGACTTGGTGCTACGTTCAGCCTTCAGGGTTTGAGGGATGGCCCAAGGGTCTGGCAGGGTCAGCCCGTTTATGATGGCCCACAAAGCTGCCGCTTCGTTGCCAGCAGCGGGGCCCGATATGCATCCTGTTGGAATGAATCCTGCCGTAAACACGCTTCAGGATCTTATACAACGGAACACAGCGACCTTGACACATGCACTTCCCATTCTTATGGACGCCGTTAGTTTTCCGTGCTCGGAAATTCTAACGTATGTGGAGACATCACAGCCGCAGATGGAGGTCTTGAGGCCATTAAAGGATTTTCAAGCCACGTGGGAACGCTTCCCCGACATTCCACAATGGGTATTACGCACAATTTGTTACGGATACACCATTCAGTTTTGAAAAGGCCCGCCTCTTTTCCGTGGAATTCTTCCCACGATCGTGAGTTAAAAAAAAAACGCAGTGCTGCGACAAGAGGTGTCATCTCTGCTGAGGAAAGGGGCTATAGAAGAAGTAAACCCCTCTCAGATGGAGTCAGGTTTTACAGCCGATATTTTGTTGTGCCCAAAATGATGGTGGTTTTAACCAATATTGGATTTACGCCGTTTGAATCTTGCACTCTGAACGAGCAAATTCAAGATGTTGACGGTAAAATCTATTCTGTCTCAGATTCAACCAAACGACTGGTTTGTTACGATTGATCTGAAGGATGCATATTTTCATATTCAGATCATTAAGAGATACAGGAAGTTCCTCAGATTCGCTTTAGAGGGCAAAGCGTATCGATGCCATGTTCTTCCTCTCGGATTAGCCCTGGCTCCACGAACCTTCACAAAATGCATGGACGCAGTTCTGGCCCCGTTGCGGCTCCAGGGCGTTCGTGTGCTAAATTACCTGGATGATTAGCTGGTATTAGCGCAATCACAGAGTCAAGCACACTCTCACCGAGATCTCGTGCTAAATCATCTAAGCAGCCTGGGCTTACGCACAAATCTCCAAAAGAGTGTTTTGATCCCTTGCCAACGGATAACCTTTTTGGGGATAGATCTGGATTCTCACACGATGAAGGCACGATTGTCTCCCCCGCGTGTTCAGTCATTCATGTCATGCCTTTGCCACTTCAAAGCAGGCCGTACAGTGACGGTGAGTTTGTGCCTCAAACTTTTGGGTCTAATGGCGGCAGCATCCCCTGTAATCCGTCTAGGCTTACTTCACATGCACCCATTTCAATGGTGGACAAAAAGCCAAAGGATTTCTCCCCGTTGTCATCCGCATCGAACGATTTCAGTGACACGGAAGTGTGTTCTGACGTTAAAGACCTGGACTTCGTCCAAATTTCTCCGAAAGGAGTTCGACTGGGGGCCTGTTTTCGCCGTGAGACTGTCATGACGGACACGTCATTGAACAGGTTGGGGGGCTGTTTGTCAAGGATGCCCAGCCCACAGAACATGGATGGAGGCACAGCGAGGGTGGCACATAAACAGATTGGAGCTGCTAGCGGTCTTTCTAGCTCTCCAACATTTTTCAAGACTGCTGAACGGCCGTCATGTGTTAGTCAAGACGGACAACACAACGGTGGTGTCGTATTTGAATCACCAAGGAGGATTACGCTCTCGCCCCCTATCCAGGCTGGCGAGGAATGTCCTTCTGTGGACTCAGAACAGGTTTCTGTCGATCCGAGCGGTTCACGTCCTGGGGCACCTGAACTTCGGAGCGGTTATGCTCTCGAGACAGAGCCTGGAGGAAGGGGACTGGAGGCTGCACCCCCAAACGGTGAGCTACACATGGCGAGTGTTTGGAGAAGCAGAAGTGGACTTATTCGCATCGAGCACAACTACGCAGTGCCCGCTATGGTTCTCCCTATCCCCCCCCATCGCCCCTGGGATTGGACGCTCTAGCCCACGACTGGCCCAGAACCAGTTTGTGTGCCTTTCCTCCGATTTGGCTAATTCCAGCGGTACAATCCAGAATACGATCGGACAGAGTTGAGCGACTGCTGCTGGTAGTTCCGTGGTGGCCCACTCAGCCATGGTTTGCGGAACTGATCAGTCTATTAGCGGGCTCTCCGTGGGAGATTCCCCTCAGACAGGACATGCTGTTGCAAGCATGGGGAATGATCTGGCACCCACGGCCAGATTTATGGAAACTGTGGGTGTGGCCTCTAAGCGGAGTGAGTTAATACAGGTGCATCTCAATAAATTAGAATGTCGTGGAAAAGTTCATTTATTTCAGTAATTCAACTCAAATTGTGAAACTCGTGTATTAAATAAATTCAATGCACACAGACTGAAGTAGTTTAAATCTTTGGTTCTTTTAATTGTGATGATTTTGGCTCACATTTAACAAAAACCCACCAATTCACTATCTCAACAAATTATAGACCAATAAAAAAAAAAAAAAAAAACATTTTTAGTGAATTGTTGGCCTTCTGGAAAGTATGCTCATTTACTGTATATGTACTCAATACTTGGTAGGGGCTCCTTTTGCTTTAATTACTGCCTCAATTCGGCGTGACATGGAGGTGATCAGTTTGTGGCACTGCTGAGGTGGCATGGAAGCCCAGGTTTATTTGACAGTGGCCTTCAGCTCATCTGCGTTTTTTTGGTCTCTTGTTTCTCATTTTCCTCTTGACAATACCCCATAGATTCTCTATGGGGTTCAGGTCTGGTGAGTTTGCTGGCCAGTCAAGCACACCAACACCATGGTCATTTAACCAACTTTTGGTGCTTTTGGCAGTGTGGGCAGGTGCCAAATCCTGCTGGAAAATAAAATCAGCATCTTTAAAAAGCTGGTCAGCAGAAGGAAGCATGAAGTGCTCCAAAATTTCTTGGTAAACGGGTGCAGTGACTTTGGTTTTCAAAAAACACAATGGACCAACACCAGCATATGACATTGCACCCCAAATCATCACAGACTGTAGAAACTTAACACTGGACTTCAAGCAACTTGGGCTATGAGCTTCTCCACCCTTCCTCCAGACTCTAGGACCTTGGTTTCCAAATGAAATACAAAACTTGCTCTCATCTGAAAAGACGACTTTGGACCACTGGGCAACAGTCCAGTTCTTCTTCTCCTTAGCCCAGGTAAGACGCCTCTGACGTTGTCTGTGGTTCAGGAGTGGCTTAAAGGAAAACGCCACCGTTTTTCCATATTCCAATATGTTTTTCCCTCAACTTAGACGAGTTGATACGTACCTCTCCCGTCTCAGTGCGTGCACTTAATCGCTCTAGCGCAGCGCCACTATGCTAGCATTTAGCTTAGCACCATTCATTCCTTAGGATCCAAACAGAGATGAATTTAGAAGCTACCAAACACTTCCATGTTTTCCCTATTTAAAGATGGTTACATGAGTAGTTACACGAGTAAATATGGTGACACAAAATAAACAGTGGCGATTTTCTAAGCAGATAAAAAATGATAACTATAATGTATGGTGGAAGAGTACTTCTCTCTTCTCACAGCACTTCGACCTCGGCGCAGTAATATCATCACTCCTGAAAACTCCCCCTCCCCCTCTCCCGCTAACTTCCATCAATAGAACCAATATTACTGCGCCGAGGTCGACGTGTGGCGAAGTGCTCTTCCACCATACATTATATAGTTATCATTTTTTATCTGCTTAGAAAATTGCCCCGTTTTGTGTCACCATACTTACTCGTGTAACTACTCATGTAACCGTCTTTAAATAGGGAAAACATGGAAGTGTTTGGTAGCTTCTAAATTCATCTCTGTTTGGATCCTAAGGAATGAATGGTGCTAAGCTAAACACTAGCATAGTGGCGCTGTGCGCTAGAGCGATTACGTGCACGCACTGAGACGGGAGAGGTACGTATCAACTCGTCTAATTTGAGGGAAAAACATATTGGAATATGGAAAAACAGTGGCGTTTTCCTTTAACAAGAGGAATACGACAACTGTAGCCAAATTCCTTGACACGTCTGTGTGTGGTGGCTCTTGATGCCTTGACCCCAGCCTCAGTCCATTCCTTGTGAAGTTCACCCAAATTCTTGAATCGATTTTGCTTGACAATCCTCATAAGGCTTCGGTTCTCTCGGTTGGTTGTGCATCTTTTACTTCCACACTTTTTCCTTCCACTCAACTTTCTGTTAACATGCTTGGATACAGCACTCTGTGAACAGCCAGCTTCTTTGGCAATGAATGTTTGTGGCTTACCCTCCATGTAAAGGGTGTCAATGATTGTTTTCTGGACAACTGTCAGATCGGCAGTCTTCCCCATGATTGTGTAGCCTAGTGAACCAAACTGAAAGACCATTTTGAAGGCTCAGGAAACCTTTGCAGGTGTTTTGAGTTGATCAGCTGATTGGCATATCACCATATTCTAATTTGTTGAGATAGTGAGTTGGTGGGTTTTTGTTAAATGTGAGCCAAAATCATCACAATTAAAAGAATCAAAGACTTAACCTACTTCAGTCTGTGTGCATTGAATTTATTTAATACACAAGTTTCACAATTTGAGTTGAATTACCTGCACCTGTATGTCCCGGTCTTTCAGCGAAGGCTACGGAGACTATAATTAATTCTAGAGCGGTTTCTACGAGATGTTTATATGCCTTCAAATGTTTACTACCTGGTGTAGACGTCGTGATATGGATCCAGCTTACTGCCCCATCGCTTCAGTACTGGAGTTTCTTCAAAGCCGTTTTTCAGAGGGAGTAACACCAGCTACTCTTAAAGTATACGTGACAGCCATATCCGCTAACCATGCGTACATAGACGGCTTTCAGTGGGCCGTCATCCCCTGGTCTCTCGATTTATGCAGGGTTCACGATGGCTGCGGCATTTCCGCCCTGCGCGAGTTCCATCATGGGATCTATCCATTGTAATACAAGGGTTATCAGGACATCCGTTTGAGCCCTTAGAAACTGTGACTGAAAAAATCTTGACTCTAAAAATAGTCCTATTGTTAGCTTTATCCTCCCTCAAGAGAGTAGGGGATTTACAAGCTCTTTCTATCTCACCTTCGTGCATGGATTTCGCACCAGGATTGGTGAAGGTTTTGCTGCGACCAAGGTCTGATTATGTTCCTAAAGTCGCTTCTAATCCTTTTCGCTTCCAGCAGGGGAGTAAAAATAAAGGTCGTGCTGTCACAAAGCAACGCATGTCCCATTGGCTGGTTGAGGCTATATCCTTAGCCTATGAGGCGCGCGGGCTCGCTTCGCATTTAGGAATCCGAGCTCATTCCATGAGGGCGGTGGCTTCGTCGCAAGCCTTCCTTAGTGGATCTTCTATGGATGATATATGTGCTGCGTCAGGATAGTCTTCACCGAGCACTTTCGTCAAATTCTACAGCCTGGATGTGAGGACGGCTCCTGGCTCCCGGGTTCTTCCGCTTGAGCAGATGCTTTCCTTGGATCCCAGCTATCTCAGGTACGTCAGGCGTGATGGTATAGCGTTCCCATACGGTGACGTCACCACAGCATTGAAGTGACTTATGAAAGGGAACATCTCGGTTACGAATGTAACCACAGATCCCTGAATAGGGAATGAGATGCTGCGGTTCAGGCCATTCCATACCATTGATAGCGTTTCCTTAGTCCATGAAATCTGAGCGAAATCCGAGCGCGCGGCACGCAGGTATACTATGCTTATGCTTTGTGGTGGCGTTCATGTGCGTTCAACTCGTAAATACGATGTATCCGACATGACTTGAACGCACCATAAATCCAGACTTTTCTAAAATGGAGGCTGCCATCATGGTGATTTCAAGATCAAGGGACATTTTGGAAATATTAATAAGTATGTATTTATCAAAATTTTGATTAAAATATGTCAAATCTGCAAGTTATCAACATAACACCACAGACACTAACAAAGTGCGACACATGAAATTGTCAGAAGTTTAGCTAAATTTAAGAAAATTAATAAGAAAGAATGTACTCCCCATGCATCCCTCAGATCAACCAGCACCTGCAATGACCTTTACACACAGGAAGTAGTCCAAATAGATTTCCCTCTTTTCTTAAAGGGGCGAAATCCATTGTGGTAACACCACAGACATGAATTTGGGGGACACAACTTTTTTCTTAAATATAACAAAATATGTATTTTTTAAAACAATTTAATAAAATTGTACATGTTAAATAAAATCTATATTCACAATATAACCACTTGTGTTAAAAATGTTATATTGTTCCAGTTATATTCCATGATACCTCTTTAAGGTATGGTGGGAACATGCATATTTTGTTACAAATGCAATTTCTCAAACTCAATTAAATATGTATTTTAAAACAAAAATGTAACTATTAATAGTGCACAAATTGTGTTTACCCTACAGAATACAAACATGCAAACATTTTATAATTTATTGGTATTTAAAGTTTATTTCAACTGTTGTAAAGTAGAAGGACACCACTTGCCAACGCAATTGAAGAATGACCCAAATTTTTTATTTTTTTTTTAATACATTTTAGTCTCGTCTTATTTCGTCAACGAAATTGCATGTTGATATAGTCATAGTTATCATTTATAGACCTTATTATCGTCTCGTCTTCGTCTCATTAGTCATGGGAAAAAAAGCTTGTCAACGAACATTTTTTGTCATAGTCTTTATTAACGAAATTAATACTATTTCATACTAAGTATTGTTCAAATCTATTAACATATTTACTAACATATCACTCAAGGCTTACATTACTGATATAAAAATTCCAATTGCATTTTATTTGGAGTACTACTTGTGCACAATGCACATTTCTTAATATTAAGCCTAAAATGTGTTTTAATGTCACTATTGATGAGGATTTTATGATCGTTGAAAAATATCGGTCTTTAAATGCAAGATATTTAAAGTGTACCTGAAGTTTTCTTGCAATAGTTCCATTTTAGCACCATCAAGATACTTATCAGTCAAGTATATCTTTAGTTGGACTTCAGCACTACTTCCACAAAATTAAAGTGCATTAAGTAGAAAATTAGTTATTCCAGCAGACTTTAAGTATACCAGTTTAGTATACTGGTACTGGTTAATATGGTTTAAAATTCCACATGACCAAAAGTGCCCATAGTTATGTTTTTGTTATAGCAGATTAATCTCATATATTAGGGGTGTAACGGTTCACAAAATTCACGGTTCGGTTCGTTACGACACAGTGGTGTCACGGTTCGGTACGTTTTCGATATGGGGGGCAGGGCAGTGTTCGAACTGAGGGAGGGGGGGGGGGGGGGGGGGGGGGGGGGGGGGGGGGTCCCGGACCTCCCATAAGCATTGGGACCCCCCATAACACCCAAAAAAAGTATACTTGGGGGTTCCCCTGGTTTTTCAATAAAACTATAATACTTGAAACATGAAACTAGTTAAAATTAAATGAAAGGATTTGATTGCTGTATTAAATTTAGACTAAAAATAGCTCGTTACATCGTATTTTATTTTTACGTGTTTTGCTCATTATAACCAAACAGACACGATTCTGTTGAGCTTAGGAATGCAGTGGCCAATCAGAGGCATTCAGATTAGTCATCGCTGAATTGTGTTTAGACATAAACTCGCGAATTCCCTCATCATAAGCAACAAAAGTGCAGATGTACGTACGATAAAAGTAAAGAGATTCATTTATCATACAGATTATAAGAGGAGTTATGAATGCTTAAACACTAACTAGACTGACTGTGCTCATTTAGAGTGTGTTCTTTCACTGCATGATTCAGTCTAATAAAATGCATTTAGAATGAAGCCAAAATTCAAGATATGGGGGCAGAAAATGTATATATTTATATAATTTCATATAGTTAATATCACACGAAGAGTGACATTTTTTAGCAAAAATCACAATTGTGAAATTGATTTTAGCCTATACAACAGTTCAATAAACAAGAAGTTAATATTAATAGACTTACATTTTAGACACCATATTGCCTATTTTTGCTCTATTTCGCAAACAAAAATGGATCCAAACACAGCCACAGCACTGCTTTGCATCTCTGAGCAACATGACGGTGTTTTGTTCCTGAATGAAATCAACCTTTTAAATGATTCAGTTCAATCGCAATGACTCACTAACAGTGAGTTGCTGCCACCTATTGGCGGTTTTAATTTCACATTTAAAGTACCTTTGAATGAGCTAATTAACCTGCTTAACCAGTTTTAGTTTAAGCAAATCAGTCCCCATCATACTATGAACGGATTATCTAAATCGTCTTCAAAATTTTTCTTCTTTTATATGCATTAACAAATTGCATATTTTGCAGAGTTATTTTTCAAGTCATATTATCAATGTTTTAATTAAAACTGTTTAACTATCATCATGATGCGTCTTTTTTGTCTCATCACAACATTTTTGTCAGTTATTTTGTTGACAATATTAACACTGGCTTAACAGAAAACAGATGCACAAAGAGAGTGAGAGAGAACAGACAGCTTGCATACTGTATGTGCAAAGAGCGGAACAGAAACAAAGACCTATGAGAGGATGCTGAGATTTGACAGACAGAGGCTCCTCTATACACGTAGAGGAAATGAAGATGTGAGATGGAGTAGTGGAAAGATATAGACTGGAAGAGATGACACCAAGAAATGGGGGATGGGTGAAGGAACGATGCAATGCATTGATTAGATTTACTGATATGGGAGGTTGTGCAGCAGTTAGGATTAGAGGCAGAATGCTATCTGGAAGGACATGCTGCAGGACAGATGTGGCAGAGTGAGATTAGGACATGAGATTAAAAGGCAAGTGTGAGGGAAGAGTGTGTGAGAAAGAGAGGTTTCAATGGCTCTCTATACAGTAAATGAGCAAGTGAAGAAAAACTACTGGCATTGACAGCTGTTAGGGAGAAGGTGGAGATTCAATGGGAGTGAGAGGAAGATGTGACAGTTTCCATCATCAGCCAATGAGAGTCATTTGAAGACATTCTGAACAACAGGAGCAGATGGAAACATTATTTCAAGAGAGTGAGAAGCAGAGAATGTGATAGAGAGAAGCATGAGAGGCAGGGAGGAAGCCAGCGAGTAATGCTGGAAAAGATGCAGGAAGTAAGGCAAAGAGTGTGGCAGGAAGTGAGCAGAGTCTAAGATGCATCCCATGGATGAATATGCTCAAATCTTTACTATACATTATGCAAAAAGAATGATGTAGAATTAGTATGTCCTAATCTTGCTATATTCATAAAGCTTTGTCCAGATTGCATTCAAACTATACATATGCAGGTCACAAAATAAGTTCTTCAATAAAAGTAGTACCTACTCTGATAGTATGCGAGTTCACATGCACAAGTAAGGGAGGAGGTGAGGCAGAAAGTGAGGTAAATACCGGGGCAGGAAGTAAGGCAGGGACTGAGAAAGGAATTTAGGTAGGCAGTGAAACAGAAATTAAGGATTGAGGCAGTAAGTGAGAGAGGGACTAAGGCAAAGAAGGGAGTACGGCAAGAAATGAGACAGGAAATTAAAAAGGAAGTAGTGAGTGGGACATAAAACTTTGCATTTAGACACTCGCGCAAGCATACCTATAAACATACAGAATATTGTATTTAACAAATTTGTAAGGGGGAAAAAATGTAAATAATAAATCAACTCCATAGTGGATTCCAAGTCATGGTAGGACGTACCAATTCATCCCATTGCAAGGGTTCTGCCAGTAGTGGGCACTTGTGCAATGTAATTAATTACGCACATCTGAGTCAACGAGACAGAGGGAAGATAGTGAAGGAGGGGCATAAAAAACAGCGTAATGCAGACCAGGAAGTGACAGGGACTAAAGTGAAGGAGGCAGGAAATAAGGCAAAGAAAGAAACAGGATGTGAAATAAAGTAGGGAGTGAGACAGAAAACAAGACAATGATACAGGAAGTGAGACAGGGACTAAGGCAAAGGAGGCAGGAAATAAGGCAAGAGATGAGACAGGAAGAAAATTAGTGAGACAGGAAATAAGACACTGAGGCAGAAAGTGAGACAGGGACTGAGGCAAAAAAAAAAAAAAAAAGTGAGCCAGGAAGTAAAGCAAAGAATGAGATTCGAAGTGAAAAAGAAAAAGTTAAAGAGTGAGACAAGAAACAAGCCAGTAAGTGAGGCAGGAAATGAATGGGACTAAGGCAAAGAGTAAGGCAGGATATAAGGCAAACTATGAGACAGGAAGTAAATGGAAGTTAGTGAGTGATACAGGAAACAAGACAATAAGAGTGGCAAGAAGTAAGACAGGGATTAAGGCCAGGAATGAGACAGGAAGGAAGTGACAAAGAAAGTAAGGTAGGGGAGAGAGGCAGGAAATAAGACAATAGTTGTGTCCCAAATGACGTACTATACCATATGTACACTGTAAAAAATAAATTGTTGAATGGGGGGGGCGCTGCTGAGGTGCGCATGGAGTAGACGTGTTTCATCGAGCTCCTCCAAGCCAAGTTTTCAAATTAGTGAAATTAGTTGTCGTCTTCATTTTTTACTCTGTATGCCTGTGTTGTGAACTTTTACTTAGCTTATGACTATCACTTGGCCTACATTTTGATACGGGAAAATGCCTTTAAAACCAGCGAAAGCCTCGAAAAGCGCTACTCAGCCGTCAACTAGCTGCAACGAAGCTAATCCTGCTGCTAGTCAAGCAATCTCCGATGATGATATGCCACTGATGTGGGAAAAAATATCAAACAAGATTCTTTCAACTATAAATGAAAGGTTCGACAAGTTTGAGGAAGAATTTCGATCTCTACAATCGTCGGTACAGGAATTTGCAGAAAGAGTGGAGACTGTCGAATGTCAGGCACGGGACCACGATAACAGACTGTGCTCTCTCGAAGCGGCTTTGACTGATTTACAGAAGACGAATAAAGCCCTCAAAGCGAAGGTCAACGACTTAGAAGGGCGATCGCGACGTAACAATATCAAAATAATTGGTATCCCGGAGGGAGAGGAGAAAGGGAGACCGACTGAATTTGTTGCGGCATTGATCCCAAAACTACTCGGCGAGTCTCATTTTCAAGGACCGTTGGTAATCGACCGCGCTCTCAAACCAAGGCCACCGGAGGGGGAGAGGCCGCGCATCATCATTGGACGGGTGCATTTCTTTCAAGAAAAGGAATTAATTCTTCAGCTTCGTCGAGATCGCACCCTGGATTACAATGGCCACAAGGTGTATATCTTTCCGGATTATACAGTAGAAGTGATGGAACAGCGAAGGGCATTCAGTGACGTGATGCGTGAGTTGAAAGAGTTAAAGTTGACACACGGTCTCCGCTTCCCTGCGCGCCTCCGGATTCAGCACAACGGACAGTTCAAAACCTTCACTGACCCTGCAGAGGCTGCCAAATTTGTGGAGACCAGGCTGAGGCAGGAGTAGAGAAATATGCGTAACACTGGTATCACATTTAAAATACTTTTAATGACTATTGATATCCTATTGCTTTTGTTTTATTAAGAGTGTGTACAAAAGGCATTTACGTGGACGACGCTACTGTTAATAGTTCTACAACTTGAAATGTTTGTAACTTGGAAGTGGAGTTGAGCGGGATCGCCAGTATCGGAGAGACTGGAGTTGAATCCTATTATTACTTGCATGCGAGTAGTGTTCTTAGGTCGAAGAGGGGATGAAGTGCTTCATTTCGGGGAAGCTAGATGTGGGAGGGGGGTGGTTGACTTTGTTCTAAGTCCAGAAGAGTTCTACATGTCAAGGTTTTTTATTTATTTATTTTTTTTTTATTTATTTATTTTTTTTTTATTTCTGGAGTGCCTCATTTCAATGTCTTATTTTATCTTTAATTGTTCCAGAGACTGATGACTAATATTAATGGGGAAGCTATTACATTGGCTTCTTGGAATGTAAGAGGGCTTGGTCATGTAATTAAAAGGAGTAGGGTGTTTGCACATTTGAAATCACTCAAGGCTGATATAATATTTCTTCAAGAAACCCACCTTAGTGTAACTCATCAATGTAGACTCAGGACCAACTGGATATCTCAGGTTTACCAGGCCGCATTCAATGGCAAATCTAGAGGTATAGCTATTCTTTTTCATAAGAATGTTCTTTTTTGACTTTCATCAATGGTTGCTGATCCTCAGTGAAGATATATAATGGTGTCTGGACATATTAATTCTCTCCCTATAACTTTGCTTAATATATATGGCCCCAATTTTGATGATTCAGATTTTTTTCGCAAAATCTTTAGCATAATTCCAGATGCAAACTCTACAAACCTTGTAATAGGTGGTGATTTTAATTGTTACTTAGATCCTTATATGGATAGACTTTCTTCAAAACCACCACCTGAAGTTATTTCAACACAAACTGGATGAGTGGATGAGTTTTTTTACAATGGATGAGTTTTTTTTTACAACTAATGACAATGGAGAGATCTCAGATTCAATCCTATGGGATACTTTTAAAGCTGTAATGCGAGGTCATATCATATCATTTGAGTCATCCAAAAAGCGTGCTCTGAATAGTCGACTTCGGGAAATAGAGGAAACACTACCAGTATACGAACAAGCATACAAAAGTGTCACTTTCAAAGTCTGATTATAATAAAATTCTAAAATTAAAGTACGAGTATAATTCTATCCTGAATAGACAAATAAGTAACCTTCTCCTTACACTTAAACAGAAAAATTTTGAGTTTGGAGATAAACCTGGAAGGTTGCTTGCAAGACAGTTGAGGGGAGAAAAAGCCAAGAAGGCAATTCATACGATAAAATCAAAAACAGGAAGTTTAATAACTAATTCAAAGGAGATAAATGAATGTTTTAGGGAATTTTACTCAGAATTATATACCTCTAAAGTTAAACAAACAGACTCTAATTATGATAGTTTTTTTTTTTTTTTTTTTCAAAATTAAGTCTTCCAAAACTTAGTGAATCTTCTAGGTCTGAGCTAGAATCCGAACTCTCAATCGAAGATTTACTAAAGGCAATTCATGCTTTTCCATCTGGAAAAGCTGCAGGCACGGATGGGTTTGGCTGTGAATTTTTTTAAAGCTTTCAGTAAGAGACTGGCCCCCTATATGCTGAGAATGCTACAGGATTCAATCCAGAAGAATAAACTTCCTGATTCTTTATATCATGCAAATATCTGTGTAGTTTTGAAAAAAGGGAAACCTGAGACTGATCCGGCTAATTCTAGATCCATTGCCCTCCTAAATTTTGATCAAAAAGTGTTGACTAAAATATTGGCATCCAGGTTAGCACAACACATCTCAATAATTATTCATCCTGACCAAACAAATCGTCAATTAACTAACAATTCTGCTGCTGTTATCTCACTAGATGCCCAAAAAGCCTTCGATCAGATTGAATGGCCATATATGTTTGAAGCACTAAAACAGTTTGGATTTGGGGATAGATTTATCAACTGGATCAAAATTGTTTACTTCCGTCCATCTTCATCTGTTCTGACCAATGGAATTAGATCCAGCTCTTTTGAACTGCAATGGGGTGTACGACAGGGTGATCCCTTATCACCTCTTCTTTTTAACATTGCACTTGAGCCATTAGCTGTAGGAATCAGAACCCATCCACATATTCATGGTATTTCTCTGGGCAAAACTGAAAGTCTGATCAGTTTATATGCTGATGATCTTTTACTGTGTGTTATGGATCCTGTTGTTTCAGTCCCTAAAATTTTAAATTGCATCGATACTTTTAGTAAATTATCAGGATACTCAATTAATTGGAATAAAAGTGAATTTATGCCCCTAACAAATAACTTAAGCAATACCTTTTTGAATAATATACCATTTAAAATAGTGAAGGATCACTTTACATATCTTGGTTTGAATATTCCAAAGAACCCTAAATATTTGTTTAAATTACATCTTTTAGACATGTTTAACAGAGTTAAATTAAACATTGAAAGCTAGAAACTGCTCCCTTTATCTCTAATTGGCCGTGTGAATGTGATAAAGATGGTTGTTCTCCCTAAGTTTTTATATCTCTTCCAAAATCTTCCGATTTATTTACCTACAGCTTTTTTTTTTAAACAACTTGATTCAGTTATTCTTTCGTTTGTATGGAACTATAAAACACCTCGCATAGCAAAAGCCCACTTACAAAAACCTACTGATTGTGGAGGTCTTGGCCTTCCTATTTTTTTAAGCATTATTATTGGGCAGCAAATGCCAGGGCTCTCACTTTTTGGCAAAGGGGCATCCTGGATGATATGACATCTGAGACCTCTCCATTATGGGTTTGTGCAAAGGCTATGTCAGTGCCAGAGTCCTACCTCCCAGCTTTGCTTTTTACAGAGTTTAAATTTATCAGTAAATTAGGAATCAGTAATTTTGTGTTGAGAAATTCTTTGAAGATTTTGAATCGGATTAATAAATTTCATAAATTACCAAATGTTTCAGTCAATACACCAATATCATGTAATCCTTCGTTTGAGCCTTCTCAGATTGACGGTACTTTTTCAGGAGGAGAAAAGGTTTATACTGTATAGGAGATCTCTATATAGAGGGTCAATTTGCATCCTTTTCACAACTTAAAAGTAAGTTTACATTCCCACAGTCTCATTTTTTCCATTATTTGCAAATTAGAAATTACGTAAAGAAAAATATTCCACAGTTTATAAACAAACCTGAAAATCATATTATTCATGATCTTTTATCTTCTCATCCTGAAACCAGACATCTGGTATCTTGCTTTGTTTGTGCTTTTGCAACATCTGTATGCACTAAGCACCTTAAAGCAGTCTGGTCTACTGAATTGAGTGACTGATGAGATTTGGGAAGAAGCCTTGTTGAGAATAAAGAGTTATTCGGTAAATTCGAGATATAAATTAATCCAGTTCAAAGTTATACATCGTCTTCATTATTCCAAAACTAGATTAAATAAAATATTTCCCTCTATATCTTCTCAATGTGATCGATGCAATGGGGAGGAGGGGACACTGGCACATTTATTTTGGTTTTGTCCTGTTCTGTATGTTTTCTGGTCTAAAATTTTTGAATTGTTTTCTAGTGCTTACAAAATTAATATTCAACCTGACCACAGTCTGGCTATTTTTGGCTATTCTGACGTAATGGACGCTCTTCCTCGTATTCATCAACAGGCTCTAATGGTAGGCATGATTGCAGCCAAAAAAGTGATACTACTCAGTTGGAAATCTCCACAAGACCCTTGTTTTCAGAGATGGTTGAATGAGATGATCTACATTATCCAAATGGAACAGTTATGTTTTGGTGAGCTCTCCTCACAGAAAAAAATTTGAAGCCACATGGGGACCTATCTTGAAACTCTTGGAAAATTTAATTTCTGTATTCTATAATCCTCCCCTTCTATTTTTATTTTTAAACCTAAAATCCTGAAGAATTGGATTTATAAAACAACTGTGAATATTGTGAATATTGTCATATATATATATATATATATATATATATATATACTAGTGCTGTCAATCGATTAAAAAATTTAACAGTCATGGACTGTGATTAATCATGATTAATCACAAATTTAAAATACTAGTTTTACCTGTAAATGTGTTGAAATAAAGAAATGCATGACAAACTAGTTTAAGGAAACAGAACCTTTCACACCTCCGCCAGGTATGAGACATAATCCTTATTATTCTTTTGTTTTTATTCAGTCATTATCAGCCTTTAAACTGGCAATACAACATTTACCAAGCCACATCGCTTCAATCCCAGTTTACATTTACCCAACTATTATCAAAAGTATTTCTAAATAAATACAACAAAACATTTCCTTGCGACCTTACGTGAAGTATTATGACAAAACGCATTGTTAAGAAGAATCGGACCTGTTCTGCAGGTGCAATAGAGCTAATATTAGCATCACGCTTCAAAAGACAATTTATGAGATTAATAGTAAGTTACACTTTTACTCAGAACTCACTTCAAACCACCATCGAGTGTTTGTAATAACTTCCTTTTGTGATCACGTGGAATTTGGTCGTTTACTGTTGTTAAAATATGCTATTTATAGCCTTTTATATCGCTGCACAAATTAGCATTTCAGATGTACACATTCATCAAGAAAATCACATACAAATATCCTATCGTAATCGTGTGTTTATTATCTTATATAATCTATAGTGGCTGTTGTAAAGTTTATTTCTGCTGTGTAAAAGCCTTAAAGTGTGCTCTGGCTGAAACTCACGTTGTTTGTAATGTTACAACCGCCGCCTCTCTGTTCTTAAGTTGCAGGTATACATTCCAAGTATAATACACATTAGTAAAAGGATCTATTTTCATTTTTATTTGTCTATATACACCTTGGGCGGTCGTGGTACAATATAAAAGTAGACCAAAAAACCACAACCCAGAGGTCTGTAATTTCAAAATAGCCCACTAGTGCCGCTAACGTTACCCTGGCAACACTGGTTCGCTGTACCCTCATCACACAACGATAGATAACCTTCCGCGCTGCGATGACGGAAAGACCTTGGGGTCAAACCTTATCAAACGATTAATTTGCGTTAAAAAAATATTAACGCGTTAAAATTTTTTGATTAATCGCATGCGTTAATTTTGACACCCCTAATATATATATATATATATATACATACACAGGTGCATCACAATAAATTAGAATGTCGTGGAAAAGTTCATTTATTTCAGTAATTCAACTCAAATTGTGAAACTCGTGTATTAAATAAATTCAATGCACACAGACTGAAGTAGTTTAAGTCTTTGGTTCTTTTAATTGTGATGATTTTGGTTCACATTTAACAAAAACCCACCAATTCACTATCTCAACAAATTAGAATATGGTGACATGCTAATCAACTCAAAACACCTGCAAAGGTTTCCTGAGCCTTCAAAATGGTCTCTCAGTTTGGTTCACTAGGCTACACAATCATGGGGAAGACTGCTGATCTGACAGTTGTCCAGAAGACCATCATTGACACCCTTCACAAGGAGGGTAAGCCACAAACATTCATTGCCAAAGAAGCTGGCTGTTCACAGAGTGCTGTATCCAAGCATGTTAACAGAAAGTTGAGCGGAAGGAAAAAGTGTGGAAGAAAAAGATGCACAACCAACCGAGAGAACCGCAGCCTTATGAGGATTGTCAAGCAAAATCGATTCAAGAATTTGGGTGAACTTCACAAGGAATGGACTGAGGCTGGGGTCAAGAGCCACCACACACAGACGTGTCAAGGAATTTGGCTACAGTTGTCGTATTCCTCTTGTTAAGCAACTCCCGAACCACAGACAACATCAGAGGCGTCTTACCTGGGCTAAGGAGAACAATTTGAGTTGAATTACTGAAATAAATGAACTTTTCCATGACATTCTAATTTATTGAGATGCACCTGTGTGTGTGTGTATATATATATATATATATATATATATATATATATATTTATATTTTTTATTATTATTATTTTTTCCAATAACTATGTTGTATATATTTGTTAATTGAGGCAGTCCATTTTATTTTTTTTGTCTGTATAGGTGTAATATGTGTATTTTGTTATCCTATGTTGATTACTGTTTTTTTGCATTTGTGTTTGTTAATATAACTTCTAAACTTTAAATAAAATATTATAAAAAATAAATAAATTGTTGAGCAATTTAAATGTTTAAAAAGTCATCATATTATCAATTTTATGTTTTTTTTATTTACGAATGAGAAATTTTAAGGGATAACTTAGTCTAATATATAAACATTGTCTTTGCTTGTAAAACAACTTACAAGACTAAGATATCCAGAAAATGGATTTGAGTGGTTGACCATTCTCTAGGCCTCAAAACTAGACACACATACATACCTCAAGAACAGTGACAACCAACAAATGTTAAAAAGATGAGCTCTTTACATCACAGTACAACAAATAACTAACAATAATAACAAAACAACAACAAAAAAGTTTAAATTAAGTCAGCAAACAGCAAAAAATAATCATATAACAGTAACTGCATAATTTATTCATGCTGGGAACTCACTATGCCTTAATTTCAACAATATGAAATTATTTGTTCAGAGAACTGTTTTTGACTAGTTGAGACAACATTTGGTGTAATTTTGTTGGTCTGACAAGGATTTTTATGTTGTTTCAAGAAAATAGCATTTTTTAGTATTGAGACTCCAAAATTAAACTGGAAAAGTAAACTGGAAAATGTGCAGTTTTTTTTTACAGTGTACTTATACTATGCACTTTGTACTGTACCATGAAGTGTAGCAATTTTTTAAGGTTATTTTGTCATCCAGTATCAGAATCTGATAGTCCTACTTCTTCTGCAAAGTATTTGCAGCTATGACCGCTTTGTACATGACATGTTCAACACTCCACTTTTTATGGTTAATTAAGTGTGTAATCTGGTATTCGAAGTGCACTTTTTCTTTTTTTAATTTTCAGTGTAAACTCAAAGTGGAAAAAAAAAATGGGATGCACAAATTAGAATGAATCCATTTGAGTTTCCTCAATTGTAAGTCGCTTTGGATAAAACCATCTGTTAAAAGAATAAATTAACAAATGAGTGAGACAGAGTGAGATGGGGACAAATATAGATTGATGTAGGAAGCAAGACAAGATGTGTGGTATGAAGTGAGGTAGCAAGAAAGCAAAAAGAGAAGCAAAGAATAAGGCAGGAGTTGTGTCTCAAATGGAGTACTATGCATTATGCACTCTACCATCTACTGCAGGGCTGGACACCTCTGACCCTGGAGGGCCACTGTCCTGCAGAGTTTAGTTCCACCCCTAATCAAACACACCTGCTTGCAATTTTGGTTGGATGTTTCAGGTGTGTTTGATTAAGGATGGAGCTAAACTCTGCAATACAGTGGCCCTCCAGGACCGGATTTGCACATCCCTGATGTAGTAAATGAATTTAATAAAGGTATTTTGTCTTCCAGCATCAGACAGCTCCTAAACTTCTGCTACGTAAGGAAAGCTGTGTCAGCTGAGTGCATTAAGCATCCAATATTCCAAACTTAATTTTTTTGGTACTACATCTGGGCATATAAAGAGCACTTTTTATTTTTTGGAATTATTGGTGCGCACACACTACTCACACTATTTATCCCATAAAATGGCACCGAATGGTGCATAAATACCTGAACTGGGAAGGGTGTGAGGCAAAATGTGTCACAGGAAGTAGGCAGGGAGTAAAACAGGAAGTGAGGCAGGGAGTAAAACAGGAAGTGAGGCAGGGAGTAAAACAGTGCAAAATGGAGACACAGCACACAGGCCGTGTGAAGAGCTGGTGAGAACAAGAGGACGAGGTGTGAGGTTGGTGTTAGGGACAGTCCTGCATCTCTGAATGTGTTGCCGAGTGCGTACAGGAGGGTGTGTGTGTTGAGTGTGAAGGCCGTGGAGATGCCAAACAGAGATAGAGATAGATGGAGTGAACAGGGGTGAGACTGAGTTATTGGCCATGATCGATACAGGGGGTCGCTGCCAAATGGGGGGTGTAATGATGGGTAATGATATGAGTCTAGAGAGATAGAAAGGGATTCTGTGTGTGTGTGTGTGGTGAGCCTGCTGTCCATATAGCGCCTTCACTTTCATTTTGTTAACAACTTTTTATTAAATTTTCTTCTGGGAACAGTAATAAAAAACAAAACACAACTGTGCAAATTTAGAACCACCTCAACCCACCCTACCCCCTGGTAGACTTAAAAAAATAAATAAATAAAAAATAAATAAATAAAAATAAAAGGAATGAATAAAATAAATAATAATAACTTGTTAAGCAACTCCCGAACCACAGACAACATCAGAGGCGTCTTACCTGGGCTAAGGAGAAGAAGAACTGGACTGTTGCCTAGTGGTCCAAAGTCCTCTTTTCAGATTAGAGCAAGTTTTGTATTTCATTTGGAAACCAAGATCCTAGAGTCTGGAGGAAGGGTGGAGAAGCTCATAGCCCAAGTTGCTTGAATTCCAGTGTTAAGTTTCCACAGTCTGTGATGATTCGGGATGCAATGTCATCTGCTGGTGTTGGTCCATTGTATTTTTTGAAAACCAAAGTCACTGCACCCGTTTACCAAGAAATTTTGGAGCACTTCATGCTTCCTTCTGCTGACCAGCATTTTAAAGATGCTGATTTCATTTTCCAGCAGGATTTGGCACCTGCCCACACTGCCAAAAGCAACAAAAGTTGGTTAAATGAACATGGAGTTGGTGTGCTTGACTGGCCAGCAAACTCACCAGACCTGAACCCCATAGAGAATCTATGGGGTATTGTCAAGAGGAAAATGAGAAACAAGAGACCAAAAACTGCAGATGAGCTGAAGGCCACTGTCAAAGAAACCTGGGCTTCCATACCACCTCAGCAGTGCCACAAACTGATCACCTCCATGCCACGCCGATTGAGGCAGTAATTAAAGCAAAAGGAGCCCCTACCAAGTATTGAGTACATATACAGTAAATGAACATACTTTCCAGAAGGCCAACAATTCACTAAAAATGTTTTTTTTTATTGGTCTTATGAAGTATTCTAATTTGTTGAGATAGTGAATTGGTGGGTTTTTGTTAAATGTGAGCCAAAATCATTACAATTAAAAGAATCAAAGACTTAAACTACTTCAGTCTGTGTGCATTGAATTTATTTAATGCACGAGTTTCACAATTTGAGTTGAATTACTGAAATGAACTTTTCCACGACATTCTAATTTATTGAGATGCAACTGTATATAACAAAAGACAGGAATATTATGTGCAAATTGAAATGTAGACTAAGTATCTGTGTTAGATAAATAAGTGTATAAGTGTATAAATAGTGTGTGTTCCACAATTATTGTCAAGTGTTCATGAGATGGATTGTCTGAGGGAAGAAACTGTTCCTGTGTCTGGCCGTTCTGGTGCTCAGAGCTCTGTAGCGTCGAACAGATAGCAGCAGTTCAAAGAGGGAGTGTGCTGGATGTGAGGGGTCCAGAGTGATTTTTCCAGCCCTTTTGCTCACTCTGGATGAGTACAGTTCTTGGAGAGTAGGGAGGGTTGTACCAATGATTCGCTTAGCAGTCCGGACTACCCTCTGTAGTCTTCTGAGGTCAGATTTGGTAGCTGAGCTGAACCAAACAGTTATTTAAGTGCAGAGGACTGATTCAGTGATGGCGGAGTAGAACTGTTTCAGCAGCTCCTGTGGCAGGTTGAACTTCCTCAGCTGGCGAAGGAAGTACAACCTCTGCTGGGCCTTTTTAACAATGGAGTTGATGTGAGTGTCCCACTTCAGGTCCTGGGAGATGGTGGTGCCCAGGAACCTGAATGTCTCCACTGCAGTCACAGTGCTGTTCATGATGGTGAGTGGGGGGAGCGCAGGGGGGTTTCTCCTGAAGTCCACGGTTATCTCCACTGTTTTGAGCGTGTTGAGCTCCAGGTTGTTAAGACTGCACCAGAGAGCCAGCTCCTTAACCTCCTGTCACCGTCCTGGATGAGGCCGATCAGTGTGGTGTCGCCCGCAAACTTCAGGAGTTTGACAGAGGGGTCTTTAGTACAGTACAGTCGTTGGTGTACAGTAAGGTAGTCAGTTTAATACGAGGACGTTTCCCATCCCGTATATACCGTGAAACACATGCATAATAATTTGATATAACCTGCATAAGTTATCTGAAGCTGAGCAAGATTTACTAAATCCTGTTTGGTCATAATGAACTAGCCTATTCATAAATTTCAAGACAAGATGACAAGATAGTACTTTAGCATATAATTTAACATCAGTCCCTATCAAAGAAAGTGGCCGGTAACTAGAACAGGAAGTCGGATCTTTATCTTTTTTTAACAAGAGAAAAATAACATCTATATTAATAGATGGGTGAACTGAGCCTTGAGTAACTGAAAAATTTAGCATATCTAACATGAGGGGGCCTAAATCCGACCAAAAAGTAGTATACAATTCGATTGGAATACCATCTATGCCTGGGGATTTCCCCTTGTTCATAGATTGGATTGCTGACTCCAGCTCCTGAAGAGTGATTAGTTCAGCCAGGTATTCTGAATCAGAATCTGACAGCCTAGGTAAATCAAGGTTGGACAGAAAAATGCAAAAGAGTCAGGGTCACCATCAGCAGAAGTATAGAGGTTAGAGTAAAAAGAGTGGAAGGCGATATTAATGTCTTTTGGGTCTGTCAAAATGAGCCCAGATTGGGATTTCACTGCTGAAATATTCGCAAACTTTTCACTGTTGTGTAATCTTAGAGCTAAAAGGTGGCTTGGTCTACTCTCTTGAAAATAGTACTTCTGCCTGGAGCTTTAAATCAGGAATTCTGCCCTGGATCTCAGTAATGAATCGAGTTTGGACCTAACCGCCATGATTTTACTGAGTGTTACGTGCCATGGCGTGGTTTGTGTTCATGTGTTGCTTTTGTGTAAGATCTTGACTGTGTGGGCACGTGTGGGGAACTCTCTCTCTCTCCGCTCTCCTTTTTCTCTCTCTCCGCACTCGTATGAGTGTAACAGGTGCAGCTGCTTAGGGGCGTAGCAGCTGAATGAGCTCGACTTTACGGATGGCATAAAGGCTGAGGGAGGCGTCTGCTCATCGAGATCCCTCTCCTGCTTCTACAAGTTTCCAAGCACGTGCGTGTGTACTTAAAACGGTTGTTTGTGTGCAACTGCTGGCTTGCTGTGTGCTTTGTGACCAGTTTAAACTCCCCGTGGGGAAATTGGAAAGTTGTTAGCGGTATTAGGACAGTAAATATATTAGTTGGGTCTTCCCCGTATTAGCAACGGACTGGCTGTGTGATTAGTGGGGGTGGCCCTTTTCCTTTCATTCGTTTTCTCCTGTGTTCGGCTAGCAGGGAGGTAAGAACTGTACATTTTCGTTTTGTTTCTTTGTCGCAGGTAATCTGCCATTAAAACTAGTTAGCCCCTCTTCTGTTTATTATTTTGGCCAGAACGCCCATACTCAGTCCGTGCTTGTGATCTCTATCTTAAGAGCAAACCTCCTACGATAAATAAATATACACTCTTTGGAATACGAGTGCCTTCAGTTGTGTTTGTGGGAGCAGGAGACGGGACTCCGGGTGGCACTCGGTATAGAGTGCCACCCTTCATGTTATGTACAGAGCCCTGTTTTGGGCTTCGTAACACTGAGTGTATTGTCTGAGAAACAACGTTGATTATCTCTTGTCAGATTCTGGAGCTGTAATTACAGTTCAACTATCTTTTTGTGTCGATTTTTCTGAAGGAAAGAGGCATATGAAATTGAGTTATTCCTTAAATCCTTTAACTGCATTCCAAAGTGTTCGCGGATCATCCACTGAACCTTGGTTAATTTCAATAAACTCAGCAAATTTATTTCTGATTTGACTGCAAAAGTTTTCGTCCTGTAACAGTTTAGAGTTAAATCGTCATCTAGTGGGACGAGATGACCGAGGGATCAAAGATAATCTGCACAAATTTCCATTATGATCCGACAGAGATAAGGAGCAGATATCGGCATCACGAACAGCTGAAGAAAAAGAAGTAGAAATGAAAATATAGTCAATTCGCGAATAGGATTTATGAGTAGCAGAAAAGAAAGTGAAAGACTTAGCAGAAGGATTTAATAAACGCCAACTATCCACCAATGAGGATGAGGTTACACATTGCCGAAGTTTGTCTGAACAAAAAGCTTGAGAGTGTGATTCTTTTGGTCCAGATCTATCTAGGATATGCAACTTTACAAAATTTGTATCTGCACCCAAGACAATTTCAAAATCCGAGAATTTCAAGAGATAGGTTGACAAAACAGAGAAAAAAGTAGGGTCAGGAGTACAGGGGGCATAAACTGAAAGAAATACAATATTCCTATTCTCCACTATTGTTTTTGTATGTGTTATTCTACCATTTGTATCACAACCTTTATCTAAAATAGTAATATTTAAAGTCCTCCGCACCAATATTAGGACACCCTTGGTTTTAGTATCCGAAGATGAGTGAGATACCACTCTATAAAACTTATTACACCTGTGTATATCCTCCTCTTTCAAATGGGATTCTTGAACTAACACTATATCAATCTTTCTTCTTCACAAAAAATCCAGAAAACCTGTATTTGTCACGTGTATGTTTCTGTTGAGTTCCTGTTTTTCCTTTTTTGGTTCTGTTCTGGTTCTCATTAGTTCATTGTCTGATCATTGTTTAGTCCGATCACCTGTTTTGTATTAATCATCTCGTTTGCTCCTTCATTTCCATGTCTTTATAAGTCTTCAGTTTCTAGAGTTTCTTTGACCTGTCTTAAACGTCATTTATGTGGTTGTATTCTCCTGCGTTTTGCTCTGTGTGGATTTATTAAAAGGCTGTTTGTTGGATTTCTGTCTTCTCGTGCTCCTCGCCTAGACAACCCATGACAGAAGACAGGACCCAAAATAAAAATGGAATTTGCGGCTCCCTCAAGCATGCTGCCGTTCGCGGCCAACGCAAGCCCGCCGCCGTTCGCGGCTCCCCCAAGCCCGGTGGCCGCTGCTCCCTCAGCACTCCTGGATATGGCGCTACCCCCAGAGTTCTGAGCTCCATTCCTCTCCCCACAGCCCGCTCCTCGCAGGCGCCCTCCAGACTCCATAGTTTCCCCCAGGAAAATTTTGGGGTGGGGGCCATATGCCATGGCCGCCCAAGTACCCTGATGCACCATGGCCTCCCGAACTCCCTGATCCGCCCTGGAGGCTCTCCTTGTCTTCGCCCTGTTCCAGTCCTGCACCAGCCTCCAGGGCGCCCGCCCCCCTCACTCCCCGATGGTACTGTTGCGCCGTCCGGGAGGGGGGTGATCTGTCACGTGTATGTTTCTGTTGAGTTCCTGTTTTTCCTTTTTTGGTTCCGTTCTGGTTCTCATTAGTTCAGTGTCTGATCATCGTTTAGTCCGATCACCTGTTTTATATTAATGATCTCGTTTGCTCCTTCGTTTCCATGTCTTTATAAGTCTTCAGTTTCTAGAGTTTCTTTGTCCTGTCTCAAACGTCATTTATGTGGTTGTATTCTCCTGCGCTTTTCTCCATGTGGATTTATTAAAAGACTGTTTGTTGGATTTCTGCCTCCTCGTGCTCCTTCGTGCTCCTTGCCTAGACAACCCGTGACAGTACGTTTATGAGGGCCATTTAGGCCATTAATATTACAACTCAGAATATTAAGGTCAGACATAGGTATCGAACAGAATTACTGCATAAGACAAAATACAAGTTTGAAAATAAAACCAGTTGAGTCTACTATTAAACCATCCCCCACCCTTCCCGTCACTATTCAAAAAAACAAACACATTTCCATGAACTGTGGCAGATCAAACCAAGAACAAACCTTGATCTGCCAGCATCCCTTAATATGATCCGTGGCGTCAACAAAAACCTGCACATTACTGAAGCACCAACATTGGCCCCATAGTCACATTTTGATTAGGTAGTATCTCTATTTAAAAAAGAAAAGGAAAAAAAAAAAGGAGAGAGATGGAATACAACTGAAACATAAATAAAATAACATCACAATCAGTAAGCGATACTGTATGCACAATGAAAGCTTCTAGTAAATATGAATTAAGAAGTGAACATTAAAGTGAACAGTGAAAGAGAGTCACCTAACCATTTAGAGCATCTCTTCTCCGATTAGACAGCAAATGTCCAGCTGAAGTTCACTGAGAGTAGGTGGATGAATGGGATCTGAGAAAAACTCTTGCTTCTTCTGGGGAGTATAGCATTTTAGGTTCACCTTGATTGAGAATGACCTTCTGCGTTGCAGGATAAAGAAGAAAATTCTGGATACCAGCTTCTCTCATTTCCTTCCTAATTGGTGCAAATGCACTACTTTTTGCGGTGACCGGAAAAAAATCTGGAAAGAACGTCAGCATTGCTCCGTCGGATGTTTTCACCGGGGCATGAAGTCTGGCGGCCCGCAGAATGAGCTCCCTGTACGTGTACCACAACAGTTTAAAGATGAAAACCCGTGGTTTAGCGTGATCTGAGGAGAGCCTTGTGTACACGCGATGCGCTCGCTTCACTTCAATCTCTTTGCCCGCCAGAGATGGGAGCCACGTCGGTAGCAATCTTTTCAAAAAGCCCATAGGGTGGTCCTTTTCGGAACCTTCAGGCAATCCAACCAGACGCAGATTGCTGCGCCTATTGCGATCCTGTATGTCCACAACCTGTTGCTTGAGCGTGGCTACTCGCCTATCATGATCTGCAACAACTTTCTTTTGTTCTCTCATCTCCCCTGTAATAAGATCCAATTTAGAGCATAGCGACTGAACAAGTGACATGTGAGAAGCGAACTCGTTCCGCATCGCCATCAACTCAGTTCTTCGAATGTCCTCAAAGTGTGTAACAGTGTTTGCCATCTTGTCCACCATATCGCTCGCGGTCGGCGGCTTGGATTTCTTCTTAATCGGTGAAGCCGATGGAGACAACTCCTGCTGTTTCCGATTGTATGCCATCAGGGAAAGTATTATTAATGAATAAAACTTAAAATAAAACGAAAAAAAAAAAAAAAAATCAGCAAAAAGGGGCCAAACGTACGGAGCTCTACTCAAGTGCTAGGCTCATGAGCACGTGACTCGCGCCTGCACTTTCATTAATATAACTCATTCATCGCACATCACAAAGAGGGCTTAACATGCCCTCGTAACATACATATACACATATGTTACAATCACTCTATCTTTTTCCGTCTCTGTCCAGCTACATCCCTCACTTACACTCTCCCACTCTTTTTTTTTTATTTCCTGCTGCTTCCCTATCGCTCTCACTATTACTTTTCCTCACCTGCTGTTCATCTCTGTGTTTGTATGTTCATCTGTTTTTCAAATTAACCCGTCAAAAGACATTGCTCTGGGCAAGACAAAGCCTTGAATTGGTAAAACAAATGCACAATCACATAAACACACAAATGCAGACACACTTGCTCTCAGAATTTGCACACACACACAGAATACGTCATCAGCGTGCCCACCGCCGATCTACTGACTCTTAAACAGTTACCACAGCAACATGAAGAGGACAGGAATAATGCATTCTGCAGCACTGCTGTGTGATTTGTGATTTGCTGTGTGAAACAGCCTCTCCATGCTCGGCTCGCACAAATACACCATTTGATAATCAAATGCTTGCTGTACTCTGACCTCCGTGGAGAAATAATGATAGCTACAGCCATACACTGTCAACACACTGTGAGTCAACTGTGCTGGAGATGTAAGAGTCATGGATAGATTTAGTGCTGGGAAAACTGCTGGCGAGAATGGGATCGTTAGTCAATAATGGGCAAGGAGGTCTGCAGTTAAAGCCAGTGAGCTGCCAATCAAATCGGCGGCCAATCATGACAGGCTCAGTTACAAAATAGAACGTAACGGGGTGAAAATCTCGGGTGGAGCTCATTATGCAGCTCATTATGCGAGATGTCACATTTAAATCACATTCGACGCCGTACCTTATTACGAACAAATATGCAAACACTCTTCAGGTTTGATGTAAGTCATTTGTTTGTAACAGCGATCATTAATTCATTTGGTAAACACACTTAAGAATGTCATAATCCTCTATGACTCTAGAGCTTCTACTGCATGAAGACTTGGATTTATAGTATATGAGAAAAAACAAAAAGATATTTTATTCATTCCATAGTTCCATTTCCAACACCTTTGTGCCACTGAAACCCGTTCGCCGAGCACGTCGAAGTCTCAGAGCTGATATATATTTTCCAAAGCATAAATAGTTTCAAGTCTCTGGATTTCACAGGCAGTGTTTTAAAATGTCTCCTTGTGGACGACCAAGCAACAGAGGCCCCAGGAAAGAAATGAGAGGGCGAGTTTGCTTAATGGGAAGAGCTATTTTTACAGCTTTGATGTTCTCTGTACACATAGGCGCACAGCTTATACAAAAACAAATGATAAAAGATGACCGCTTCACACAAACATTAAAAACATATTAGCAAAATAACTGTTCGGGGGAGGAAGGGGTGAGAGCGATTGAGATCCATTCTCAAATCCACAAGAATACAGAAAACTTCTGACAGCTTTATGTGTTTAGAGGTGTGTATTCACATACAACAATACAACATTTATTGTATTTTGAAACGATCTATAAATAAAAGTACTAACACTCGACCACAGCATGTGTGCAGTGCAGAGATTTTTACAAGTTGCTTCACTTTGAAATCTGTGGTAATCTCAGTTTGTGGTGTACGCTCCATGGTAGCCCATTTCGTAAAACATGGGGGGAGAGAAGAAGGTCAAGGAAAATAAAAAGGTAAGAGATTTCTTCAGAGAGGAACCATAATCTGTTTGAATTGAGGACCAGATTGCTTTCGCTGCGCATGGCGAAATAACTCCATAATTCAAAATAGAGATGTTCAAAACACAACCGCTGGGAAAACTATCTTTGATCATCTCCTAGTTCCCAAACGATGGATGTGTTTTTCCCAGAATATCTCTGACTGCAACCTCTACAAACTGGACAAACAAGATTATAAAGTTTTTCTTGCAATTGCAGTTTATGTAGGCCATCAATAATAGTAGAATAAAATTCCTTATTCGTATCAAAACTGTAGAGGAGAAAAAAAGCGTAACTATCACATTTTGCACTAATCTGTGAATTACAGTAGAGTCACAATATATTTGTCACACGTTTAAAAACACTGACTTTGGTTCAGATTTATGCTGTTTTGTTCAAAATTGTACTGTATGCTGGTTATTTCTGCTTCATATTCCCAATTTTACCACAAATAACCTCTTCATTTATATCAGCAGTACTTATAAAAGAGCCACCCTGTTCACAGTTCTCCGGCCTTTTTATTTTTTCTACTTTTTCTCCTCTGGCGGCTCCTCAGTTCCTGTGACCTTATGAGATAGCAAAGAGAATGCAAAATACTAATTTAACGTACTGCTATTTGTGTTCCGTGTAACAGGGAAGTACCGGTACACATATGCACCGCACATGTCAAGGTCAGTACGTTTCTTATGTAATCATATTCATGAGTCAAAACATTAATAGGTAGATAAAGAAATATAAATGCAAATCAAACAATGCATAGGATAATGAAACACCTCAGAGGCTCTGGTGTGTGGTGGAGGGGTGGATAATGGCTTCATGTTTGCTCAGGGAAAGTCTGAGAAATTAAGTGTCAACACTATAGGTGTTGGATGCACAACTAAAAAGAGACTTCTTAAAGACCCCATGAAATGGTTTTGGCGAGTACAGTTTTTGAAAAAGTGAGTACACTTTTTTGTGATTAAAAACAAAACTGCTTGCATCTTGCAAAAGACAGGATGGACAAATAGATAACATTCGATTACCCGGAGGTTGTCATTTTAAACATTCCATGGCCAAGTGCATTTGGGTAAAGTAAAACCATGGATTGAAAGATGGATTTTTTTTTTTGCATCTCATTAATAACATTTTGTTATATTTATCAAAAAATGTTGCATACTGTAGTGCACCTTTAAATAGTCACTAAAATTTAGTTACATCACAAACACAAACCACTTGCTTGGTGATTTCAGGTGATATCGGGGGGAAGGACTGTGTAGTGCAAGCTGAGCCATCAATAATAAGCTTGTTTAAGATGGGCAAAATCTGCACAGAATCGATTACCGCAAGATGCATGCCAGTTACAAATGTGTCATTTGAGTTGCTCTGATGTCAAAAAACGTGAGAAATATTGAGGCGGCTATGCCAGATTGCACAGTCGAGCACAGTTGCTCTCCACCGACATCGCTAACTAAAGGTATGATTGAAAATGACTTTCTGACGGCGCAGCTTAATGCTCATTCATTTAAACTGTGATGTATGTTCTCTTCTAAAATATTTGATTTTGTAACTCTGATATCATATTTTTTTATGGTTATAAATTATGTATGAATATTCCCATATCATATTTCTAAAAAAAAAAAAAAAAAAAAAAAAAAAAAACTAAAATACATGTCTATATTAAATTAAAAATGGATCAGGTCCATGTGACTTTTCCCTTAACGCTTTTTACCTTTGTTCATTGATTCACATTTCTAATTTACTTCTTTAATGAGTCTAAATATTAAATCATTTATAACCACTGAAGTAAGTGAAAGCTGTGAAAAACAGTGTGAAAATACATTAAACAGCACCGTTGGTACAGAAGTGAGCTGAGTGATAAAGCAAGGGTAAAATCAGGTGAAATATGGGAACAAAATGGAAGAGTAAAAGACAAACAGAGGAAAAGGAGATCCAGAGGGGTTATTTAGTTGGGGGGAAAAAGTGCTGAAATCATAGCAAACAAAATGACTGTAGTCACTCCAGAGTGACCTCACACCAAAGTCAGTCGATTTGAATTTCACTGCTGGGTTATGGATATATATTTATATACACAGTGCTGGAGCACACATCAAAGGCAACCAGCAGTATATGTAAGCATTTACAAATGCACACTTTTGCTAGACACATAGAGTCTCTCTCCATCGCGATATTAAATTCTGTAGTATACATTTACCAGTGCAAGATCACAGCACTAATGTATTTATACGAGCCTGGCCACGTGCATGTACACACATGCACACACTCACACACACACAGCACAACTAGGTTTAATCTGCTCCAGTATTTATTCCCCACTTTCTTCCAGGATGGAATAGATTGTGACATTACACACACTGGCTGCCGTAGCATCGTGCCTGCCTGCAGCTTCATTGGGTGGGTGGGGGCAGCAAGGTTGCAGGCAGCAATATTAAACCATCAATCACCTCTCCAAATTAGGGCTTTTACGTCAAAGCAACATTAACAACCCACCCACCCACAGGTACAAGCTGGGTGTGAGAACAAAAACTCATATCATCACAACTGCTAAACGGCAGCCCTCGAACATGCGCATATCGCGCTCACCACAGAAGCACAAATAACAGTAATTAGGAGTGAAATTAATCATAATAAATCATTAGAGGTACAACAGTTTTCGACTTCCACGGAAAAGACAGGCACTAAATCTAATAAATCTGTTTTGACACAGGGTTATTGCAGGGAGAACTTTACAATGGCAACATTATAGCGGGCAATAAATAGCAAGCAATTGCAAATCGTTTGTCCTCTTTAGTGTGGACGGTGACACGCTGCAAATGTTTTGAATATAATCTGCTGCTCACAAACATTACCCACGGCAAACTAACAGAGAGGAGCATGAGTCAGTAATGTGTCCATTTTGCTATTTTTCATGTTTCATCATAAAAACATCTGGCCCATCAATGAGCCGACAAGCGTATTAAGAAGCACGGAGCAGAAGAAATGAAATGGGATAGAAAAGCCGAGAGAAGGAATGAGTTGCATAGGGAGGGGGACAAACAAGCCATTGAAATACATTCATCCTAATTAGCAACAGCAGGGGTACGAGCGGGAGGGCTGCGTCCACATCATCCTCCATTAACACTGTTTACTTACTTACAGGCTCATTACATGCAGAGGAGTAAAACCAACTGCAGAAATAAAGCACTACACACTCATATATGCCCCAGTGACGCTAGAGAGCAAGCAGAGTGACACAGCATGACAAAACTACAAATACTTCAAAGTATGTATTCTGTCACAAAATGGAGCTGCAGAAAAGTTATTGTTTTCAAACAGGTTTCCCAAACATTCTCTTCATCTGCCATTGGTCGAGATAGCCCCGCCCAAAACTCATGCTATTGGTTGAGTCATTGTTACCGGGGCAGGGTGGTTGGGATTCCCAAATAAACAAAGCAATGTTTTGCTAACACCACAGAGGCAGTGTTTACACTTTTCAGGGGAATCAACCTTCAAATGGCTCACATTATAAATTGATGATATCTGTACTATTTAAAAAAATGAAACACTGATATTGTTTCAATACTACACATATGATAATATCATAAATAAAAGAAGCAAAAGAAAATGACAATGCAGTGTGTTGATATTATCATTGATTCTTTTGCCCATAAAAACGATTTGTATGAACATCAAATCGATGAGTCTCTTTAGGTTTTTTATTATATTAGAGTAACCTGATAACCTACATTCGCTACTCATTTGCAAAAATTGCACTATCAGTGGTTCATCACCCGAAATCTCAGACTCTCGTTGAAAAAGAATGGATTCCAGTCACTTCATCAGCACAAATTGCAGTCAGTGAGAAAGTACTAGCAGCAAGGAGGCAAATTGCATGAGCCTAACAGTCTACATTTGCACTGGGAGTGGCCATGTCACTGCTCATTTGCATTTGCATAAAAGTAAACTCAGTTCAACTTTGTTGCATCACCAATAGTCGCAGTCGCTCACGTCACCTCAGAACCCTCATTGCTGCCGCACATAGCTGTCAGTGTGAACACCCCTTTAATCATTGAAGCTGTCTACGTTGCACATTTGCAGTGCAGACATTTTCGTTGATTATAACGTTCAAGTCTCGTTGCGTCCTGTCGCTTGCTTGCAGTGTAGACAGGGGGATGTATTTGCTGTCTCTGTCTTTCAAACTGACAAAAGCCCTGTTCAAGCGTTCAGACATATATGAGCTTCCTGTCTCTCTATCTCATTCTTTTCTTCCTTCTTTTCACTTTCGCACATATATATACCCCCTACCTGCTTCTGCCTCACTCTCCTTGCCGGTGAAATTGGTATTCTGCTTTCTCTCCTCACAGTGTGCGAGACTAGCTCAAAGAGGAATGAAAAGCATATTTTATGTCTCCTATTCAAGAAAGTCTCCTCCATCCTCTCCTGTCTTGCTCTGTTCTGGGCCTGTGATAATGAAAGTTAATTAGGCTTCCATGTCTTGCTGCAAAGCACAGAGTTGCCAGAAGAAATGTGGAACAGACAGACAGCATCCAAGTGCCAGGATCAGATCAGATATATTCCAGCAGACTTAACTGTAAACACAACTTCAGCCAAGCATTTCTGGGCAGATTCCCCCTCAGCACGAGCTAATCAAGACAAAACCCACATCGTAGCCCGAATAATCCTCCAACATTACGGAATTATTTCGGTATGGCTCTGTAAGAACATTGCGAACTACTTCTTACTTGTTAGAAAGATAATTGCTCTGTTTTAATCTCTTTTATGCAATATTGTGGTGCAGACAGTGAGAAATTAGGTTTGCAGAAATCTAAGTGTGTGTGTTTTAATATTGCCACACTGCTAAGTATATTATTCGGTGAAACTAGCTCCATTTTGGTCTCACTGAAATGAAAGAGATTGGATGTGAAGTTACAATCGAAGTCTGAAACCACCAAAACACATTTAAGGACCCCAAGCATGTTTGGAGAACACAATTTTCTTTGCTGTGTAAATGTATATCACATTAAAACAGGAAGTTGGGACATAACCAAGGGCTTTTTTTTTTTTTTTTTTTAAGGCAGGTGCTATTTACACACAAATGGTATCATAGACTTACTGCATTTTGTGTAGTAAAATATACTAAATGAAGATACTTATAAGATATGCTAATAGTAAAACACATTACTAGCTTTTTTCTTTAAATTTCATAATCTATTAAATACAGGGTACAAGTGAGAAGTACTGTATGGAGCCCCTGAAGGGACATGATGATGGAAAAAATATGAGATGGGAGAAAACAATTACATTTAAATGTGTTTGCATTTACTGTTAAAACTTATCGCATGCTCTCGCAAAAGTATTGCTTCCCTCAAGAAACTTTGGATTCGCTTAAAAAAAAAAAAAAAAAAGCACAGAAACATTGTTTTTCCTCCCATATTATATCCAATCACAAAAGTTTTCGTTCTGCGAGCGAACACAAATGTTTTACAATATAATATAAGCATTGACATTTAATTGTTCTTGTCAGCTGTCGAGGGGCTCGGTAGAAAAGGGATGCAAAATGGGCTGAAAATAAAAATGTAAAATAAAATAGAAAAACGGCCTGAAACGGCCTTCTACTCAACCTAATTTATTACCTAAATAAGTGCATACATGCATTATACAGACTTGTCTTGCTTAGCTTGCTTACAAATGTTATTAATGATGCTGCGGCTGAAGCAAGGTGTTTTTTTTTTTTTTCCCCTCTCTCTCTCTTTATGTAACTCATTATGAGCTTATATACTGTACTTGAAAAAATCATTACAGGAGGTAAACTTGTCTGGTTCTGCTAAACAGAAAGATCACACGTGGGCGAGCCAAAGAAAACATCTCTGCTAGTTCTCACAACTGATCTGATGCAGTCTCAAAGAACATATAACACAAAAAACATCATTCTCTAAGACAGTGAGCTAACTGACAGAGCGTACTGTAGATGAGGAGACCTTGCTGCCCGTGACTTGTCTCAAGCCCACCAGTCTGAGGAAGAGTGACACCTAGTGGAGGCAGACAGAACTTCAGTCTTCACTATCTCATGACAGACTCAGCACTGCTATAAAAAAACACAGCTCTCTAGTTTATTTTAGCGAGTTTTATGGGAAGTGATTTAAGCTCCATGATTTATTTGTCATCCTGCTCAACATGTGGGAGGCAGAGGATCTTCCACTCTCAAACAAGGCAATCATTTTCCATAAACCACTCAAAAAAAATGAAACTAATAAAGCTCTCACAATGAACCGCATATTCGAATCCTGAGATTTGAGCTCCTCTTACGAGCGAACACAGCAGTGAGACGATTTTGCACAGATGAAGAGTTGTATAGATAACATCAGACATTTTTCCAGGTATGTGATTGTCACTAGTGCTTTCTCCGTATCTGCAAAACTGTATTTGGCTTGTCAGCTGCTTCTTTCTGAGACGTAAAGAGTTTCTTTTGGCTTTGTTTCCATGGAGAAAATATATATATATATTTTTTTTTTCATTTAAAAAAGTTCTAGCCGTGTCACAGTTTGATGGATTCCCTTGTTATGGCTGTTTCCGGCCCCAGCTTTATGAGACAGTTAGCTCCCGCTACACACAACAGACGGCTCAGAGATGGGTGTCATTTGGAATCCGAGCACAACTGAGCCTTTCCACAAGCACACATTCTCTCTCTCTCTCTCTCTCTCTCTCTCTCTCTTTCCAAATATCCTGCTGTCCTGTCCACAAGCTGGCTCTGTTTTATTAATTAAAAGCAAATCACTCCTTCAAATGACTTTTTCCTTCATTTTTTTCCCATAGGAGCGGATGATGAGGTGGTATTATGTGGCCGGATCCCAATCAGAGAGAGAGGATCCAATCAATCACTCCGTTATCTGCGCTCAGCTCTTCTATTAGTTGCGTGGTGGGCTACTAAGTCCTAGATTTGAGCGCGTGAGCGCGAGTGGCAGTTGCCGTGCCAATAGAGGAGCTGTCATTCGGGTGCCGTAGATTAATGGGGACCCATTGCAGTGTTTAATGTGTTTAATATGGGCCGCCGATGAGGCCGTTACACAGATGCCTCCTCCCGTCAACTACACCCTCTGAGTGATCACCTGCGATGCATGCTGTGCCAAATGGACAGGGTTTAGTAGGTTAGCATGGGCAGTTAGACCATAGGAAATATTTACACGTTCACACAAAAAGTAACCATGAATTCTGAATAGCAGTGATCGACCAACAGTTAGTTTTACTAATTTTTTTTTTTCCCCAATAATTAAGCATTTTACTTAATCGGATATCGGTTTTGTATTATCGGATATCTGGTAGGCATTTCAAGGACTGCATCATTACAGCACTGCATGTAAGGGAAGACAACAGTATTCACAAGTAAAGCATTTTCTTTGCTTTAATACATTTTATTAAATTTAAAAGCCATTAATAATAAAATGAGATGTGTAGTTTAAACCTAATTCTAAGCAACAGAGAAAACTCATGTGGTGTAAATAAAAATCCCTCAAAGTCCCAAAGACGTAACTTTATGCTGAAAAATTGAGTGAAGAAAACAGACAGTGATAGTACACTTTTTTTTTTTTTGATTTAAGCCATTTCTGTTTTTGAATTAAGAATTTTGCATTCAATAAAAGAAAATTAACAACATATTCAGCAGATAAAAGCTTTGGATTTTCATAATAATAAAACAACATCTTTGAGGACGAAGGTATGGGTCACATTTGTAAGGTTAGAATCATAGGTGCTTAAGTCAACCCATAATTTGCTGGTAACACCACAATCAAAAAATAAATGGGCAGCTGTTTCAACAAAACCACATAAAGAGCAAGACTCATCAACATCAGAATATTTAGAAATAGACAAATTAACAGGATAAATTTTATGAAGGATTTAATAATGAGTCTCCTTAACCTTGTTAGATATGCAAAATTTACTTGGCAAAAGCCAGGCCTTTCTCCAATTTATATTTGTTATAAGTTATAAAGGAACCCCAGTAGAATTTCCCTCTTGGAGTAATCTTTCTCTTTGTCTGAAATATTTTGCGAATATGTCTGTTATTGCATTTCCGATCTAAAATATCGATACCACCCAAACATAAAGCCGGATAAACACTGTTGCCTTTACTGAATTTAAGAGGACTTTGAATTAACTGGGATAAGCCTACTGGGATGGCTCTCATCAAAGTGTTATATTCTTTTGGTGGGACTGTAAAATTATGGAGATTCATAAATTGTTCATATGTTAAAATATTACCAAACTCATCAAACACAGATAGAATACAGTTCATGTTGTTATTAAACCATCTACGGGGAAAAAAAGAGACTTATTCTAACAGTTATATCAGCATTATTCCAAAGGAGAACTTTGTGGGGGGAGAAACCATGGACAAAACACAATGTCTGCGACAGAAGACATTGCTGATGGAAGTTAAATAAGGAAATAGGTAATTTGCCAGGCAATAAATTACACTTTAGTAAGAAAGACAAGCCACCAAGCTGGTCAAATATCTTATTTGGAATAAAAATCCACATTGACATTGGATTCTTAATGCATCTTCTCAGCCAGTTTACTTTACAGTATCTGCGAAGTCCAAAAAATCAAGGCCACCTTCACTTCTGGAATTACCAAGCACATCTCTTTTTAATTTGTAAGGTCTATTTTTCCAAATAAAATACAAAAATATTTTATTAATTTCCTTCATAGCTTTATCGTTGACAAACAAAGAAAGAGCAGAATATACAAAGTGAGAGAGCCCTTCAACTTTAGATAAAATAACTCTACCGTATAAAGAAAGATCTCTCTGAAGCCAGATGTTAAAGATATGTTTCGTTTTTATCATTTTATCAGAAAAGTTCAAATGATGTCTGCTGACTGAATTTTTAGAGATATGAATTCCTAAATATTTTACACTTTTTTGTAACTAAGATACCTCCTAAGAGTATATCATCCACATCATGAATTGACATAATTTCACATTTCGAAGTATTAAGTTTTAGACCTGAAGCACATGAAAATTGTTCAACCAATTCCAGAGTTTTGGGAACTGATTTTTGTCCTCCAAAAACAGCGTAGTGTCATCTGCTATCTGTGCCATTTTGATCTCCCTGTCAAATATTGAAATTCCTTTCAAATTTTCATCATGGTTAGTTCTTAGAGTAACTCTGTGGCTAAAAGAAATAAAAATGGGGAGATTGGACAGCCCTGTCTGACTCCACGATATATGTTAAACCTTTAAGAAGTTTCAAAGTTTACGATCACTGAGCTGTTAATACCTCTATAAAACATGGTTACAGTCTCTATAAATGCTTTACCAAATCCAATTAGTTCTACAGTAGAGTACGAAAAAGACATTTGTGTTTTATGGAGTCGAAAGCTTTATGAAAGTCAAGAAAGAGTATGAGACCATCTGAATAAATTAGATCTGAATAATCCAGCAAGTCCAGTACTAATCTTACGTTGTTAGATATGTGACAGCCTTTCATGAAACAAGATTGAGATTCTGAAATAATATTGTCTAAACCATAACTTAATCTATTAGCATATACAGAGGCTAATATTTTATAGTCTAATGTTAACAAAGTAATAGGTCGCCAATTATTGATTATTAAAGGATCCTTGTCTGGCTTAGGTATAAGAGAGATGACTCCCTGTTTCATGGTAGCGGTCATATCTCCCTGACTGATGCATTTGTTATACGTATGAAATAAAGGTATTTTAATAAACTCACAAAAATGGAGATAAAATTCTACCGAAAGCCCATCGTTCCCAGGGGATTTACCTTTTTCATTTTATGTAGAGCTTGATTTCATCAACTGATAAAGGAGAATCACAAATTTGACTATACTCTAGATCAGGGATCCTCAAATCTGGACCTCGAGATCCACTTTCCTGCAGAGTTTAGCTGCAACCCTAATCAAACACACCTGAACAAGCTAATCAATGTCTTCAGGATCATTAGAAAATCACAGACAGTTTGATCAGGGTTGGAGCTAAACTCTGCAGTGGATTGGACCTCCAGGGTAAGATCTGAGGAACCCTGCTCTAGATCAATAACTCTAATATGGTGTTTAATTAAATAAATTTTTTTCAGAAATATTGTAGTTGAAATTAGAGGTATAAAGAGTGCTATAAAATTTGGCAACAAAGTCTGATATTACTTTTTGGTCTTTGGAAATGACTCTGTCAATATTAAGTGCGGAAAGAGTTTTCCTCTGACCATTTCTTTTTTCCAGGGCAAAACAAATAGCTAGAATTTCTTTCCCCCACCTCCAGCCATTTTGCACGAGACCTTGTATATGCACCTTTAGCCAAATCTAAGTAGGTTTCATCAAGCTCCAAATTTTACTTTTTTATTTCTAAATTTTCCTCTTCCGTAATTTTACTTTTAGTTAGTAATGCATTAAGTTTATTAACCAACTTTGGATCAGTTTGATGTTTACTCTTTTTAATTTCTTTACTTCTTTTAAAGGGGTCATATGATGTTGCTAAAAAGAACATTATTTTGTGTAGTTGGTGTAATGCAATGTGTTTATGCGGTTTAAGGTTAAAAAAAACACATTATTTTCCACATACTGTACATTATTGTTGGTCCTCTATGCCCCACCTTTCTGAAACGCGCCGATTTTTACAAAGCTCATCGTTCTGAGAAGCGAAGCGTGCTCTGATTTGCCAGCTATCCAGTGCGTTGTGATTGGCCGAATACCTCAAGCGTGAGATGGAAATGTTACGCCCGTTACCGTATTGTGATGCCGTGTCCCGGCGTGATGACACAAAAACAATAAAACCCATTACAAACGAGGCATTTGTTGCATCCAGTGGGGACATAATTACTGATTATAATGACTTATACTGTCTTTTTACGCGTCGTGCTGCATCACGCTGCCTAAACATTACCATGTCTGCATTTGTGATCGGAGAAACAACAAACAACAAGCACTACTCTACACTGCTCAAAACTCGTGTTTGAATAGTTAGTGGCAAATTCTTTAAATATGAAAATATACTTACAGGCTGTGAGTCAGAAGCACCAGACTGTCCTTGCAAAGTTGGAATTGCCCCACTTTATAGAAACAGTCTTTGAGCACAGCTGGCAGGCTACTCCCAGGTTCAGGAAATAGTCCTCCGTAAAATGCGATGCACACACTCTAATATTTGGTTTGAACTGTTCTGGAACAGTGTTGTAAATACAACTTAACCACTGATTTCTAGTTGTGTCCTCTTTTGGAAGCCCAAACAAAGTAGTTTCGCTTTCAAAATGAAACACACAGCATCTCCACAACATGGCGGCGGCAACAACAATACTACAGCGAGAATAAAAGTCCCGCCTTCTTTCATTGCGTATACATTTGGGCGGTGTTTTGCAAATCTTCCCACACCGTGACGTAGAAATGTGGGGGCGTGTTTGAATGAGCCATTTTAGGTGGGCGTGGCAGAGTCTTAACTTTTATAAAGAATATTTCTTTGGTTTTGAGACTTTAGTCTTTGCAACTTCAGGGATCTTATCTATGCATGAATAGCTTTTAACACTCCAAAGAGAAAGGAAAACTTGAAATCGCATCATATGACTGCTGTATGTCAAGCTTTATATTTGAAGAACTCCTATGTTTTTTTTTTATAATCTCCATTTAAGTCAGTGAATAATTCTTTGATAATCTTGATGATACTATCATTAAATTTTTGATCTTTTAACAAGGTATTATTAATTTTCCAATAGCCCCTGAGTCTCAGATTATCATGGATGTCACTCATCTTTATACAAACTAATTTATGATCAGATAAGTGGGCAATGATGTGAGAAATATCTTTTACGTGGTTGAGGATAGAAGAAGAGATTAAAAATAAATCAATTCTAGATCTAAGAGACAAAGTTTTATTTGACCAGGTAAAATCTTTCGTATAAGGGTTAAAGAACCGCCATGCATCAGTCAAGGAGAGATCCACGCAAAGAGACAAAATTAAATCATTATTCATTACACCGTCAAGTCTAGGGGGATATCTATCCAGACAATCATCCAAACATTCGTTGAAATCTCCTCCCAGAGTAAAATAAGCATCAATATTTTTTCTATTTACCTTCCTAAGTTTATCCATTAAATGAGAGAACATTACTCTGTTGGATGCACGAGAGTTGTGACCATATACACAGCAAGTTATGAAGGTGGCATTATCTTGTTTGATTACAGTAATAACCCATCTGCCTTCATCAGAGCTCAGAGTTTCTAAAATGGTCCCTTTAAAACGGTGTAACATAATAGCAGTCCCAGCCGAGTAATTGCTGCCATGACTAAAGAAAATTGAGTTTCCCTATTGATTCCTCCAAAACCTAACATCCGTTTCCCCTGAGTGAATTTCTTGAAGATAGATAAGATCAGCTGCACTTCTTTTACAAAATAAAAAAAAAATAGCTTTTCTTTTCAAACTGTCACGCAAACCTCGAACATTCAACATTACAACAGACAAAGATCTGAACTTGTACTCCATAAGAAGAGCCACCAAACAATTTAAACAAAAACAACAAAAGAATACCTTTCTTTAGCTTTACCCTAAATGTAAAGGGAGAGGTAGTTAATAACCAAGTAGAGTATATTGGCTTCAAGGTGAAAAACAATTAAAGATTAAGAAAAAAATAAAAAAAAGTCTAGATTAATATTAACGATAACAACAATTAAGGAGGATCAAACATAATAACTTCCATGTTACCCACAACTTAAAAGAGTTTTTATGCCGATAGTGTTGTTACCCATTTTAGGCGTTTTAGAATATTGCATGAGAAAGGTAATGCAGTCAGTAACTCAGCTTAGGTAACATCCAAATTGAAGACTTGCTTCCCATCAATCAAAGCAAAAGAGCTGCGGAAGCTTGCTCTCTTGCCCTCCTCGCGTGCCTTCTTCACGAGTGGCCATAGCTTGTCCCGCGCTGCTCTATTGTCAGGAGACAGAGGCTCCGAAAGACGCAGTCTGTTTTCAGTTAGAAATTTGCAGCCTTTGGCAGCGCCCCAAATCATGTCATGGATGCGATGCAGTGAGAAGAGGATTATGATCGATCTGGCCTTACTATACGCTCGTTTCGGTCCCAGACGGTGAGCGACATCGACACTGTCCTGGAGCCTGTCTCCAATTCCAGGAGCTATCTTCTCTAGTATGTTAAGAACCATGCTTCGGACATCCTCTCCATCTTTTTCCGCAACGCCGTGCAACTTTAGACACCATCTCCAACTGTAACGGCTACATTCCTTTACACCTGCTTTCAATGATTTGTTTTCCTTTCTCAAAGCGTGGACCTCTGATTCCAGATGATTAAGAGCCTCTTTATGAACGCCGACATCCACAATAAGCTGTTGCACAGTCGCTGTCAGACTTTTGATTTGTTTCAAGGTTGCTTCGGTGGTAGTTTCGATCGCTGAAATCTTTTGAAAAGTCTTGTCGTGCTTTAAAGCCAGTTCACGTATTGCACCCAAAACCTCCTCATTACTATTTCCAATAACGTTAGATTCCACGCTTTTCGTTTTTTTCACTGCTGGCTTCTTGAGGAACAGCGACAATAACCTCATTATCAAAGTCTGGACATGTGTCAAACCATTGTAATTCCGTATCTCTCTGAAACTTCAGTCCAGTACTTCTAGAGGCCGATGCTAAATCCTCAAACTGATCAACCGTATCAGATGCGTTGGAAGCCATGTTGTCAAGCCAAGCTTGTTTAACTTTCTTCTTTCCTATTTTTCCCATGCATAAAGATGTCAAAAGGGAATGAGACTTTTTTTTTTTCTTTCCCTCACTTATGTCCACGTTATCACCAGTCTAAGCAGTTGGTTATATCACCACTTCACCTTTATTTCCCTGTAGAGCAAACACACAACCGCCTACATCACCACCATCTTAGCCGCCACTCCGTGAAGTAGACAACTAGTGAACTACATGTTGCAAGACTTGCGTCACTTCCGGCCGTAGCTGTATCTCTTCTAGCCACAAATTAAGCGTTAGCGTTAAGGTGCGTTCACGCCATATTGTAATAACTGTAATTACGAGATACCAACTTGTAAAAAGCTCACGTCCTTGTAGAACTCGTAATTACAACTTGTGAACTACGGAGTTTTCAGAGAGCTACAGCTTGTACCACGTGACCGCTGCACCTCACGCGGAACTAAATGGCGGAGCTTTCCAAGAAACCTATTACTGCTCTAAAAGGGGGGAAATAGATACATATAGAGATACTATAATGTACTATAATATAAAAACATTATTTAAGTGTTCATACTGTTATTATTTTTTTTATTGTAGTTTGTTTATGTTAGTAATATTTATCGCTGTAATTAATAATAACAAACAAACAAACGGCTTGTAATTATTTTTACCTGACACAGTTTCTGTGTTCTGCAACATTTAGCAGTAGCATAAAAATTTAATGTAACATGTTTTACAGCTGCCAGTAACATTTTCACGCGGTCGCGGGTTCATTTTCATCTACCTATAGGAATATGACACCTATAGCAGCATTCCTATATACTGTAAGCTCTATTCAGTATTAATCAGCAGCTTTTCCCGCTTGCTCAGGAGCAAATTAGACGGTGAATTCCATCTCTATGGGAAAGCATTCAATCAGGAATTTTGTGACAGGGGTTCGTTTCCCACAAGAGTTTCTCACCAGATTGAAGTTCGTGAACTTTAATGCAAATTTACTGCGTTGATTGATATAATGCTGCGTTCCAGGCAACCCGTAACCCGTGTTTTTCCAAACTTCTACCCGTGAAAGTGTTCTGGAACGGCGGTCAAACCCGTGACTTCCCACCCGTGAACTTGTACTAGATCGATGTACTCCCAGTTCCACGCTCTGACATCACATAGCCTGCAAAACAACAATGGCAGCCCCTACGGATACATTTACAAATATACAAATAACCTAAAATAAAAGGTATAACAGCTTCTCTTGCCTTATGCGCTGTTTTTCCTCCTCCGTTTCCCTCAAATAAGCAAGGAGTAAGCACCTTTGGCGATAGAAATGATTGTAAATGAGCATAAGTCCCGTACGGTCCGCCATGCTGGTTTGTTTACATCTAGCTACCACAATTCCTTGCGCTCAGGCAGCTTGGCGTGACTTGCCTGGAACGCTACAAAGTCGTGAGTCGTGGTTTGAAGTCGTGACTTACGGGCTCAAAAACCTGCCTGGAACTCAGCATAAGCTCATAGACTCAGAAATGACCTGAGCAAGCAGCTATCGTTGCTTCTCACAACGATATATCATTGACATAGACTCTTTGCCTGCAATGCCCGCAATTCATCGCGTAAGTTGTGCTAATGTGACTGCATCAACAACACTTTTACACGAGATCTGCTTTTCCTGCTGGAAGAAGCAAAGCTATCAAGGAGGGTAAAGCATCCACATAATAACTGAACATTTAACCCTTTATTCATCTCTGAATGTCTTCACGAAGCTAAGCTAAGTTTCTTCTTTCATTCTCATTGCCTTATGCTATGTTGGCAATTATGCTATCGTCAAATATTGCTCATTGTTTAAGGCAGTTCAGGATGTTTGTTTGCTTGGCATGCTGTTGCTTTAGGCTTATTGGTTGTATTTTGACACTCTGGTAACATTACCCAGTTAAACTTACCACAGCGAGGTTTGTTTTTAATATGTTGTTTAAGGTTGTCTGATTTGAAACAGGCTTGCTGCTTAAGGCTCATCTAGTATTGGGAATTCTGTTTCATTAAACTTACCTTACTATTATTTCCAACACACTGTGTTTTAAGTCAGTGATATGCTGTTGCTTTAATCAGTGTACCTGTAACTAGGGCTGTTCGATTCCAAAACTTTTTGGAATCGAGCCCGATTCCTGGTTCTGGAATCGATGGGATTCGATTCCAAGAATCGATACCTCACTGTTGTTTTCAATTCTTTTTCGATTCTTGTTTTTTTTAGATTGAAGGAAACAAATCTCATTATGACTGCAGGATAAAGGTTGTAGAAAGTATCCTTCTCATAATATGAAGCTTTATTTGTAAAAAATGACAATACATAAATTGTAATTTTGTCTGATTTGCCCGTGAAATTAGTCATAGCCCACAGCTCAGCAGGGACATGCGTTTATCGCATGAATTGAACAAGACGTGAAGTGTCTAAAATAAATGTGCACAGTTCAGCCGAATGATGTTTACTTTGTACGTTTTGCACAAAATTAAAAAAACTGTACACGGAAACAAAATAACCAGAACATTAACAATAACACTGATAGAGCTCGTGGTTTATCTGTCAATCAGATGCGCTCTCGGCCACTGATCCATGCTCGTGACGTTTTATTTTATAATTATCATTGGCTGACAGAAATGTTTAAAAAAAAAAATAGTATTTTAGATGGAAATAAGATGATCTATTCTGTCGTGCAGCACTCAAAATTGTGGACAACATAAGCCAGTTCCACCGTAAAATAACCTCTGAATCGTTTTTTGAACTGGTTCATTAAAACGATCTATCCAAAAGAACGAATCAGGAAAAGAATCAGACTTCTAAACACTTTTAGCGAGCATGAGGGAGGCGAATGGTAAAAAAAATCTAAAAATGAAAATAATCTTTTCTCTCACAACTCTTGTAATTACGGCTTTTAGCGAGCATGAGGGAGGCGAATGGTGTTTCTCGAACGGAAGGCTGCATCCTAAAATTTAGATGATCTCAGTACCGACTCATTTTCTTTCAATTTATTTTCATGAATTTAAATGTGTGCAGCCTTCGTAGGATGCAGCCTACCTTTTGGGAGGCACCCATAGATAAGCTTTGTTGAACTGAAAAAGGCTCTTTTTGGAATCGATTCCCAGCCCTACCTGTAACGTGCTTGATACTTAACGCGCACTATATAGATTTTGCTACCAAAGGTTATTAATGCTACCGATTATCTGGATAAGGGCAACATGCTGTTGCTTAAACTTTGGGTATTGACCATATGCTGTACTGCATTAAAGGGGCATGCTGCTCTTCTCAGCTGCTTATTAAAGAAGAACACTCCTTCGCTGCTTCTCTTCTTCTTAAAGGGCATGCTGCCCAAGTCTATGCTATTTCAGAAGGTCTTTGCTTTAACGCTGTTAGGGTATTGGGATTTTGCTTGATTTTAGGGCTTATCTAGTGCTCAGTATCATGTTTGTTGCTAGACCTGCTTGTTGCTTTAAGCTACTGGTTGTTACTGCAAGTGCTGATACTTGGTTAAACTTGCAACAGCAAGAAGCTAATGTTTAAGCTGTTGTTTAGGCCATCTGATTGTTCTCGAAATATGATTGCTGCTTATGGCTCATCTAGTTATTGGAAATGCTATTTCCTTAAGTTTCTCTGACTACTGCAACATGCTGTGATTAAGCAAGCAACATGCTTGTTGCAAAGCTATCGAGTGTATTAGTAAGGATTTTTGTCTACGCTTACGCAGGTTGTCAGATTGAGGACACGTAACACAACGAGCACAAATGTCAATGGGAGACGACAAACCTGTAAACTGATGAGTTGATTTGAGTTATTATGCTGTTTTTATAGAGTTTTTAAATGGATGCTGAAGCTTTTAGGCCAGGTAGAATCTGCGATCTCTCTCTCTGAACCGTTCATTGCTCGCTTCTATGGCTGCAGTATGCTGTGTTTGCTGCAAATTAGGCTGACAGTTTTAGTGGGTTTTCTGCATCTTTTTCAGGTATTGCATTAAAGGGGTTTGCTGCTCTTCTTAGCTGCTTATAAAGAAGAGCACCCCTTTGCTGCTACTCTCCTCCAGTAAGGGGGTTGCTGCTCTTCTTAGCTGCTTATAAAGAAGAGCACCCCTTCACTGCTACTCTCCTCCGGTAAAGGGATTGCTGCTCTTCTTAGCTGCTTATAAAGAAAAGCACCCCCTCACTGCCTTCTCCTGTAAGGGGCTGCATCCCCAGTCTCTGTTATTTCAGAAAGATATGCTTCTTTCAGAATGCCATCAGTTGTGGTTTGGGCGGTTCTGGCCTATCATTGTGTCGGGGGGTTCTGGCCTATCGTTTGTGTTGGGGGGGGTTATTATTGCTGCTCTCTCTGCTCATTCATGACAGGCTGCATGGATGGGCAGGAAGTTTTTGCACAGAACAGAACCATACCGCCAAACCAAACTTTATGCTAAGTATCAATCATTCTGACGATAGTGGTCCTGACAGAAATTAAGCGTTAGTGTTAGCTCTGGCAGGTCACGTGAGTCAAGCTTGCATCAGCTGATCACATCTACCTATAGGAATATGACACCTATCGCAGCATTCCTATATAAGCTCTATTCAGTATTAATCAGCAGCTTTTTCCACTTGCTCAGGAGCAAATTACCCTCCTCCATCCCCAACTCCTCCTTTCGCACAGTCAGGACTTGGCTTTCTGGTATTCCTTGCTGAATCAGACTTATTTTCTTGAATAATGCTACACTTAAAAATCATTAAGTACATTAATGATATCTGCTTTGTTCTGTTCACCCTAGGGGGTTATTATTGCAGCGCTCTATGCTCATTCATGACAGGCTGCATGGATGGGCAGGGAGTTTTTGCACAGAACAGAACCATACCGCCAAACCAAACTTTATGCTAATTATCTATCATTTTGACGATAGTGGTCCTGACAGAACTAGCTTTCACTGGCGCAAAAAAAAGCTAAAATATCAGTAACTTTTAAAAGGGTACTGCCACAGTAAAGATCCTTAGAAATCAAGCAGTTTAATACTCTCTCATTTACAAGGTCGATGCTCAGGGATGTTACAACAAAATGTCCACTGTATGTAGTTTTAAGCAAGATCCATTCATTTGAAATTCCCTAAATTACATTAACATTTACTATATGACATTTATTTCACTATTAGTCATTATTTACGTCATTACAGCTCTGTGAAAATGACTTTATTATCTTCACAAGTGATGGCAATAGTTTTCATACATGCTTTGCATAGACGCATACAAATGCACAGTGTGAATTTCATTTACATATTTATATAATTGTAATTACTATTACTATTTTCTCAAGATTTATGTATGATATTTCAGTGGGAATTTAACTTAGAGCATTATCAACAACGATACACTGAAATCCACAGCTTTTCAACATAAATTTGAAGGCTGCTATTGAATCCGTAAAGGTGCTATATTATGCAACTACACATTACTTTAAGTAATGTATTGTAAGTTTAAACTTGGCTGGCCTGGATGAAGCCCAGACCTGAACACCCCATGAACTGCAAAAGTAGCTGAGTTTCCATTACCCTTCAAATTGTGCAAATTGAAATTGCAAATTGAAAATACACCTAATGGAAATGTGCCTATTGCGCAAAAATGCCCATATATCGTAAAACAAGTTTTTACGCTCGCATGAGGTGGTTTTCAAAGCAGTTCGAAAAAGGAATATTTTGCAAAACTGCAATGGAAACTTTTTTTTTTTTTTTTTTTTTTTTCCATTTACAGGTCACATGGCGTACGTAAAAAAAAAATCATATAGGGTAAACGTACCTATTAAGCTCACCAAAATCTACATTGAGACATTTTTAGTGCACAAGATATTGGTTTCAGTACAAAAGGTTATGTTAAAATAAAATATTAATCTCTCACACAAAAATATTTTATTTAATTTTAAATGACAAAAGTATTTCAATTAAGATATACATAGTTAAATTCAAAAAGTCTAGCTGTGCTTAATGGGTACATTTTTGTACCCTTTAAGCACACCCCTGTTCCCATTAAGCTCAAATCATGTTTTATTAAAAATTCTTGTTTTTGTTTTTTTTTTTTTTAAAAAAACCTTTTTAAAGAATAATTGAAAAATATTTTTTTGAAGGTACAAAGTCAATCACAAAAAAACAGAACACTAAAATCAAGCAACTAGGCATTCAATCGATCAATTATATATTCATAATGAAGGGTCATTTAAGCACATTGCAACATCTAGTCTAGTCCACATTCAGCTAAGTAACATTCAAAAATCAAATAAAACAAACCAATAAAACATTTAATTCATGGGGATGAACACAGAAACTAGCCTTATTATGAAACCTCTTTTTAAATGGATGTCAACTTATCTATAGTCTCTTAAGGCTGGATACTACAGCCACCGGAGCTGATCGCAGCCACTCTACTCAATGCAAAGTGTCTCTGCGCTGCTTCTGTAAAGATACACGCATACGTCTCTTTCGATTAAATGTAATGGCTAGTGGAGTGGCTGCTATATACATAACCCTAACAAAATCCGTCATCATGACATATAGCGAGAGGAAAAAAAATTATGTTTTAGTTGCATAACATCATTTAATGGAAACGCCATCATTTCGCAATACTTTTTTTAATCTACATTTATAAAATATCGCTGAAGTTTTGTGCAAATCTAAAATGGAAACGCAGCTAGTGAGCCAGACCCCATACCCAACATCACACCATTGACCTGTTGATGCTCTTGCGTCTGAATGGGAGCAGATCCTGCATCTACGTTCCAACATCTAGCCAAAATTCTTCCCTTAAGAGCACATTCTGTTAGGGAGGACCACCTCTGTAATAATTCCCAAGCACACATGATGGTACCTTTGGCCATATTAGCACGAAGACTTCAGCAGCAGAGAGGAGGAAGTGCACGAGACGGCGGTGGTGACGAAGAATGAATGTCTATATGTGTTCTGTCACCTGTTACTAGCTACAAGCTTCCCTGCATTGATTTGTCGCTCAGGTACATGAACAAATATGGCACCACTCAAAGCATACACACAAACACACACATCTGCGCACCAACCGCCCACTCCCTGAGTAAAATTCAGTTTCAGCGATGACCTGTAAGGCGGACATTTTGACCTCTCTCCAGGAAAGAGTTTGAGTCGAGGTGTCAGAGAAAATGGGAGCGATCACGGAGCCGTGGCAGTTTGTAGCGCAGGCAGCAGCTGCTGAAAGTGTGATGGGTGTATTTCTGTATCTGGAGAGCTGTAATGGGAGACACTCGCACCTTTCAATCGTCTCTCCACAACAGGGCCTGGATAATGAACGTGTCAACATTCCTGCAATGTGACTCCTCTCCTCCACCTCCTTCTCTCTGTCTGCATCTCTCATATTCTGCCTACCTCCTTATCCTATTGGCTTTCTCTCTTGCTCCCACTTGCTAATTTTCACTTCTCTGTCTTTGTTTCTCTTCGCCAACCTCCCACTTCCTCCCAGCACATTTCACTCTCCCTCTCCTCGCCCCATCTATCACCTCCCCCTACAATGTTCTCATTTAATCTTTCCCTCCAGAAATGCGTTCAGCTCCAGTCATCTGAGATCACCTCGGATGACTTAGTGCTGTTGTTGCCGCTATTACGGCTGATATTACCTGTGCTTTCTCACAACTGCTGATAAGTATGTTAGAAACCTCTCTAGTCTCCATGTCAGGACCTCTTCACCAGAAGAGACCGCTTAAGGCTCAACAAAGCCAGAGCTACGGCTCATTTCTCTTTGTTTGTGTCCCTGTGTCGAGCATCCGTGACACATTGCACCTGCCGTGTGAAGCACATCTGTGTGGATGAATCTGTCCCTGTTGCCATTGCTCACCTGTTTTCTTTTCAACAGTTGCTTTTGAGAATAACGAGAATCTGTTTCCTAGAATTCGGTTTCTTATTTAAAAAAAAAATGACATGCCCTTGTAATCTTTAGTCAAAAACATTAACTTCCCCTTTCCCTGCAACAATATCTCTTCTCTGATGACATGTGCACTTGCCCAAAGGATGGGCTATAATACCATTCTTCCAGCAACGTGACACTCACATGAAATCGCAGCATTAGCAAACGAAAATGATCCAACCAACTCCCAATGGACAAAATCTAGTCCCGCCCTATATATATAAATAATATATATATATATATATATATATTGTGACGGGAGGAGCCAACGACAGACACAGTGGGTGTGGCGTCAGGCCTCGGAGAGGCTTTTATTTAACACAAATAATAAAATAACGTGTCCAAAGGGGAAAATAGTGTCCAAAATAAACAGGGGATCTGGTGTCCTCGTCGTGCTGCGAGGTTCGTGAAGGAGGGGCAGTGTTCTGGAAGGAAGGGTCCAGGTAAGGGGCGGAGTCCGGCGGCCGCACGCGCTCCCCTCTAAGGACCGGGGCGCGAGGGGCGGCGGCTTCTCCAGCGGCTTCTTCCTCCTTCTTGGCCCACGGCGCTTGACGGGATTGAACGGCCCGGCATCCTGGCCCGGCGGCCGTATTACGGGTGCGGTTATGCTCGGACCCCGGGTCCGGCGGCTCACGTCTCTGGCGGCGCGGGAATCCCTCTACGCACCCTTCCTGGACCCACGAGGACACCAGCGTGCATGCACGGGGAAGAGACCGGTCTCTCGAGGAGAGGCGCGCTCGGCATTTAACAGCGGCGGTGATGAGGCTTCATTCCCTTCAGGTGTGCCTCATCACACGCCGCCAGACCTGGTTGTTTCAGCGCCCCTCCTCTCACACACCCACTCCCGTCGGGAGCCTGGTGAAGGGCGGCGATTAAGGGACGGGGTGCTGCTGATAATAAGGGGGGAGGCCGCTGACTCGTCACATTCCCCCCCCCAAGCGACACCCCCGTCATAAGGCCGCCGCCCACGCAGGAGTGCTACCTTCCTCAACAAGGCTCCAGCGGTCGGAGTGGGCGGGGCAGGGATTCCTCTCCGGGCAACTCTCCCTCTCGCACCGCGCCGGCACCGGGACAGAGAAACCGGGTTTTAGTCGACAGCCTCAACCAACCACAGGGTAAATGACAATAGCAAAAACCGTCACTTACCCCTTTGGTGGCTGGGAGGCCGTCTCCATCGTTCCTCCGTCCCAGTGCGGGTTTTCTCGAACTTTTACGAGCGAGAGGGGATGACGTCATCAGGTGTTGCCCAACTGCGCTGTCTAGGCTCCGCCTTGCCCGCATTCTCCACCACTGTGACGGGAGGAGCCAACGACAGACACAGTGGGTGTGGCGTCAGGCCTCGGAGAGGCTTTTATTTAACACAAATAATAAAATAACGTGTCCAAAGGGGAAAATAGTGTCCAAAATAAACAGGGGATCTGGTGTCCTCGTCGTGCTGCGAGGTTCGTGAAGGAGGGGCAGTGTTCTGGAAGGAAGGGTCCAGGTAAGGGGCGGAGTCCGGCGGCCGCACGCGCTCCCCTCTAAGGACCGGGGCGCGAGGGACGGCGGCTTCTCCAGCGGCTTCTTCCTCCTTCTTGGCCCACGGCGCTTGACGGGATTGAACGGCCCGGCATCCTGGCCCGGCGGCCGTATTACGGGTGCGGTTACGCTCGGACCGCGGGTCCGGCGGCTCACGTCTCTGGCGGCGCGGGAATCCCTCTACGCACCCTTCCTGGACCCACGAAGACACCAGCGTGCATGCACGGGGAAGAGACCGGTCTCTCGAGGAGAGGCGCGCTCGGCATTTAACAGCGGCGGTGATGAGGCTTCATTCCCTTCAGGTGTGCCTCATCACACGCCGCCAGACCTGGTTGTTTCAGCGCCCCTCCTCTCTCACACACCCACTCCCGTCGGGAGCCTGGTGAAGGGCGGCGATTAAGGGACGGGGTGCTGCTGATAATAAGGGGGAGGCAGCTGACTCGTCACAATATATATATATATATATATATATATATATATATACACACACACACACACACACACACACACACACACAGGTGCATCTCAATAAATTAGAATGTTGTGGAAAAGTTCATTTATTTCAGTAATTCAACTCAAATTGTGAAACTCGTGTATTAACCCCTTCAGACCTGATTTTTTTCTGCTGAGTAAAAAAAAAAATTTCCCAGTTGATTTTTACTCCCCTCCAGCATAGAAATAAAGGGGGGGAAAAAAAACGTTTTTGATAACTCATTTTTTTATTGGTATTTTTTCATGTCCATTACAATGGACACCACGACTAAATGAACGTAAAATGCCATGAAATCTTAGATTAAAAAAGGCCATGTTTTTAACATAGGAGGTTGGCGGATTGAATGGGTTGGATGATTGTGGGCAGTGTAACCCTAAGAAATCAGTTTTGCATTCAGTTATCATGGAACTTCCAAACGCATTGCTAACTTTTTACATTGTAAGCTAATAAGAGATCACACAATTACTAACAAATGGAAAATAGCCCATAGCAAGGTGGAGACCAATGAGGGTTCTGATTTCCCCTGAACTGGTGGGTTTGAAACCTAGTGTGCCACTTTGCATGGAATAGATATTGGTGCTGTCAGACATCAGATCGAAGAGTGCATCTGGTACATACTGTTTGAAGTACAGGTACATCTCAAAAAATAAGATTATCGTGAAAAAGTTCTTTTTTTTTTTTTTTTCTTGAAACTTATTTCAAAAAGTGAAACTTTCATATATTTTAGATTCATTTCAAGTAAAGTAAAACATTTCAAAAGTTTTTTTTTTTTTTTTTTTTTTTTTTTTTTTTTTTAATTTTGATGATTAAAGCATACAGCTCATGAAAGTCAAAAATCAGTATCTCAAAATATTAGAATATTTACATTTGAGTTTCAATTAATGACCATCTCTACAGTATAAATTCCGGGTATCTCTTGTTCTTTGAAACCACAATAATGGGGAAGACTGCTGACTTGGCAATGATCCAGAAGACGAACATTGACGCCCTCCACAAAGAGGGTAAGTCACATAGGGTCATTACTGAAAGGTGTGGCTGTTTACAGAGTGCTGTATCAAAGTATATTAAATGCAAAGTTGACCGGAAGGAAGAATTTGGGTAGGAAAAGGTGCACAAGCAACAGGAATGACCGCAAGCTTGAGAATACTGTCAAGCAAAGCCGATTCAAACACTTGGGAGAGCTTCACAAGGAGTGGACTGAAGCTGGAGCCAGTGCATCAAGAGTCACCACGCTCAGACGTCTTCAGGAAAAGGGCTACCAAGCCACTTCTGAAACAGAGACAACATCAGAAGCGTCTTACCTGGGCTAAGGAGAAAAAGAACTGGACTGTTGCTCAGTGGTCCAAAGTCCTCTTTTCAGATAAAAGTAAATTTTCCATTTCATTTGGAAATCAAGGCCCCAGAGTCTGGAGGAAGAGTGGAGAGGCACAGAATCCATGTTGCTTGAAGTCCAGTGTGAAGTTTTCACAGTCTGTGATGATTTGGGGTGCAATAACATCTGCTGGTGTTGGTCCATTGTGTTTTTTGAAAATCAAAGTCACTGCACCCGTTTGCCAAGACATTTTGGAGCACTTCATGCTTCCTTCTGCTGACTAGCTTTTTAAAGATGCTGATTCATTTTCCAGCAGGATTTGGCACCTGCCCACACTGCCAAAAGCACCAAAAGTTGGTTAAATGACCATGGTGTTGGTGTGCTTGACTGACCAGCAAACTCACCAGACCTGAACCCCATAGAGAATCTATGGGATATTGTCAAGAGGAAAATGAGAAACGAGACCAAAAAATGCAGATGAGCTGAAGGCCACTGTCAAAGAAACCTGGCCTTCCATACCACCTCAGCAGTGCCACAAACTGATCACCTCCATGCCATGCCGAATTGAGGCAGTAATTAAAGCAAAAGGAGCCCCTACCAAGTACTGAGTACATATACAGTAAATGAACATACTTTCCAGAAGGCCAACAATTCACTAATTTTTTTATTTTTTTTTTTTTTTGTGGTCTTATGAAGTATTCTGATTTGTTGAGATAGTGAATTGGTAGGTTTTTGTTAAATGTGAGCCAAAATCATCACAATTAAAAGAACCAAAGACTTAAACTACTTCAGTCTGTGTGCACTGAATTTATTTAATACACGAGTTTCACAATTTGAGTTGAATTACTGAAATAAATTAAATTTTCCACAACATTCTAATTTATTGAGATGCACCTATGTGTGTGTGTGTGTGTGTGTGTGTGTGTGTTATATATTATATATATATATAAAATACACACACACACACACACACACACAGTGGGTACGGAAAGTATTCAGACCCCCTTAAATTTTTCACTCTGTTATATTGCAGCCATTTGCTAAAATCATTTAAGTTCATTTTTTTTTCCTCAATGTACACACAGCACCCCATATTGACAGAAAAACACAGAATTGTTGACATTTTTGCAAATTTATTAAAAAAGAAAAACTGAAATATCACATGGTCCTAAGTATTCAGACCCTTTGCTGTGACACTCATATATTTAACTCAGGTGCTGTCCATTTCTTCTGATCATCCTTGAGATGGTTCTACACCTTCATTTGAGTCCAGTTGTGTTTGATTATACTGATTGGACTTGATTAGGAAAGCCACACACCTGTCTATATAAGACCTTACAGCTCACAGTGCATGTCAGAGCAAATGAGAATCATGAGGTCAAAAGAACTGCCTGAAGAGCTCAGAGACAGAACTGTGGCAAGGCACAGATCTGGCCAAGGTTACAAAAAAATTTCTGCTGCACTTAAGGTTCCTAAGAGCACAGTGGCCTCCATAATCCTTAAATGGAAGACGTTTGGGACGACCAGAACCCTTCCTAGAGCTGGCCGTCCGGCCAAACTGAGCTATCGGGGGAGAAGAGCCTTGGTGAGAGAGGTAAAGAAGAACCCAAAGATCACTGTGGCTGAGCTCCAGAGATGCAGTCGGGAGATGGGAGAAAGTTGTAGAAAGTCAACAATCACTGCAGCCCTCCACCAGTCGGGGCTTTATGGCAGAGTTGCCCGACGGAAGCCTCTCCTCAATGCAAGACACATGAAAGCCCGCATGGAGTTTGCTAAAAAACACCTGAAGGACTCCAAGATGGTGAGAAATAAGATTCTCTGGTCTGATGAGACCAAGATAGAACTTTTTGGCCTTAATTCTAAGCGGTATGTGTGGAGAAAACCAGGCACTGCTCATCACCTGTCCAATACAGTCCCAACAGTGAAGCATGGTGGTAGCAGCATCATGCTGTGGGGGTGTTTTTCAGCTGCAGGGACAGGACGACTGGTTGCAATCGAGGGAAAGATGAATGCGGCCAAGTACAGGGATATCCTGGACGAAAACCTTCTCCAGAGTGCTCAGGACCTCAGACTGGGCCGAAGGTTTACCTTCCAACAAGACAATGACCCTAAGCACACAGCTAAAATAACGAAGGAGTGGCTTCACAACAACTCCGTGACTTCCTGAATGGCCCAGCCAGAGCCCTGACTTAAACCCAATTGAGCATCTCTGGAGAGACCTAAAAATGGCTGTCCACCAAGGTTTACCATCCAACCTGACAGAACTGGAGAGGATCTGCAAGGAGGAATGGCAGAGGATCCCCAAATCCAGGTGTGAAAAACTTGTTGCATCTTTCCCAAAAAGACTCGTGGCTGTATTAGATCAAAAGGGTGCTTCTACTAAATACTGAGTAAAGGGTCTGAATACTTAGGACCATGTGATATTTCAGTTTTTCTTTTTTAATAAATTTGCAAAAATGTCAACAATTCTGTGTTTTTCTGTCAATATGGGGTGCTGTGTGTACATTAATGAGGAAAAAAAATGAACTTAAATGATTTTAGCAAATGGCTGCAATATAACAAAGAGTGAAAAATTTAAGGGGGTCTGAATACTTTCCGTACCCACTGTATGTATGTATATATGTGTCGCGATATACCGGTATTGACGATAACCGTGATATTCAAAGCATCGATTATCGATATCGTGTTAATATAGTGTGTGAGGATATACCGGTTTTGGCGATAACCGCAATATTTAAAATGAACAGGACTCTTATGATAACGCCACATGTAAATACTCCAGCGCCAGTACCTGGTTGACCTCCAGGTGGCAGTATTGCGCCTTAACACTGACACCTGTCAAACAAGAAGACCCAGCACACGCAGCTATTTTGGCTACTCCGAGGAAAGGCATGTTCAGTTATACAGAGTAAGTCGCGATAATTTTATTAGTCATAGAAAGGGAAATGGTACATTAACCTGTTAATAGAGGTTTTCTGTGTTCATATATTTTAGTAAAGGGTGATTATTTTAATAAGTACCGTGTTTTCTTTACTCGTCTTATTTTTGTATTTGCAATCAGTACAGCCTGTGCGAGCACTTTATTTCTTTGTTAAAATCTATTTACAGTTACATGATTAAAACTGATATAGAAATACTGAGCGACCACATTGACTACACACACAACTATAGATTAAATATGTTAAAACACGGGTACACAAGTTAACAGGTTAAAGTATCAGTTTAAATGTTAATATGTCACTTTACAATAAGGTTCATTAGTTAACATTAGTTTATTACATTAGTTAACATAAACTAAGAATGAACAATACTTCTACAGCATTTATTAATCTTAGTTCATGTTAATTTCAACATTTACTAATGCATTATTAAAATCACAAGTTGTATTTGTAAACATTAATGCACTATGAACTAACATGAACAATGAACGACTATTTTATTAACTAACATTAACAAAGATTGATAAATTGTGTAAAAAATGTATTGTTCATTGTTTGTTCATGTTAGTTAATACATTAACTAATGTTAACAAATAACAACTTATTGTAAAGTGTTACCATTAATATTTATTCATCATACTGTTGAACTTGACAGTATTTTCTCTCGTTATTTCATAGGAGCTCCAAAGAAGACAGAGAAAGCCAGAGTCTTGTGCCCTGTGTTTATCAGTATATTTTTCGTTGGGTGAAAAAAAACTCAATAAACAGAGTAAAAAATTATTTGACTGATATCCCCATAGAAATGATTGATTTAGTCATTGTGGAAGAACTTGACTGATCTGCATAAATCCAAGTCCTAATCCAAGCTGAACACCTCTGGTGTGACTTTAAATGCAGATCTTGAGCCATAAACTCTTTACCAAACACCAATGACTTGTACATACACTATATGGACAAACGTATTGGGACACCCCCTTCTTTAGAACAGAAAAAGGCACTTCCAAAACTGTGGCAACAAAGATGGAAACATAATTCATGTATTTAAAAATTGTATTTCCATCTCTGTTGCAACAGTTTTGGAAGTGTCTAAAATGACTGTACCCATATGTACAAATCATTGGTGTTTGGTAAAGAGTTTTTGGCTCAAGATCTGAATTTAAAATGTAAGGGGTTAATAGGTAAATAAGGGAAACAAGTCAATTTAGCTCAAAGGGAATCATTTATGATTTTATAGGGAATTTGAACAGAGTCACTGTTTCACGGCTGATCACTGAGTCGGCAGCGATTCAGTGAACGAGGCGTATAACATCAACTCTACACTGGATATTAAAATCCAAAATATAGTGAAAACACTATTAATAAGCACAGTAACAAGATCGGCAGATTAAGACATTAACTTGTAAGCACAAAACACAAGATACTTCTCTTTTCAATATAAATAAGACTTTATTTATATAAACCTAAGACATGTAAACTAATCTAATCTAACACATGAACACATGCATTCACACATTCACACGTTGCAGAAAGAGAGAAAGTGAGGAAAGGATAAGTTTAAAGAATGAAAATGTGAAATCCCAAGTTTACAGCAATGTGCAATTGCATAGACCTGAACAACCATCAATCACTTAATTAACCCTCGCACTGAGTTTCTCAATGAGGCTAAAATTTGTATTAAATGCACCAATTCAGTTAGAATCTGGAGGTTACTTGCTTGTGTTGCCTTAAGGGATTCCCTTGTGTTGTTGTCTTTGCAGAAAAGGGTTTTCCCGAGGTTGCGGATTGACTGAGTTCAGTGGTCTTTCGTAGTGATGTCTTGGGCGTTGGCTCTTGATGCTGAGTTGGTCTGGTTGAAGTTTGGGCGGGTGCAGTCGGAGCTGGACTTTGCGGCAAACTTAACGAAACTCTCCCGGAAAGACAAGAAATTAAAGTAAAAGAATAAAAGGATGTAACGAGACTAGGTGGGTTTTCTTCTCATTGTGTTGGCAGCTGGCACGTAGGCCAGAGCACGCTCAAAGAGCAGCGTCAAAACGTGGTGGCAAAAGAGAAGAAGAAGAGGAAGAAGACATCTTAGGAGAAGCAGAAGAAGCAGCAAAAAGCAGCAAAAAAAAGCCTAATTTGATTGTGTCCTGAGTATTTAAATTCGGCTTTCAGACCGTCCTATCTGGACATCTTGACCAATTAGAAATGATCTTAGCTTAGGGGTGTTGCTCTGTTTCTTCCCCATCATAAATCCCGTATCAGTCACATGGTCCGAATTTTCCCGCTCTTGTAAAGTATAATTTTGGACATGATTTCTCTAACAAGACTATGATACATTTGACAAAGAATTGATTGTAAGAAACATTTAAAGCATGATTTTTCAAACTCATACATACCAAACATGAATATTAACTCTTAAGCTATTCCCTAGTTATTAAAAAGACATACATACTATGTGATTAAAACATGATCGTCAATTGTGTGGGTTACATACATAATATGGAGTTCATTAGTTATGATTCATAAGTCCTTGTAAGATTATTTTGGTGCATCTCTATGTGATAAGGCAGTTTCTGTACCATTTTGTGAACATAAGGACATGTTCTGTGAGGCCTAGAGAGGTTAAAAGGTCTCCTAAGGAATTTCAGTCTCAGTCTTTCATAATTTCCATCGTGGAACACGTGATGGTCACGCGGTGCATCTTTTTCACCATTAATCATGATTACTTGCCCCAAATTTGAGGATCTCCTTCCTGAATTGGAATTATCAATAAGTGTTCCTTTTGTTTTAATGTTGCAAGCTGTTCTGTGAAAGAGGCTTGTTGGTAAGGTTTTCTTCAGCTAGGAGCTAGGAATCTGATTTATTGCATCCTGTTGCAGCCTTGGGGCCCCTCTGTGGAATTTGGCTCTTTGGGTTGTTCAACACCAATCCGATCAAATCTTAATTTGTCTGATTCACTCTCTGATATCCTACAAAAGTCACACCAGAGGTGTTCACCTTGGATTAGGACTTGGCTTTTCTGCAGACCTTTAAAATTAGAAGCACACAATTCCCTAGAATATCATTATATGCTTAAACATTAAGATTTGTACTCATGGAAATTACTAAAGTAGTCAAACCTGTTCAGTAGAGGGGGGTGACCCAATACTTTTGGCAATATAGTGTATATATATTTTGTTCTGAGAAGCCGTTTCACTTGGATATGGCACAATAGGGAAGGAAAGACGCAACTTCCATTTCATGCCAACTTTAAGTAAACAAAACTTAATCTGAAAAGACTTGTTTACAGTTTCTGTTGATCATGGAAGCAGTAATTCATCAAATGACGGAGAGGAGCGTCATACAAGATGGATAATTGTGCTATGAAAATGACATTTTATTACAGTTGTGGCACAGTAATGTTTAGTAATGGAGAGCTAAAACAATGTAGATAATGTATGCAGATAAACCATGCTTTTGGAGGGTGCAATTCAATTCTTAGTGAAATGAATGGTGGGCGGAACTAATGCGCAAACAACAATCTCATTGGCTGGCGCTCACCTATTATCGTCCCTGTTTTGATTTCAGCAAATCAATTCGAGCAAACGCAGACTACGTGATTAATATTCATGAACCCAGCAGCTAATTAATCCTTAGTGCATTTTATACTGTTATTAGTAGTAGAATTTGTAGTGGTTTTGTTATCTTATCAATTTTTTCCCACCTTTTTTTATAGAAACACTAAATGACAAACAATATCTTAAGCACCACCACCAGTCCTAAGTTCAGTCAACATGACAAATATGCATTCATACTTGGTTATTCTAATTCCTATTTTTATTCTAATTACTATTAAGTTCTATCATCATATAATGCTAAATTATCATATTATAATGCTTGACTGACTGATGCTAAGTGTCAGTAAATAAATAGTGTAGATTAATTATATTTTATAATAATAATATATTCTATTTAGTGTCCGTTTCATTAAGTTAACATATTTAATATTGGGGGCATCCAAGTTATTTGACATTTGAATTTTTTTTTTTTTTTAAAGTAACGCAATAGTTACTTTCACTGGTAATTCGTTACTTTTATAATGATGTAACTCAGTTACTATTTGTGAGAAGTAACTAGTAACTATAACTAATTACTTTTTTAAAGTAACGTGCCCAACACTGGTTAAATCCCATTGATTAAAAAACTGCTATCAAATGCTTCGCTCTACTGGTCATCAGCGCGCACTGCTCAAAACAGAAATGCAGAACATTAATAACTACTGTCATATACGTAACTTTATATTGAGAGCACTATTGTAAAAAATGTTGTGAATTCTTAGGGTTTTGCTGACGTTTAATGATAACTATCTTTTAATAATAAAAAAAAAAAAAAAAAAAACATTATTTACCCCGTTTGTATCTGCGAGACGTCCATTACACATTTTCCCTGTGTGTTAACGTCAGTAATTATGACTGTCGAATGTCTGACTTGACTCTTGGTAATGACCCCACCCCAAACATATGATTCGACTATCAGTCGACTATCGGCAAGATTCGAAAATTCCGATTCGACTATGAAAATCCTTAGTCGGGGACACCCCTAGTAGTAACTAATAAATTTCCAGATATACGAACATAACACAGTGGTGCTCAGTCTTTCAGACTTTTCAACTGTTCAAAAGTAAAAAAGTCAAGGTTGGGTGGACGAATGTTCTTTGGGCTGAAGGGTGACAGTTAATATTACATGTTCTCAGAGGTGACATGAGCCCCCATAGAGCCAGTGCTAAGTGCGTGTTGAGTCACCAATGCCTTGTGCGGGTGGATGAAAATGCCATTTACCTGAGCCAATCACAAAGAGCCTACTCGCCTTCTCCCTGTGGGCAGTCCAGACTCATTTAACAGCTGTTCCCCCTCTGTCTATCTCTGGCTCTCTGGAGAATCTAGCTTTTCTACTTGAGTTCTATCACTGACCAGGCACCTGCAGAGGCCATGGGTTAAGTTTGCATTATAGCGAATCCCCATGATTCCAGCTCACTGAACTCAATCTTGTTTAATATATAAAGATGTGCTTTTTAATTATCTTCATGTCATGTTACATTTCCGCCGCAGCACCTGGGAGAGAAAGGTGATGCGTCACTGCATTTCCTCATCTCCTTTGTTCTCTCTTTCCCATTTTGTGCTCGCTTTCCTTGATTTTCCATCTTTTTCTTGATTTGATTGTCTCTCCGCTTGCAGTCCCCCTCCCAGTCTTCTTTTGTCATGTCCGATCTTTCCCATCTGTGCCGCAATTCATGCAACACTTATTCAGACCCGGCCTGTTAATGCAAGTGATAATGAAACAAGTGCAGCCTGGCGTACAACCCCAAAAATCATGCGAAATATTTCTGTCCTAACACCTTGCATCTCGCTCGCAATCTCACATGCCTGTTTCCTGGACATGGGGCGAGAGTATTTTCCTTCCTCATGTGTTGATCGCTCTCTCCTAGGAATTGTATGTAACACTAATCACTGTCGGCTTCTGAATTACAGCGTTCCCCACCGTCAAGGGAATAAAGGGAATACCTGGCTAATTACTCTCTCATAAGCTTGGACCTGCTGAGGGTCTAATGAGCGTACACGAGTCTACCGTTGAGATCTGATTTCAGATGAGGAAAAAAAGTGTCAAGTTAGCTGGAGAGGGCCAGAGAAGGTGAACTTGTCTCCCTTGATGTGCACTTAATTGACAGGAAGCTTATGTGCGGGAAGGAATCCCCAAGAGCAATTATTAATAATGGAAGGAGAAATATTTATACACACAGAAAAACCTGATCTAGCGGCTTTCCTTTCGCTAACTCACCTGCCTCCATCCAGTTACATTTCTCGGCATTCACGGGTGCACATCACAGTGCCATGTCTATTCTTGTCATTTAATGTGAAAAATACACCGGTGCTGTCCTTTCCTGGTGGAAAATAGAGTTCTTTGCGGGAAAGAACACATGGCGGAACTGCCAGGGACATGTGAGACAGCTGGGGTAGTCGGCCAGCAAAGGCGTTTAACTTCGAGACACCTGAAATGGACCTGATACTCTCGTGTAATTTCGCTAGGAAAGCAGTTCAGATATTCTTTCTGAATTTTGCATGAAGAGTCCAAAAGTCTGAACACTTCAAGCACATTTTTGCATTCCAACAAGCAGTCAGGGAGGAAATAACTTGATTTCTCTGTAAGCTTATTGGTGCTGAGAAAAGAAGGCAGAGCGCTGCGACTGTAACAGATGTTATGATGTATTTTGGTTTCCATTTGCAGCTGAGGCCTTAATACCAAATTACAGTTTACTCTAATGGAAGATTGGCTCAATTTTCTGGCCATTGAATGGGCCAGCTGGAACAGATGTTGAACGTGTGAGATTGTTTATGGATTGCTTATGTTTGTTTGCTGCCTTGTTATGTGCATCTTTCCTCTTGTTAACAGGTTTATGGTTAGCGGGTGTTTCGGCACACTGTGTCCGTGCAGGATTTGGAATGTCGTTTCATGGTGTTTGGGGATAACAAGGTATGAAGAACGGAATTGCATGGGAACATCCCTTTATGAGAGGAAACATTGGTGCGTCTGGAGATGTGATTTGTACAAAGACGCTGAAATCTCAGCTTAGCCCACACACTGAATATTCTAGGACAACAGAGGTGGGAGTTAGAATAGTTTTCCCCAACAGATAAGGCATTTGTTGGCGCTACAACACCTGCCTGCCAGTCTACCTGTCTGTCAGCTTGTCTTTTTAACTGCTACTTCATTTTGTTGCTCTGCCTTCAACATTAATATTTGAGTTTGGAGGATTCAAAGTCTGACTCTCCATATGTTGTTGCTAGTGAATGCAGATGTTTGCTGCTAACAAGTCTTGGCTTGAAAGGGATGTGTTACGCAGTGTATGGAAATCCAAGTTTGACGTGAATGGCAGCATGATGTGGCTTTGTGGAAGAAAAGAGGATGCAGTTTATGAAGGGACTTTACACCTCCACACACAAAGAACTTTTCACTTAGTGATCTCCTTAGGGAACACTTTACAACAACATATTATCTCCCCAACTCTTCTCTTCCTCTCTCTCACTCCATCTTCTCTTGCTCTCCCTTTCAGGGGTAGCCATCTAATTCTGTGTATTAAAAAGTGCCTGCGGTTCTTAGCTGTTGAATATTTCATGCCTTTTAATTTTTTCTTGCTGCTAAGAGTAACTTTAACAGTCATTCTCTTTCTTTCCCGCCTTCCCCCCATCTCTCAAACCCACCGTGAAATCACATTTAGATTCATACATTCATTTCATAGTGCCGGTAATCTGTAAAAACAAACCCAGCCCTGTATGGGGGAAATGAACAATATATCACAGAGAAATCTGTGACTAAACTTTGTCTAGATGCTAACATGATGCTAACATGTACAAATCACTTCACAGTTAGCACTGTGTGATATTTAGAGTGATATGAACAACAAAAACCAAGCTGAACAGAAGTGTCAAATGGCTAATGGCACTTTCAACGAATACGATACACTTCTATAACCCTGTCGCTTGTTGTAAAACGACAAATCCAATTTAGTTTTACTGAAAACAATACTGTTATCTTTCATACTGTGCGATTAACATGAAAAAATGGGTAGTGTAAACATACATAACATATCTGTTTTCTCTCTTCATTTATAGATTTTGGTTTCAGTGGTATTTGAATTGCAGTTGAATATGTTTAAATTATGAATTAATTTGAATTAGCAAAAACAATGTTTAGCTGCATCCCTGACCCTGTTACTTCATTATTTAAATCTGCTTAATTTTAATTTAGATTTTAATTTCATTTTTTGAATGTAAAATGAAACAGCTCAGTATCACAATCAATATTTTCATCTTTTACAGATCATTTGCTGAAAATAAAAAAAGTTTTAGACACAATATTGCACCCAATTTGTGGAAAGTGCCTAAATATATCTTAGCAGTGCATTATTTTAAAGTCATAGTGCTTAATTCTAAAAGAAGCATTTTGAAGAGTTCTTTTGGACGCGCCTTGCATGTGCGTGAACGTTCAAAGCTTTATAATCACCACTGTGATTAAAATGAACGCCAAGTTATGTCTGGCATATTAATGAAACATGAGTGTGAGGCCAATGTGTGCACCTGAGTCTCAACGGTCCATCCCCTCCTTATGAATGGAGGGATACACGCCAGTCAAATAAAAGATGGGGTTGAAAATCTAATTAAAGTACAGCAAAAGCCTACATTTAATTAAATCACTTTTTGATACTTGACTTACTTTCTCCTCAATGTATTCAATAAGACACATGCACCCCTTGGTTTAACCGGTTAGTATGCTAAGTGCTAATGACTTCTGAATGTGTTACAGTATTTTCCTCTGTTGAAGTAAATACTGCGTCCTTGAGTTCATCTCACTAGCAGTGAATCGAGTTTTTGAGAGAGAAAATAGGAGAATAGCCATATGATAGCAGGAGCCCACTATGTTCTTTCTTATGAAAAGCTTGATTGGACCTTGAACGGGATGTGGCCCGCATGAGGAGCAGCCAGTCTTTAGCTGCGCTTTCGATCTCATTACAGGCTGATTGATCACCTGAGCTGCCAGCATCAGTTCTCCGCTACAGTATATAATTACACTGTAAAAATAATATTCATTGAGGCAAATACACAGACCCCAGATGACACAAAGACTCAGTGGGTATTCGCAGGGTAAATAACTCTGGAAGAAAGGAGATTTCATGCAAAAACTTGAAGAGAAAGTCAACTCGGTAGCAGCCTCTGGTTGATAGAGTTGCATCCATGGCTTGTTGCGGTAGTTTGTTTATAAGACGCTGTTTTGCAGACCGTTTCATCATAATGATTAAACTCATATGATATTCAGAGGATCATCCCCTAGGAATCATCAAGGGGACAACAGTACTAAAATACGCAAAGCACTTCTCTTTTGGGGAGAGCAGTGCAGACAACATGGGTGGACTTCAGGGGTTTAAGCCCAAATGTCTCACTTTTTTTTATCAACTTGTTTCTATGCATGCTCATTTTTTGACAGTAATAAAATACTTCAGAGCTGCAATTCTGCTCTATAAATCAGATGTAGTCTCACAAGCCAGACTTTCAACTACTGGAATTGTGTCTGGTGCATATTGATGTTTATTCTGCAACAAAGTGAAAGCTCATTTAAATGATGCTGCAGCTTTTTGTTCTGCAGTGAACACCAGAGAAATTAGAGGAACCTGCTTGTTGACTTTTTGGACTAAAGTCTCCTTGCATCCATATGTAAGAAGTAGCATTTAAAAAGCATTTGAATTTAATGTTTGTGTTTGCTGAAACTTGCACTTTGTGCAAAAATCCTTTTTAAAGTGACAATGGCATGAACCTTGAAAACTTCATCAAAAGCAGCTAAATATACAGAATATCCTTCTGAAATTTTGGGGTAAAGAAATTAATACTTCTATTAATCTAGCATATATTTAATTGATTAGAAGTAACATTGACAACAAATGAATATGGTTCTTTTTAACTCTCTATTTATCAAAGACTATAAAATGGTTTATAAAATATTAAGCAACACAACTGTTTTCAACATTGAATATAATAAGAAATGTTTCTTGAGCAACAAATCAGCATATTAGAATGATTTCTGAAGGATCATGTGACACTTAGGATTAGAGTAATGATGCTGAAAAATCAGCTTTGCATCACAGGAATAAATTACATTTAAAATTTATTCAAACAAAACAGTTATTTTTAAATTGTAATATGTCACAATATTACTGTTTTACTGTATTTTTATCAGGCTTCGTGAGCATTTAAAGATAAAGGCACAGCTGATCTGATGTGTGATCACATCTAAGGCTGAGACAGAATCTAGCCTCAGAATTATGTACACTTTATAATACATGTGAATGACATCTCGCAGATTCAACATCTATTATAAAGTGTACTGTATTCCAATTTTTATCAAAAGACGGCACCACACACAGAGGTCTGGGCTAAGCTCTGGATATCCTCTTAACCTAGAAGCGCCCATGGCAGACTGTACTATTGTTCCTTAATTGGAATGCAACATATTTTGTTGTATTAGTCAATCAACAGTGCACCACTAATTGTGGGTTTCGTTCGCCATCAGTATTCATAAACACAATCCATACTGCCACATGGATGTTACAAGAATGAGATTAATTTCCCATTTCTTACTCCTTTTCTTGCGGAAAGAAGTAATTATTAGTAGTATTATTTTAAAAACCGCCTTCACTGTTGTTCCTTTGACATTTGTATTCAACCTCCATGCAATATAATATGGCAGCAAATAACCTCATCATTAAGTCCATATCAGCCATGAACATGCTTCATTGTTTAGAGACACTTTTTGTTTTGTTTTTTCCCCCTCACAAAATAATGCAACTTTTCGTAGATAATGCATCCGTTTGAAGAAAAGACCAGGGAGTGTCAAGCTGAATGTAATGATTTCATAAATGTAAATTCAAGCAAGATTATACTTCCCCACACCAGTTACCAGGGTTTGGCCCTTAGTTACGCAATTAGTTATTCATGAGTGAAACCTTTAGAAAAGGTGACAGAAATGAATTATTAATAGCCAATAGGTCCAGACCAGGACAATATATCTCCTGCTTCCCCTTCGCCACATTATTAATTAGTCATATAAGTGTCATAAATAAGCAATATGAATGGAGAGTGTGGGAGTTGCATGATTACATACTAATTACCCAATTCAGAGGTGCACTAATTAATTTCTCCACTCACGTGAGTATGGACTGGTGTACAGTTTATCATGATCAGATCGAACAGTGCACAGTAGTCTCATTTAGCAAGACATCTGACTATTGACACAGAGTCTGATCCACATTGTAGCTTATTCTGGCTTGCTTAGGAAGAGAACGCCTGACTAACATGTAAAATGACCAAGCAGAGCTTTCTTTTTATTGCCATGTTTAGAGATGAGCTCCCTAAAAGCTTATTGCTAAATCTAAGCATGCTCAAGGTTTTACGTTTATTCATTTAGCAGACACTTTTATTCAAACTGAAAAATACACAATGGGCCCTATCATACACCTGGCGCAAATGTTTTTGCTAGTTCCAGCATGACGCAGTTCTCATTTTCCCGTCCTGCGCCGCGTTGTTTAAATAGCAAATGAATTTGCGCCCATTTGTGCGCCCATGGGCGTGCTGGTCTAAAAAGAGGTGTGTTCAGGCACATTGTTGGTGCGTTGCTATTTTGAGGAACTGAAAATAGACTGCACCATAGACCAACTCAAACCTGGTCTAAAGTCTAAAGTCAATGGCGCAATTTTATTTTGTTATTTAAAGAGCGCGTTAGTAGAAATTCGCCTCTGGGTGGGTCCACAACAAGCGTTCACTTTGCTTATTACACACAGGGATGCGCAGCAGCACACAAACATGCCAAATATTAAAAATGAAAGGATTACAGTGTAAAAGAATATTATGTAGGCTACATAAATATAAAAATGTCATACATGTCATAATGGACAGTCATTGCGTGTATCTGAATTAGCCTACCTATTTGCTCGTGCATGAGTATATCCGTTTGCTGTCTGGAGACGCTGCCGTTCCAAATTCCGCCGTTTAAATAGCGAATCTGCCATGGCGCGAGTGCAACACGCTCTTAAAGGGAATGGGAGATGAGACTCTGATTGGTTTATTGCACGTTACGCCCAAAAAACACCCATTACTCATTAAGAGAATGGGGACAACCCGTTTAGACCATGTGCCCGGGCGCACTAACCGTTTTCCCATCCTTAAACTAGCAAAAGTGGATTCGGACACGCCCTGAGTGCTCTTTAGACCATATGCTAAGATCGTTAAAATAGCGCCCAATGACTGCTTCAGCATAATCAATGATATCTCATGTACTTGAGTGTCTTAAATGCAACTCTTGAATATCTTTCAAATTAAATAACAAAGTGAAGTCCCAGGTACCTTATTCAACTTTGTTTCTCTGCAGATCAATAACAACCTGCACATTTAAAATATGGAATATTTTGACTCCTGCTGAATGTCTGAAAGCCTGGACAAAACATAGCATCTGACACACAGTAAAGGTAAAATGGTAGTGTATGTCAGATGGATGGCTGAATTGATGTCAGAGCAGGACTTCCTGCTGGGGAAATGGGTGGCAATAAGTATGTACCAGCGCAAAAGAGAAAGACAGAGAAGAAGAGACGCAATGTTCAAAATAGCATAATACCTTACAATTATTCCTACAAAATAGTACAAGAGTGCCCACTGCACAGAATACTGTATACCAATGCCCTTACCATGCAATGCCCTTAACTTAAAGGGGACATTGGATACAAAATTCACTTTTACATGGTGTTTGCATATAAATGTTTCTTGGCAGTGTGTGGACACAACCACTCTACAATGATAAAAAAAAATAAAATAAATAAATAAATAAATTAATTAATTAATCACCAAAAAACCTAAACAGTCTCATTTATCAAGCCATTTTGATTTTCTCAGCAGTATAACGTCATACTGCTCAAGCCCCGCCCCCGACCACTGATGGACTGTTCCGTATTAACATATTTCCACTCTCAGCCAGTTGTACGCTGTCTGCTATTTTCTCCGTGCTCCAGCAGTTGTATGTCTCATAAGCAATGCAGGTGTTTGTAGTTGGATGTAAAAGTGAACATAACAGTCTTCATTTTCTCCCAGCATCAGAGCCACTGAGGACACAGTGGATTAGTTTTGTTTTGATGGTAAGAGTGGGGAGGTGTGAGCAGTAGCTCATTATCATTTAAAGGGACATGCCCTGAAACGACTCGCTGTGAACAGAGTTTTTTGACAAAGTAAAAAGGGTGTTGCTTTACATGACCACTAAGGAATTTTAACCAACGCACATTGCAGACATTTCATGAAGACCCTAAATAATCATACCAACTTATGGAAAATGGCCATCTGACATCCCCTTGATCCTTCCATTTCTAATATGCTTAAGTAATATCATCCACAACATTTAACACCTTTCTTGAATGCTAAATGTTAAGATATTTTTACAACAAATTTGGGTTAAAAACAAAATAAGCGGTTCTATTTTCAAGGTAATCAAAGTAGAACAAAGAAGCCTATAACATCTGGAGAAAACTATCAGCTATCATTCCAGTCCATCTTAATGTCAGTTGTTCAGCTGTTCAGAAGTTTGCAAACTGCTATCTTTGCTTATGTGCACTTTTGTTGGGCCATAAAGCACTGCTCATTCTAGAGCCACAGGAAAATGACACCATGATAACACTGATTAGCTCTGATTGAAAGACAATTCTGAGCTGTGATGTCATGAAACATAAGCACTACTCACATCATATTTTCAAAAACTTGCATTCTATTCTGAACATAGTGGAGGCTTGAGACAGAGCAGATGAGATATGAGATGAAATAAGAAAAGGATGGATGCTCTTACTCTAACACTCCAATGCTGATTGAGTTTTTCTGATCCACACACACACACACACACACACACACACCCACACTCTCTAATTAAAGGTTAAGCCGATTCCACCACAGTCTGATAGCACTGAGAGGCAGAGGATGTACCATTAAAAAAAAACCCCAGTAATTAATGCTGCTCACTCTGCAATCATACGAGAAAAGAGGTTGAAAAGCGCAAAAGACTAAATATACACTCAAATAGGAACGGCGGTAGATCACATTTTTTTCTTCTCCTCTTCAATAGCACTGTATTCCATCAATGACACTCACCTTTCACAAACAGAGCAAACTTCGTCCACACCTCACTTCCTTTGAACCAGAAAAACTATAATTATTTCTGTAAAGGGGAACCCTAGAGAGAGAGAAATATATATATATATATATATATATATATATATATTTTAATTAAATTTATAGCTAAAACAGGAAGTACCTGCTTTGGTGGTATCCAGTGTTGGTAGTAAAAGGTTTGTTTAGCTCTTAAGGTAGTTTACAGGAGGTCAGTAATCCCTCCGCATGCTGCTAGCAGTAAAACACATAACCCGGCTCATGCTCTACGAAACACGGTATTGGTGCAGAGCTTAAGCTGCCAGCCGCCGAGAAAAAGCCCCAGAGTTTTTTTTTTTTTTTTTTTTTTTTTCCGTCCAGGCGGGTTTTTCTCCTGCTCTTCAGTCGTGCTGTTGGACGCCTGTATTTTGGGGATTAGTAGCTTAATCGACCTTGTAATGGGGAGATCAGAGCAGCGTGGAGCCATGGAGAGGAGTTCTCACACATATACACACGCTTATTCTCGTGCAAACACACACATATACACAATCAACCCCCACCCTGCTGCGTCTCTCTAGTACTTTTTATATGTACTAGCTGTTTATTTTGCTCCTAAAATAAATAAATGTTGAAGCAATCTTGCTTTTCAGATACAGTCGCAATCTCAGAGGGAGGGTGGAGATATGGTCACCTTGCAAACATGCAGAAGCTTGTTCACACCATGTCAGTAATTGGCTATATTACACATAAAGCCTTTTCTGTAACCCTAACTCCAATTAAGCAGTATTTTTTTGTATATAGAAATATACACCATTGTTGAAGTGTCTGCAGATCAGCTCCAACAATTCACTGGTTTACGAAGTTGTAAAAAGCTGCAAAAAAAGTTTGCAAAGTTTTGTATCTATGCTGTTTGTGTATCTGTAAGATTAACAATTTGGCGTTCTAAGTCTGCTGTCAAAGAATTACAAAGAACTGTTGTCCTTTGATGTGGGAGTCAAAACTGTGCTTGTCTATGTTGTGGACAGAAGTTATATCAAACTGCACAGATGCTAAAAGGTACGTCACGTGTGTCTGTCCATCCACGTGAATAAAGAATTTTATCAACAAACTACCAGAACTGTTATGCTACATTTTCTGTACACCGATTTAGCCATGATTTTCCATTCGTCGACAGTTAACATAAGCCTAAAATCGATGAGTGTGCATTTTCAAAGGTACAATCTGAGTGAAGTGCAATGTCTCACAGATGCCCAAGAGATATTTAGCATTTTAAATATCTAGACCCGTCTGTGACTCCCAATTTTACTGAGTGAAATGCATTTTGAATAGAAATGATATGAGCAACATCGGAAAACAGCAGTCTGAAGACTTCAAAAGTCGTATAGAGTGTGAGCATCATTAGAGATGACAATCGTCACTGGGGAACAAGGTATACATGAACAAATTCGAAAAGACAATCCAGTTTTAATGTTATTTTGGTGTGAACATGAATGGTAGCAATATAGAAAAAAGAATCCAACTGCATATGACAATAGCAGAAAAGGTAATCTAGATCTATTTCATTGCAATCGAATGGGTTAGTTAAGTGAATGTAGCTGTTGTACTGGTGACCAAGTCAACAAGACATGTATTGATTTGGCCGCTGGTTCCCACAACTGTTTGTGTTCCCACCAGGCTTTATAGCTAAATCAGCATAACTTCTTTACTTAAACTGCATAACCAGAATAACATTATTTTAACATTTAACATTATTTTAACATCATTAACAATATTGGTTCAGCAGCTAACAGCACCAAACCAGCACTGACCAGCATGAATTAATTTGGTCAAATTGTTCTTTTCATCAGGGTGGTTTGGTTTTGTTGAGGGCATGGTGAGGGGTCACAGTAATGCATCTCTCACTGGTGCGGATTTGGCTAATGCCTGCCAGGTTAACATGGGAATGCATTGTACAGTCATCCTTCTCTCTCTGGGGCATTAATCCTGTGTTATCTCATATCAGAGATGGTGTAGGGATCGGGTGTGTGAGGGATGATAAGATGAACAAACACTGCGGCTCATTAGAGCGAAGACATTGTGTAATCACTGCTCTAATCTCCCATAATCCCAGCATCTACAACCAGCCACACTCTCACAGCGGGCTTGCCCCTCCACCTCCCCCTGCCCTCTCATTTCAGCCATAAAGGTCAGATTTGGTAGCCTGAACCATGTGAGACCGTGTAATGTAGGGGTGTCCAGTACTTCTCCTGGAGGGCCAGTGTCCTGCAGAGTTTAGCTTCAACCCCAATTAAACACACATGAACAAAGCTGATCAAGATCTTCTGGATAACTATAAACTTCCATATAGATGTGTTGGAGCAAGTTAGAACAGAACCAGGGGTAGCCAATCCTGCTGCTGGAGAGCTCCCTTCCTGCAGAGTTTAATTCCAAACCTAATCAAACAAATCTGAACCAGCAAATCAAGGTGTTCGAGATCATTAGAACAGTGGTTTTCAATCCTGGTCATGGGGATCCACTGTCTCCCTTATCTAACACACCTCAGTCAGATCATCAGCTCATTAGGCAAGGACTCCATGAACTCAGCTGAGTGTGTCAGATAAAATAGAAATGTGTAGAGCAATGGGTCTCCAGGACCAGGATTGAAAAGCACTGTACTAGAAAGTAACAGGCAGGTGTGTTGGAGCAGGGCTGAAACTGAAGTCTGCTGAAACATAGCTGTAACTGTATCTAACCAAGGAGGTCAACAATAACCTGTTAACATTTCCATCGATCTCAATGGCCAACTTAGAGCCTGTCACAAAAGTATATGGCATATGACTGATTACTCTGGAGCCACAGGAAAATTATGCCATGACAACGCTGATTGGCTGATGGCACCACAAGAACACACAGTCCTAAATCCTTCAGTGGTGACTAGGGATGTAATGATTAACCGCGAGCTGGTTGAAAATCGATTCAGATACGTGACGATTCAAATCGGTTGAGATGCTAAATAAATCGTGATTAAATTAGGGGTAGGAGTTTATATGAACGTATGTCTGAGGGGAACTTACTGTCTTTAGAAATGTTTAGATGGTATTTTTTCTTTACATCTTGCCTCTGTATAATGCATATTAAAGTTCATAAGTGCAGTGCTGCTTTGTTTACAGCGGAAACCAAGGAAACACTTTAAGCACCACCTGCTGGCAGAGAGTGAATCTGCGTCTCATTCAGCTCGTCTGCTGTTTCTGTTTCATGCAGATATTTTTGTATAGTTTGAAGTCAGACCATTCTGTTTTTGCTTCAAATTTCGAAATTATACAATCTAATTTAGATTAAAAACTGCTCATGTTGCATGTATGCAGCATCTTTGTTTGGATCATGATTAAAATGCAGTGGTTGCCTCTAATTTTAAATGTAAAGCGCACAGACAAAGCCTTATTTTATTTATATGAAGAGATTTATTTTATTTGTGTTACATATTTAATTTATTTGGGGCTTGATTTAAAATTTCAGTTTAGTTTTGTTATTAACATTTACATTTTATTTACATTTTGTTATTTAGTATACGCTTTTATCCAAAGCAACTTACAAATGAGGACAATAGAAGCAATCAAAACCAACAAAAGAGCAATAATATGCAAGTGCTATATTGGTATATTATTATAGTGTTATATTTAAATTTCACAAAGAAACGAGCAGCATTTTGTCCAAGCAATAATAAAAGGACACATTTAATTTATCATTTGTCTTAAATCTCATTTTGTAAAAAAATAAATAAATAATAAAAAAAATCGTGAATCGAATCGTGAAATCAAAAACGTGACTTGAATCGAATCGAATCGTGAGCTGAGTGAATCGTTACATCCCTAGTGGTGACTATCCTGAGCAGTGATGTCAAAGGCAGCAGACAGGGAAGCAGTTTTAAGCAATCTATTTAAAGCCATCCAATTAAAAACAGAATGTAAATTACCAACTCTTGCCTCCTGACCTGTACATATGGTAAGGAACATAAAATATTAAAAAGGGACCAAGTGCCCAAGGGGAATATGAGAAAGAGCTGAAAGGGGAGTGCTGTCTGGGAACACAGAGAAGGTTTGGTCTAGGTATGGGGCTTGATCTGGCAGTTCCAACATGCTTCTTTAGGTTCAGGGCACGGAGGTCAGTGGCTCGACCTCTCTAATGGCATAATTACAATATGGGTCAAGAGTGGCCCAACATCCTGGCCCAATGACTGTGACGTGGACCTTCAAAGACCTTGATCTGTCTCTCCTCTCTCAAGTGTAAGCTTCAGTCAGGAGCTTGTGTACATGGCAGCAACTGAAGGGATGGGGTGGTCATATGTGAGAGTCATAAAGGAGAGTCAAGCACACTGCATTGTGGGTCACAGTATTCCGTATGCTCTGGTTGTACACTGCACATTTTTGCTAATGTACTGTTGCAGGTCTCCAGGTACTCCATGAATACAGAAAATTTGCATACTGAGCAGCATACGTACTGCATTTCTTTCACGTCTAATTTTTTGTTCTCTGTGCCCTCTCCAACTCCAACTGTCTAATTTTCTTCCTTCTCTTCTTTTGCTCTTCTCATCCTGCACTCCCTCTCTTTGTCTTTCTGTCTCTCTCTTTCGTGTATGCACTTTTCTTTCTTTTTTCCCTTTTCTAAACCAATAACAGAAAGGGTGCTCGTGGGCAACCCAGTGGAAAAAAAAAATCAATACTCTCTCATACAAAATCAAGATTTCTTTTATCCTGCCACTTTTGTTGCTTTTCTTTCTCTCTCTTTCTCTTGCTGCCACTCCTCTGAGCTCTCCTACGCTGGTCTTTAGAGTGCCGTGGAACACTGTTGTGGATTTTACGAGGTGCTCTTTCACTGGTTTTTGATCGATTGAAAATAATCAGATCTTTTCCCTTGATGCATCTCATCGGAGCACTTGTCTGACCTCTCGGCTCTTCAAGTAGTTTTTCAGGGCTGGCCAAACACATGTGAAGTGTTGGCGGGGGTGTCGGGCAGGTTGACCTTCTCCGAAAGCCGCCCCATCATACACACTCAAGCCTATTACTCCAACCCAGAGCCGGAGTGAAGAGAGGCAGGTCAGGTTCTAGCCTCGCACACTCTTCAAAGAGAAAGATAGACAGAGACAATAATGACAGGTTGAGCAGGGGATGTTTTAGGCTGTGGCATTTGGTGGACTTCTGAAATGAGGAAGCAAAGGCCTCTCTCTGCACTGTAAATTCATATTCAAGTTCCATATAACAAGTTTTGTCGTAATCACACATATTTAATAAATAGATGACACTACTTCTTTAATATTTTTATTTATTACATACTCCATACAGCTCATTGTACTGAATTTATGCTGCCTCCCTGCTATGTTTATTTCTGATTTTGTTCAATCTGAAATTATCTTATAATTTGGCAAAAATCTGCTGAAGTAAATTTCTTTTCCAAATATTTCCTCCACAAAAGTACTAAAAGAATTGTTAATTGAACCGTTGTGAAACCAGAATCGTTAATCAAATTCGTTACACTGTTCCATGCGATTCCCATCGGTAGCCAGCAAGAAACCATTTATTATTATTCATGTCTCTCGTATCACTCAACTCCAGCTATTATATTAACAGGCACCTTCTTTTCAGACCATTAGACAATAAATCCTCTGTAAACACCACAATTTTGCTGTTCCCAACAGGGTCAGGATGGTTTTGCCATGGCTCCATTAACCCCTCATGTTACATGGTGTAATTATCTGGTTCTAAAAAGCATATTTCTCTATTGATGACCATTCCAGAAAGTATTTTTTGGTGGGTTAGCAGCCAGTCAGCATTGTCAAGATGTCATGTTGATGAGACTCCAGAGTGATTAGTCACGTGACATTTACTACTCAGGTAATCTCAGGAGGTCCTGTGCCAGCCAAGCAACTGTCTTTGAGATGAATGGGAATTCTAACAGATAGTTCTCTCCAGCTATACTATAATAGAGCTCTATTTTCTTACAGTCACACCATGCTTAAGCATCTCATTAAGAACACAAAAGAAGCAAATAAACGCTGCCTCTTTTTCAAACTTTATCCACTGGTGTCACTGTTGGACAACGTAACTTTACAAAAAAAAAGATATCAAGATATACATTACTCAATCTCATATTTCATTTTATTTTTGTATTGTATTTGCTGATCCAATTTGTTTTGAGGAGGCACTGTCTCTCCTGCTTCATCAGAGAAAATGCAACTGGTTTTAGGGTGCAGTTTGGCAGTTTGTGTAGGTCTAATGGGACGCACTGCTCCAGTATTACTGTCAGATGGCGCAGATGGACAACAGAGGGAGAAAAGGCTTTTGTAGACGACAAAGAAAATGGGAAAAGAAAAAGGGAGAAGGGGGAGCTTGTTCTCTCACTTGCCGACGTGATTACACGCTAGCAGAACAGGGGTGAGGATATGGGGAGCGGACTTCCAGAGATGGCTATAATGTGATTTTTTTTTTTTTTTTTTTTGTCTGTTTCTAAAAGCTCTGGTGATGCCACAATGCCTCTGTCATGCCAATAATGCCCGACTGAAATGGAATGAATTGACAGAGGCAGGCAAGGAGACAGAGGGAAGGGTATAGCTGAGAGTGAGAGAGAGAGAGAGAGAGAGAGAGAAATGAAAAGCTCATTATAAGCAAGGCTCTCTTTTTTTTCATACATCGCTCATTTTGTCTCAGCAGTTTGTTTTATTTATTTGAAGTTAGTGGCTTAATGAGATCCCAGAGGCCCAGAGCTGAGACGGAGAAAGAGAGAGAGAGAAGGAAGAAGAATGGAAAGACTGGGAAATAGAGAAGGACGAAAATATATACATTTTTAAAAGAAGGATAGGAAGCAAAGATGAGGAAAAGAGGAGAAACGTAGGGAAAAAAGAAATGGAGGTACAACTAAAGGGTGTAGATGAGTAATTCACAGAATACTTGTCAAGAACATATTCGGGTCAAACTCAAAAGACAAATAAGATATATTTTGCTTAGAAATATAAGAAATGCAAGAAAATTCAGATATCTTTAGAGATCTCTATCTATCTATCTATCTATCTATCTATCTATCTTAGTGTAGTCAAACGATTAATCGCAATTAATCGCATACAAAAGTTTTTGTTAACATAATATTTGTGTGTATACTGTGTATATTTATTATTTATATATAAATACAAACACATGCATGTATATATTTAAGAAAAATGTTATGTTTATATATTAAATATATTTATAAAATATAAGAATATAAATATATAAATGTATATACACGTAAATATTTTCAAATATATACTGTATGTGTGTGTATTTATATATACATAATAAATATACACAGTACACATACATCTATTATGTAAACAAAAACTTTTATTTTGGATGCAATTAATCGTTTGACAGCACTAATCTATCTATCTATATAAAACATAATTTTTTTAGTGTATTTGTTGCACTGCCTTTAATTTATGCAAATATATTTAATAAACTGCTGCATGACATGTAATGTGAAACTAATGTGAATCATCACTGAAAATAATGGCCTTTTTTATGAAAGCATTACAGTAATGATAATTTGGGGAGAAAATGTGTTTAACTGTCATAAAAAAATTATGCAAAAATCTTAATGGTGCTAAAATGGTTCTTCATTAAATTCATGCACAATTGTAATATTTTATTTTAATTTTGGGGGTGAAATATGACCTGGGCATACTTTCTTAAGATTCAGAAAGAGTAGAAGCATCAACTATCAACAACTTCTCAATCACATACCCATACACACTCATAAAGATTTTCCATAATATAGTGTGTATAAAACCCGAGACACACTGCACGATGTTCGGCTGTCCCAGACGAAAGACTGGCATTGTGAAACAATCGTGGCGATTTCTGATTCGGGCACGATTGTTTCACGATGCCAATCTTTTGTCTGGGACAGCCAAAAATCATGCAGTGTGTCTCGGGCTTAAAAGGCAGCTTTCATTTAAGGGGACGTCACCAGCAGCAGCTAAGCAACTGGAAGTCATTCATTTTCAATCAGAGCTGATGATTTCAATAATAATAGGTAATGAAATGCGGGCATTTTTAGTGATGTGATAAAGTTTAGAAAGTAGTACTTTATGCAAATAAGCAGCAATTAGAAGTAGCGCCTACCAATGAAAGAAAATCTCTCTCACTCGTGTCTCATGTGATCTGTCTCCTTTGAGAGACCATAGTGTGACAAGATAGAAATTATGGTTACTGTAAATGAGCCATTGTCCCATATGATTTGTTTCTGCCCACATATGGAGAAATAATAAAAACATATTGTGTGAAAAAGTGTATAAGGAATTGTCATCGCTCTGGGTGAAGTTTGATTATCCAAGACTGGGTCATAGCAACAGCTAGTAAGTAGGGCCACCCTCACGTCTTTTTCCCTGGCAACTTCCATCAGTTCCTCCCAGGGGTTCCCAAGGTGTTCCCAGGCCAGCCAGGAGATATAATACCTCTAGCACATCCTAGGTCTACCCTGGGGTCTTTTCCCATCTTAACATGCTGGAGAAGCTGGCTTCATTCGGTGTGGAGGAGCTCGCCTATACTAGTCTCCATTTACTAGGAGCTCACCTCTACCAGTCTCTCCTGGATGTCAGAAAATGTAACCTTATCTGTCAAGGTTAGACCCCACACCCTGTTGTGTGTTAATACATTTTTTAATATTAATTAATTAAATAATCATTAACGCTCTTCATAAACCAAAAATCTGTTAACCACAGCTGATTCCAATGGGAGTTTGAAAGTAGCATGTTGCTAAGCTAACAATGCAATGCCTTAAAGGGATAATTCACCCAGTAATGTTATCATCATTTACCCTCATGTTGTTGTTATATTTCTTTCTTCTGTTGAAAAAAAAGATACTTTGATGAATGTAGGTAACCAAACAGTGGCTAGTAGCCATTGACTTCCACAGTATGGGGGAAAAAAAACTATGAAAGTCAATGGCAGCCAGCAACTGACCCTTTGCCAGGAGTTTGATTGACAAGTGATCTGACCAATCATAACATCAAATCTGCCATTTTGTCCGACAAACAAACCAGACAGGAGAGTAGATCTACGTCGGTGGACCTGAACTTGAAAAATGATATGTACTGACATCGGCAGAAAAAGATATCTTCTGATGTTCATTCATGTTTATTTCGTGCTTTAACTATTAAACGGGAAGAGATGATCGGTTCACGTTCCGCTTGAACTGAGGTGCTACAGCGATCTGTCATGACACATTAAAGAGCCACAAAATAGTATTTATTGTTTGGATTTCTTCAAAAAAAAAATTACAATTTGAAAGCTGAGACTTTGTTTCATACCAAAAGTCTGCTCTGTCTTGTCTGTCAGCGTTTCTTCTTTGCTCCACCATGTATTTTTCACTGTGTGAGAACATAATGTGTGGCGTGAGCACGCCATAGCTTGTTGGACGTAGCAACAGTAAGTAAGGGCTGTAGATTTTTGCGAAGTGTCAATTGTTTGGTTATGTACATTCTTCAAAATATCTTCTTTTGGTTTCAAAAGAAATTCATACAGGTTTGGAGGAACTTGAGGGTGAGTAAATAATGACAGGATTTTTATTTTTGGGTGAACTAAACCATTAATGAGTATGAAAAACATGGAACATACAACTACTGGGTAACTGCCATGTTGTGATCTGGAATACTTTATTCTCATGCCAATAGCAAGGCAAATACTGTTGCTTAATGATTAACTGTATAACAGACTGTTGTCTCGGGTAACTAATTTCCTACACACCTCCGCTAGTTTCATGTGATTCTTCTTACACAACAATCAATACATTTCGCATTAGAGGCATAAAAATACACCACACACAATTATTGGATAACATAGTCCATTATCGTTGAATTCAGTATTAGAGGTATATTTACAACAAACTCTCAGTCCACCTTCTTGGATCTAGGCTTGTTGAACTGCATTACAGGATTGCCTTTTCTTTAATGTAAAAAAAAGGTATCTTTGTAGGCTTCACCATCTATGGTGCCTAAAACGCTGTTTTTGCAACCAAGTTACTTTCTCTGTTTCTTTCCATTTCCTTTTGTCTTTCCATCTCTCTCTCTCTCTCTCATTGGCCGTTCTTCTCCAAATTTGACAGATATACACCAGCGCCAGGGACAAGGGGGCTCACTGTGCAGTGTGTGTGTGTGTGTTTAATGAAGCCCGGAGCACTTCCACACCCATGCAGGGAAGCTTTTGGCCGTGGCTTTGAGACCTCCAGCCAGTGCTTCATGTAGGCAAAAACAAATCGAAAAAGGATGCCACATAAAGCACGCAGACGGGAGTCGTGTTTATTCATTCATTTGATCTATTTGCTCTCTTTAAACAATGCTGTTTTATGGCGCAGTCAAATGGGCTCAAGGGTTGTTTGTATGCCGTGGGGGAAGCGTGTGGTGCGTCTGTATGTGAGAGAGAGAGATACATATATAAGGTGCAACCCAAAATACACTCACCACACAGACGTTCACTGTCAGCCATCAACCGTCCTCAGTGGCGAGTCCAAGAATGCTTTACCATCATGTAATACAGTCTCACTTGCAAAATTGCCAGCCAAGATCAATTTAGCCCACTCCATCCTGGTGTAGCCCACAATAGCACTAACATAACCAGGGCTCATCTTGCGAGGGAAGCTGGCACCAACAGAGTGCTGATATTACCCCAATGAGCCTCTCTGTCTCTGTTTCCGTCTATCTATCTATCTATCTATCTATCTATCTATCAGGGTGGACAGTTCAATAGTTGTAAGGAGCTGTACTTGAGCGGCTCTCCTGGCGTGTGTCACTGGAACATTCTCCACTTGTCCCAAGCAGAGGACGTTCACGTGGAGGCCATGCTGGCTGGTTTCTGGCCGAGACGGCCTATCTGCCTGGGCGCAGACCCCCCTTCTGGCCCTGGTTCATCCGAATAAGCCTAATCTTCCTATTTTTACTCCAACACCAATCTCCCATAATGGAGAGGAGCAATTTTCTCCCATAATTGCAGTTGATTAAGTGGGCCGCTGTGATTTTATATTTCCTTCTGTCTTGGGTTCTTCATGAGACTCACTGCGGCTGGTATTGGGTCGTTCTGAGCTCGAAGTAGTTGACCCTTGCTAAGCTCTGCCCCATTGCTTGTTGCTCACACGGTAAAGCTTAAAAAACTTTTTTTGTGGTAAAATGTGCTCAAAGTGGTAAAAAATTAATGGGTTTTATTCTTACATGGGCTGAGATGAATTGCGCCATTGCATTATCTGCCGTTTTTCTTTAAAGAAATTTTTAAATTAATAACTAACGTGATTAAAAACTGCAGTGACTGCAAATCGAGGCAAGCGCTTCTCACTGAAAAGAGAAAACCTCTTTTGACAGCGATTACAAATGATAACATTATTGTTAGTGAACAGAACTTTTCCTAACGTTTCTACAACACATTAACTTTCATTCTGTAGTTACCAGCACCTCCATTGTGGTCTGAATCGATATGTAAATTAATTCAGTTAAATAAGTAATTAAGATATTAACATTAATTTAGTTTGAGGGATTAAACTAGTGTGATTTATTATTGCAAGAATAATGCAATAAACATTAGAGCAATTGATCATGTCATACCAGCTTCATGTTAACATCCCTTTTGGCCAAAACACCGCAACGTCAAGTTTACCATAAGTACGTTGTGACTAGCGTTTCATAATTCGTTTATATGACACTTCGCACCACAGTTCGCAACACATTTACATCAAACATAAACTCAACCCTTTTGTTTTTAGAGTCTCAACATTTGGGTACATTTGGATTAGTTTTCTAAAAATCTTTGTGTTCAGCTGAGAACAACTGGGACAGCATGTGGGTGAGTAAATGATGAGAGAATTTTTATTTTTAGATGAACTAACCCTTTTAAAAATGTGATACTTGTAGCATAAGATGTTGATAAACAGCTGGACTGTTTTTTTCTGATACAAAATAAAATTAATGGAAAACAATTAGCATATCATGCAATTAATCTGATTAAGATGTTAATAGATAATCTTAAATCAAAAACAAACGCACATGACTGTTAAGGCCAAAGTGTACTTCACTTTTTACGTGTACGCGAGGGACAGCATACAGTGCGCGTACTTTGTACGCAGGTCGCACATGCGCATTTAACTCTCTTGCAGTAATTAGTTTATCCGCAAGGTGGCAACCCTGCCGTGGGGGTATCGATTCACAAGGTAGCCGAAGAAAAACTGCATAAACAGAACAAAATGGAATGCGGGTTAGCTACAGCGACAATGGAGGCAACATAGACTAGAGATTGTGCGAAGAGGTTAGAAAATATCCTCATTTGTACAACTGTAGCATGAAAGAATACAAAGATATTTATATGGGTTTAACTCATGGCGAGAGATTGCGCAAACACTGGCCCTGTTAGGCCAGGAGAGGTATTGCAATTTGGCGCAAAGCGCATGTGTCGAATGTCTGTGTACGCGTACGAGTCAAATGAAGTATACACGTACTGTACACGTACGTTGTACATGTAAAAAAAAAAAAAGAAGTATACTTTGGCCTTTACGTTAAATGTTGGTCTGATAACATGGCGGAAGTCAATTGTTAAAAAGGTAGATAACTGACGTAGGAAACACTTTTAAGGTAGGGCTTAAAAAAGGGTCAATTGACTTCCAACCCATTCCTGCCTCGAACAGCCCCTCAGATCTTCTTGTAGAAGATCAGGCATCGCCGACAGACCCAGAGCAGTCAAGAATCTCTTTTTTTCTCTATATAAGTTGCATTTTGACACCATACTGTTTTCATTGACCGGAGCTGAGCGTGAGAGAGATGAGGAGGAAGAGAGCAATAAAGAAATGAAATGGAAGAGAGGGAGAGAGAGCAAGAGAGAAGCAGAGGAAAATATAGCTGCTTTTAAGGGCAGAAACAGCCTGTTCAGCACATATGCAAACATGGTGCAGCAGTGGTGAACTCTCGCACTCAGGCACACGCTCATACACACAAGCACAGATGCCTGTCCGTAGATTATGTGTGTAAATGTGTGTTAGAGGCTGTTATGTCGTGTGGACTATCATCCATATCTTGGTGTCATACAGGGATGATTGTGGCCCTGGAACAGTGTGTCCCTGTTGCGCTGTGAGACTATTACATGGTCTAACAGAGCCTAACTAATAACCTGGACCAGATCACCCAATTCCCTCCACCTCTCCACATCAGCACGTGGTACAGGAACAGGCCCTTTTTGCTCTCCACTTTAACTTCCTTCTTTTACAAACTTTATCTTCATCTCATTTAACCACATGCCTTCTGAACTGATATAAATGTGAACTTTAAATGCAACGTGAATCACTTTGTATTAAAGCATTTGCCAAATGCAAACATATAAATCTAATCATAATTTACTTCCTAAATTGGTCATATCATGAACGTTTAGCATTATATTAATTATAATGTTGAAAATACTGATTTTTTGATACATACAGATTCAGAATATATTTAATATGGCTGAACTTATTTTCATTAGGGTCCAGCAGGGGCCAGCAACCAGCCTGGAGTGGCACAGAAATCTTCATTATTTCAACATAAAAATGGGTTTGACTTGACTGTTTTAGTGCCTACAACACAACTAAATACAGTTAATATGTATTTAATTGTAATTGACCGTTCACAAAGAGCTTGATTGACAGGTGATCTGACCAATCAGAACACGGATATTATGTGCCGCCGCTGCTATCCGCCATCTTGCCCTACATCTCTGGCCGGTCTCCACAGAAATCCATGTTGAAACGGGGTAAAAAGATCGACTGAATTGAAACTTTTCAGTATAACTAAATATAAATATGTGGAAAGGGTTAAGCTATGCTGTTGTTGGCTGCCACAGTAATGGCAATAAGCCAAGTAATTCCTTTAAAGTACTTGTTTTGCATACCAGAAAATCTGTCATGTACAGCGCTGTATGCATGGCTTAAGTTAAAATACTGAGTGTTAAATAATAAAATAATATTTTAAAACATGTGCTCTTATCATTCTGTGGACAAAATCCTGTGAACTTTGCCCCGATCTGGAGCTGTATATGCAAATGTGCGCTCATCTGCTTTCAACGCAGCTAACTTCGCATTGCTTCATGTCGTCTTCCCACTCATCAAACTATGACAGGTCCTTTACTGCAAAAAGACGGTCACTGTGACACTGTAAAGTGATGAAACTATTGCGCCATGTGCTTTTTTTTTTTTTTTTTTTTAAACCATTTGCATAGATTTTACGTTATATTGTTGGCTCGGAAAATATGTAAATGCGCATGCCCAGTAGCCGCAGCTGTATCCCTTCTAGACTTAACCACAAATCAGACAGAAGAGCAGATTAACTTCGGTGGACTTAAACTTGAAAAATGCTGTGTTCAACGGTTGACATAAAATACTTTCTGATGTTTCACTTATTCATGTTCATTTCGTGCTTTATATAAATATGAAAAGATGATCGGTTCACGTGTTTGAACTAATACACTGATCTGTCACAACACATTTAAGAGCCACAAAATGGTATTTATTGTTTGAATTTCTTTAAAAATTACAAAATTGTTTCATATCAGAAGTAACCTGCTCTGTCTTCTCGGTCGGTGTCTTATCCGTTTCCTCTTTGCTCTGCGATGTATTTTTCACTGCGTGAGAACATGATGTGTAGTGTGAGAGGCTGAGAGCGGCATCTCTTTTATGTGCAAGAATGTGAATATGGCATGGGAGGAAGCCTGCAGTATACATAAATGCCAGAATGTAAAATTTGTTATTTTATGCACATTTACACGTGATCCATTTTCATTTATACTTTACCAACTAACACATAATTGGTGCCTATTTTCTACTATGCACAGTGTATACATTTATTAATGCATTAGCCTAAATTACAGAAAAAATTACATATCAATTTGTGCCTTAAAGGGAACATCGGATGCAAAATTCACTTTTACATGGTGTTTTCATATAAATGTGTCTTAGCAGTGTGTGGACACAACCACCCTACAATGATAAAAATCCATTCACTTATTTTTTTTAATCCCCAAAAAAACCGAAACAGTCTCAATTAATCAAGCTGTATTGATTGTCTGAGCAGTGTGACGTCATACTGCTCAAGCCCTGACCACGACAGCTGACAGACTGTCCTGTATTAGCATATTCCCGCCTTCAGCCAGTCGTATGATGTCCGCCATTTTCTCTGCACTTGAGCAACTGTAACGTCAACAACCGGTGTGTTCCAAACTGGATATATATCGCCCTCCGAAGTGCACTTTGGAGTGAAAACAATCATGGCCGCCATATTGAAGGGTTGTTCCAAACTGAAGTGCTCAAAACTGGCCACTTCAAAGGGCCCTTCGGAATGATGGTTTTCGAAGGGTACAACTGATGGACACTTTGGCCATCCATGATCCTTTTTGCAGATTCTTTGCATGATGACGGCGCCTCCGTGTGGGCACAGGATGATGACGCAGAATGGCACTTCAAGAAACAGTTGTTTGGTCCCCTACACCCTTCAACCCTTTGAAGCTCTCACTCTGGAGGGTAAACCCTTTGAAAGGATTAGGGCATAGGGATGAGCCCTTCCGAATGGAATGCATGGAACGTCTCATAAGCAATGCAGGTGTTTTGTAGCTGGATGTAAAAGTGAACATTAGAGTCTTCATTTTCTCTCGACATCAGAGCCACTCAGGACTAGGGCTGCACAATTAATCGAATGCGATTTTCATGCACATCTTTTCAATAAAGCCGGTTCTGTGATTAGTAGTAAATCTCCATCACCTGCTTTCAGATGGAGCAGCATTTACTACACAGAGCCATAGTTCTCTGACAAGCTATGCAAAAAAAATATAATAATAATAATTTTCTCAGATGATGTAATCATGCGATTATGAAATTGAAGAAATCGTTCTTGATAATAACAGCTGTTTGCATAGCTTCTCAGTGACCTAAGGCTCTGTGTAGTAAATGCTGCTCCAGTTGAAAACACGTGAAAATACAATATTTAATTACATGTTTTTACTCCAAACTCACTTCATAACGTTATCCGAGTGTTTGAAATAAATCCTTCTGTGAGATGATGTGGCTTCTTAAACAGAATAAGACACACAACATATTTCATAGTATTCTAAGCAGTGATAAAGGCTATGTTGATTAGCATTGCATTATAGATATGCATTATTGTAATGAAAATTATAATCATAAGAACTCATATAAACTATATATTGCCGTAGTCGTGTGTTTATTAGTCATGTTGAATCAATGAAAGCATTTAAATCTTCTGTTTATTCAGCAACTGCTATAGGCATTTCCTGGATTTCTTCTGCGGGGCATATTTGGAGTTTCCACGCGAGAGCGCCCTCTGGCCTTCGGATAGAGATTTACTACTGATCACAGAACCATGCTTCACTGAAAGATACACATGACAATCGCAGCTTCTGCCTAAATGTGATTTTGATTTCATTTCGATTTATCATGCAGCCCTACTCAGGACACAGTGGATTAGTTTCGTTTTTGATGGTAATTAGGGATGGGTGCTTTCAATCTGTATGATAAACTGTTTAATTCAGAAGATAGGCTACCTAAACTCAAGCCATATGATGATTGTAACGTGCTGAAACATATTAATATAATAAACATAAACGAATTATGACACTTATTAACATAAGAGTCCGTCGACTAGCATAAATCAACTGCTCGTAAGGCTAAGATATTTCCATTTCAAAAATGGAACCCCTAAAGGAAATAGATGCAAGATGGGAGGAAAAATATACTTCAGTATCTTCTGTCACGATTATATCATTGGGTAATTATACTGTATATAAACTGCAGGCATGAGGGAGCCGTTATTAATATGTGGGGCATTGAAATCGCTAATGAACGTGCGCTTGTTGTTTTACTTTCACTTTTGAGATTTGTGATCACACGTACTGAGCAGCACTCGGTCGGCAGTACTTACCACACATTTTACAAGATTAGATGTTTGTCAGTGGTGCTCAGGATCTGCAAATCATTCACCATCATCCTATCAGTCCACTCTCCTTACTCTGTTTATGTGGTAAGTGAAGTGTTTTGTAGCTACTGTAATGTAACAGGCTACCGCTATCTAGCGGCTAACCATGTCCCTTTAGACGCTCCGTAGAATGCGTTATTTGTTTTCCACGCCTTTCTGAATATGGATTCAGCCACACCTCTAACCCAGTCGGGGGTGTTTGTGGTCTGCACAGAACTCTTATTTGACATCGTCCCAAGTTACTGTAACCGTTATATGCTACACAAGTGTTTTTGTTTTTTTATGCCACGCAAGTCTACAGTGTGCGCATGAGATGATGTGTTCTTCTGCTGTCTTTGACAGCTTTTAGTTACGTTATTGGCAGCGCAACCCTCTGCTTACATGAACACGTCTCCACCGCATCAGCACGGAAAACAATAATCGCACAACCTATTCGATATTCTATAATTAAATCAACTAATCGAATATTCGAAAATCGTGACCCATCCCTAATGGTAATGTGCAGGGCCATCCTTTGGGTGGTGCAATGGGCCCCATGCTTTGAGTGGGCCCATAGTCTGTAAAAAAGATGGACGCCGCATCTCCATTTCCTTCCACTATAGAAAAGTGAAGCCAAAACATTCTCAGTATGGCCGCTGTCATCTTCCAAAAATTACCTCATTTGGAGCCCAAGTCTGCGCAGTAGAGATTTGTTTGGAGCCAGAGTCTGCGCAGTAGTGATGGTGAGGTGGAGCTGCAGAATCGAAGTCCCGCCCAAACTCCCGCAGACCCAATTGCAAGCTCATAATCATAACACCACACCCCATTTTTATAGCATCAAATAACTAATTAAAAGCAAACTTATTAGAAAAATGAACACTTGAACATACTGTACATCCACATGCTAAGAACTACCTAAAATAACAGAAAACGTCATTGGAAAAAATTTATTTGAAGTGTAATTTGATTATTTAATTTGTCTCACTTTCCATTAGATTACATGGAGAGGACGAGCTTTATGACCTATACTGCATCCAGTCACCTGGGGGCGATCAAACTTTCTGGCTTCACTTTCAAGACTTGTGCGGCACACTTGAGTGGGCCCCATTTTTATAGCATCAAATAACTAATTAAAAGCAAACTTATTAGAAAAATGAGCACTTGAACATACCCATGGCAAACGGACTGAGGGGACCTAGCCCTCAGCCCCTGGGGGACCACAACCAACCAGGAACGCAATCACGAAGGGGGCCCCATACCCTACGTCACACCGAGCTAAGGACGGCCCTGGTAACGCGCCATCGAATACACAAAAAAAAAAAAAAACAGAAGAGTGGGGTGGAGTGAGCAACATTATCATTTAAAGAGACATGCACTGAAATGGCTCGCTGTGAACTGAGCTGTTTTTGACAAGGTAAAAAAGGGTGTTGTTTTACATGACCATTGAGGAATTTTTAACCAAAGTATGTTACAGACATTCCATGAAGACCATCATACCAACTTGTCGAAAATGGCAATCCATTTGTACCCCTTTAATTCTTATTGTGACATAGCAGTGTATTTTAGTCCATACAACTGAGACATGTTCTTAATTATGATGCATAGAACATATATGTTTTGACGCTGTTTTAATTGCTCCACATTTAATTAATCATATTGTATAAACTCTTCCACTATCTTGTATATCTACTATTTGCCATTTATGGTTGATCTACTGAAGCTCCTCGGCAACTGTTCCTTTTCCACACTTGTTTTACTTGCACCTGCCACTGAGGTGAAGTTGAAACGCAAGCCTGAAATGCCTCCCATGTGTTGTGGTCGTAAAGTGAAAGTTCTACACCTAAATAAACGCCATTCTTGTAATGAAAATAAGAGACAGATTGTGATCCAAGCTTAGGTCAATGGTTTCAGAGTTTCAGAGTGGCTTAGTTCACAGTAAATGCAGCAAACAGGGCTGGACTGGGACAAAAAAATCGGGCCTGGCATTTTTTGGTCCAGGTGGCCCACCACCACGTAGGTATACTATACTCTATATATATATATATATATATATATATATATATATTAGGGATGTGACGAGATCTCGTGGGATGTGTCTCGTCGCACCCCTAATATATATATATATATATATATATATATATACACACACACACACACACTATAATGTGTGTATATATGTGTATATATATATACATATATATGTGTGTGTGTGTATATATATATATATATACACATACATATATATATACACATACATATATATCCCCCAAATAAAAGAAGCTAAAAGGTCAAAGTGTAATTTCCAATTAACAAAAATAAGTATGCAACTGTGTACAACATATAGGCTACTGTAATTTAAAATGTTGCCAGTATAATCTTCACACTGATGGACAGCAAAGACCTCCTCAAAGAATGCAATATTTATAAGAATAAGAGAGGAAGGCAGAGAACAAGTTAATAAATTATGATTTTTTTTTTTATTTTAAACACAGTGATTACAGTACTGGTATCTTTAATATTGAAAGTTAAGTATTTGAATATATTGCAAACTCACAAAATAAAAAAATGGTGTGTGAATAGCCTATCCCGTCTCGTTGTTTTGGATAAGAACAACATGTCAGGTCATATTTAAATCTAGATTTATTCACATTGGCCCATGGAAACCTCTGTGAACACACTTGATTTGGCCAAAAAAGCGCAGGGGACGAATTTTCGTTTTATTAAAAAGTGTTTACGCATTCTACACTCGTGGCGCGCACACGCATTAGGACAGGTTAGATTCCTCCGTTTCCCCTTCATGCGAGCCCCTGTTATCAAGCTCCTTACCGAATAAACTCCTCTCCTCTCTTTCTCCTGCCTGTCCCTTTGGTCCACATCACTCACAGCGGAGCAAGCCTGTTCTTGATAACACTGCTGTGTACATTTCAGAACTGCTGACGACGAGGCACATTTTGCGGCATCCGCCTCCAAATTTTTAAGCTACTGTTCCCAGAGCTTTTCAGCTCCACCGTTTCGCTTTGGTCTGTACATTTCGAGAGACTGAGAGGAAGGTGGAAGAGAGGTGAAGTGATATTTTCATAGGCGGAGCAAGATCCCTTATCACTCCGTCTCTATAGTGCTTTGTGATGGGCCGCTGTCCCTGCATGATGGGCCGGTCCTTGGCAGGAGAAATAAGAGAGAAATAACCCAGAATTTAGCTCCGAAGAAGAACACAACGCAATGTGTCATGCAGCTGGATCAAGTGGAGGATATCACTCTGATGAGTAGCCTAAGATTACTTGCATCTGTTGTTATTGTGACATAACTTGTACACATTTTTCTAGTTAGACTTTTCCCAAACTATAATTCCAGCAACAAATATTCTGTATGTGTTTTATGGCCTTATTTCAGTGACTTAAAAAATATAGTTTTTCACTAACCACCAAAAACACAAACATGTACTTTCATGCTGCTCACATATTATTGTAGCCCAGTTTGTGCTGATTACAGTATTATCAGACATAGCCATTAATATATATTTTTTAAGATACTGAAAAAAAACACAAAGGTCAGGGGGTTAAGAATGCCTTTTTAAATGCCTTTAAGATCTCAATGTAAATGACCTCTTTTAAGAACTGCCGGTCTGGTCAAGGGGTCAAAGTTTGCGAAGCCTATATTACACTTTAAATTCACCCTTTATCATCCTCATGCATTCATAACCCCCTCAAAATATGGATATTGGTCATTGAGCTGCCAATCTCTATTTGTTTTGGAGTACGATCCCTCTGGATGTGTTTGAGTGATTTTTATGTTCCTGTTAATCTGTTTGCAGTGTTTTTGAGGGCTTTCCAAAAGCACTTGCCTCCAAATTCTGCTCCTGGTGAATGAGCACACATCTGTTTCTCAAGCAAACACTGTTCACGCAGAAACCACAAAATTACTGCACACGCACCCCCCATATTTAATGGACTTCTATGCTCACACAGCCATTTTTATGATACGTGAGCATGGTGCACTTGTGTTGTGTGAACTGCGTCTGTGCTATATTGGAGGTGACTGGATCAATGTTATTGGCATATCTATGCAATGAAGAGAACTCATGTAAGAAAATCACTCAGTGGGATTCTATGGTGTCATCGACTGTAATAGGCCTTTTCACATGACTTCAACGAGCGCTTGGCCTTCATATGAAAAGCGATGCAGAGAGGTGGTTTTACAGGGTTGCTAGGTAGCAAGAAAATAGGAAATTTAAAAAGTAAACCAGGGAATGGCAACCTTAAGTAATCATCTGCACACAAGAATTTTATTTTTTATTTTTTATTTTAGAATTTAATTAATTTTCATTTATTAAAATTAGATATTAATAAAAAAAATATGTCATCTATATTCATTTAATAAAAACTAAAATAAAATTATAATAATCTAAATGTATTAATAATAGAGTTTAATAAAAATGAAATGTTTATCTATATTCATTTAATAACTACATCTATTAATAATAAATGTTAACTAAAATAAAAATAATAAAAATAAATATATATCTTATTTTCATTTAATAATTCAATAAAATAAAATTATAATAAATTAATTAAATTATAATAATTCAAAATTATAAATTATAATTAACCAAAATCTATTAATAAAAAAAAATAAATTTAACATTTTGTCCATCTGCCATTCCATTACAAAACAAAACAAAACAAAACAAAACAAAATTAAATTAAATTAAAAGATAGTACCACCTCAAAGAAATGCCAATTGTCAGCGGAAATCAGCTTCCAAAAGGCTTAGCTGACGTCACAGTCGTCAAATACTAAATCACTTTGCCAGTGTTTGGTTTGGTTATATTTGTTGTTATATTTGTTTTAGAAATGAAGCTGAGGGCTGTTTGCAGTCGTGAAGATGAATTCTCAAGTGGTCAGTCTCCAGTGGGGATTGCGGTTGATGAGTTTAGAGACTCGCACCACCCATACTGGAGTCCCTATTGTCTTCAATACAGTTTTTTTTTTTTTTTTTTTTTTTTTTTTTTGGCAAAGCACATTCTTTCTTTAAGGATGTGATTGAGTTACGCTGGGGAAATCTCTTACCAGCACTCTACGGTTTGGGTGAGATGCATTAAATGCCTGTTGTGTTCTCACCAGACAGCCATTTTACACCGCCCTCACACCCACAGGCAACAGATCTGTGTTTTTGTGTGTGTCTGTCTATCTCACATGCACACAAACACAGAACACTCGTTCTCTTTCTCCCGTCAGTCCCTTGCCTCAACCCTCCACTTTTTCCCTCCATCACTTTAGTGACGTTCAGCACTGGGCCGTGACGTTACAGAAAAACAGAGGGCAAATCGACAACGGAGGCAAGACAGAAGTGAGAGAGATGAAGTGGGGTGGGAGGGATTCTGTGGAGGAAAAGTTGCAGAGAACAAAATGAACAAAAGAGGTGTGAGACAGTAAACGTGTAGCAGTGTTGGGGAAATATGTCTAACTGCAATTTAGAAAAGGTTATGTACACTATACTATTCAATAAAGCATATAACGTTTATTTGTTCATTTCTAAATCATCAATGCATTTTATGTTTTACCCCTTTGCAAACAGAAATGTTTATCATAAAACTATTTAAATACCATCTTACTAATGTTGGCAAATCATTGGGAGACATTGTGACAACTGATATTTATATGCATTTTATGTAGTAGTCTGCTATACTGTTATATAAAGTTATTTACATTACAAGCTATCAGAATTTTATCTTATTGGCCAGAAATATCATGCAACTGCAACAAATATAATTTTCACTCAGTTTGGGCCTCTAAATAAAACTGAGTCATTTTTTCCTCTTTGAGTATGAGCTCCACGTTCTCACCATATGAGCCATAAAAGCCTGATATTATACAACACGTATGCATTTTTTTTTTAAATTATTTTATATTTTATCTAAACGTTCTATAAACTGTTCCAATTAGACTTTTATTTCATATATCAGGCATTACAAGGTTAAAAAGCTAACTGCATTGAAGCTATTTTTATTTAATTGCAACTGAAATTTTATTTACTGATTAATTTACATTTATCATTTGATTATTTGCTTTTTGCATTCAGAGTGGTATTAGTCTAAGAGAGAAACAATGACATTATTTAGGGCATTAAACAGCATTAAAAGACATTGATTTACTCCAAGAACCAAAAATAAAAGCTAGGAAATCAAAGGATACTAATAAAGAGAATGTATTTTATAGTGAAATGTATTGCAAGCTATATATAAAAGAACTTCTGTGCAGGGACTCAGTATCATGAATCAGTAAATGAATCAGTAAATCATTTTTTGAACCGATTTGTTTAAATGAACCATCTGAACAAATCAATCCACTTGTTAACTCATGATGTACTCGCTACTCTAGTTTAAGTGTGAATCTCTCACCACGTAGACTACAGATTGCAGACTCTCAGTGTTTTGAACACCAATGTTTTAATGCTTCTGAAAATATTAATCACTGTCTGAGATTTTGGTATAGAGAGAAATGTTTTTTATTTTTTTTATTTTTTTTTTTTTTTAGTAGCATTGCTGCTTTCAGTTAGTTAATCCCCAGCACTGATGAAATGACTCTGTGCCAAGAACAGAAAAAGGTACAAGTGTGTGTACTCTGTGTGTGTGTGTGTGTGTGTGTGTGTGTGTGAGGGCCGTGATGTGAGCGATTTCCTGTCTGTCAGGAGGAGACATTGCGTGTGTTGGCGCTTGAGGTGAAAGAGCGGTGAAGCAGATGAGATGGCCTACAGATCTGATGAGAGACGGATTCCCTCGGAAAGAATGACAGAGCTTAATAATTTAGAGAGTGATGCAATGGAGGAGGGAAAACGAGAGACGGAGAGAGCAATAAAAAGAGAGGAGTGCGATAGGTGATGGCCTGGGGTGCAATAGTGTGAAATAACCAGCGTTTTGTTTTTAGGGCAATAACAGAGTCGTATTCCTCACAGACCGTCTACGCTGCGGGTGAGCGGCACAACATGATGCAGCTAAATTAGATTGTGCATATTATAATCAAGCACAACCTCATTGTCAATACTGGGAATAATCTAGATTATTTACATATACTATAGTATGCAGAGGGTCATACTATAGTATATGAGGGTTTGGCTAGCTATTCTGCCTTACAAAGGCAAAAGATCTTAACTCGCTAGAGTGTGAAACAGAAAAAAAAGGACTTTAAAGTTTTTTTTTTTTTTTTTATTTGTCCAGGCAAATTAATTATAGGTAGGACACTGGGAAATTCGCAATTAGATGTTTTAGTAATGAAAATTATCTACATTAAACAATTGTGAGCTCAAACTTGATTTTTACCCCTATTTTGAAGTTACTGTACTCTGCCTTTGCATTGTCTGCAAAACATGAGAAGTCACACCAAGGCAAAAGGCAGTAACTTCCACATTATCAGTATTTGGTTGCTGATCACCATTTACAAAATCGTTACAGTAACATAAAATCTAGTGATCATGGGCTATCTCATATAGGCTATTGCATAGAAATGTGACTATTATTTGTTTGTTTTTTTTTTAGTTTTTTTTTTTAGTTTTTTGACCTTAACAAGCGGATTAAAAATTAAACATGTGAGTGGATACCGTTTTGCAACCAAGTTATTTGCTATGCTCAGTAACGTCAAAGAATGCTAGACATCGCATAATTGACCTATCGGTAAGCCCCTCCTCTCGAACGCAGACTAGCCAATGGCAGGTGAGTATCAGTTGCATGTGGAGCAGAACTCGGACATCTGTAGGTTTCAGCGCCATAGAGAAACATGGGAAGATCCGAAGCTCGCATCGGTTTTATGGGGTTTGTGCTTCAAAAATGGAAAAACGATGTGCCTGTGGTACTTGTAACACTGATTCCAGGTATCCTGAGAGGATGGGCAATATAATTTATTTTATTACATTTCCTGAATCCAAACAAAACAGAGCAAAATGTCCCTAAGTATTCAACCCTGATACAAAAGAAGACAAAAACGTTCATTTTCTGGTTGTCATACACTCATTAAGTTACAATTTTCATCTGCTCAAGCAGAACGTTAATGTTATCTTGTGCTTTAGCAAGGTATCTCTGTCTAAAACTAGGTAATGTTAAAGTTAGTGAGTCCATGCTAACGTACAAACCTAAATAGCGGAATGTTCTCGCGTCTTGTACAGTGTCTACAGGTCTACATTTCACTGTCTGTTCATGTTAAACTGGTTAAATGTAGATTAATTTAATCGTACCCTGCGATACATGAACAGTGTTGATCCTGCGTGTTGTCATCCGCAATCGTGATGACCGACCATAATATGAGACTTCTCCCGCTTGCATTGTGATCTGTAAACCCTCACTTGGAGTTACCCACCATATTTATTTTAAAATATTTTATAAATCCCTCCATGGAATATTTAATTCCCGTTTGGTGGCCTTCTGTGTCCAAAATTGTGCAAAAACATCATGGGACAAGGTTTTCACACTGCAGCTGTCATTGTAAGACAGTGAGCAACTCGTTTGTTCGTCTGAGGGAGCAACAGTAACTAAGGGGGGCGGGGCTTACCGATAGGTCAATTGACCGTTCGCAAAACCCGCCCACCCTTAGTTACTGTTGCCATGACCGATAAACAATGCTGCTCTCACACTACACTCATGTTCTCACGAGTGAAAAATACATCGCAGAACAAAGAGGAAACTGACAACACACCGACAGAGAAGACAGAGCAGGTTACTTCTGATATGAAACAAGATCTCAGGACTCAGCTTTTAAATTGAGTCATTTTTAAAGAAATTCAAACATTAAATACCTCTGTGTGGCTCTTTAATGTGTCGTGACAGATGACTCAGTTCAAACACGTGAACCGATCGTCTTTTCATATTTACTTAAAGCACGAAATGAACATGAATAAACATCAGAAAGTGTTTTATTTCAACCGCGGAACACACCATTTTTCAAGTTTAAGTCCACCGAAGTACTCTTCTGTCTGATTTGTGGTTAAGGCTAGAAGGGATACAGCTGCGGCTACTGGGCATGCGTATTTAACGTTACATATTTTCCGAGCCAACAATATAACGTGAAACCTATGAAAATGGTTTTTAAAAAGTGCATATAGCGCCATAGTTTAATCACTTTAGTGTCGCAGTGACCGTCTTTTTGCAGTAAAGGACCTGTCATAGTTTAATGATTGGGAAGATGAAATGAAGCGACGCGGTTAACTTGCATTGAAAACAGATGAGCGCACATATAAAGCTCCCGATCGGGACGAAGTTCACGGGAATTTGTCCACAGAATGATAAGAGCACACGTTTTAACATATTATTTTATTATTTAACACTCAGTATTTAACTTAAGCGCAGCCATGCATACAGCGCCGGACATGACAGATTTTCTGGTACGCAAAACAAGTACTTTAAAGGAATTCCTTAGCTTATTGCCATTACCGTGGCAGCCAACAACAGCACAGCTTAACCCTCTGCACATTTTTATATTTAGTTATATTGAAAAAGTTTCAATTCAGTCAACCTTTTTTACCCCGTTTTAACATGTATTTCTATGGAGACCGGCCGTAGATGTCGGGCAAGATGGCGGATAGCAGCAGCGGCGGCGGCACATAATATCCGCGTTCTGATTGGTCAGATCGCCTGTCAATCAAGCTCTTTGTGAACGGTGTTACGAGATTTTCGAGATTTTTGGTTTCAGTGGGTGGAGCATACATGAATATTAATTAGTTAATGCTCGTGGACCTGAGAATTTCAGTTTACGCTCCGTGTATCTCAGCAGGTTTAATGGAATATTTTTAAAAAGGTAATATTTTCAGTGTTGTGCAAACTTATGCTTACACAACATTTGTTCATCATTTTGTAACAGTTTATAATGTGTTTGCACGTTTTGTGCAGTCGTCCCTGACTGAATGATTGCAGGCATTCATTGTGTAATGTTAGGATAAAGCACAGCAAACCTCAGCTAGTTGTATACATTGATTTCAGTTTGTTGTGCTGTAGCTTATCTTGCAATGCTTTAAAACTGTCTGCAATTGTTATCTTTTGAGTGCAACAGCTGAAATAAACTTGTATCTGTGGACTAATCATTTTTTAATCTACCCTGGTGTGATTGTTCAAACTGTTTGACTTCTGTTTACAAAATGAACAGGAAACCAAGACCACACACTTGGATGAAAGTGTTCCTTTAATACATAAGCAAAATTTTGGATTAAACTAATTTTTATGGACAAAGTGTATAAAGTAGCCTACATTTGGTACACTGTAAATGAGAAAACAAATAGGCCTACTTCACTGCATTTTATGGAATAGAATATGCAACTAATTTGATGTTAACAAAATGATTTTATTAAAAACAACAACAATATATATATATATATATATACACACACACACTGTATATATAACATTTAATTTAATGTATGTCTATTATATGCATGTCAAGTGTATGTCTGCACTATGTCTATTATTTTTTTTTCTTTGCACTGGTAGCTCCTGTCACCAAGACAAATTCCTTGTGTATGTAAACATACTTGGCAATAAAGCTCTTTCTGATTCTGATTACTGTTCTAAAGTTTTTCTCTGTGATGTCAGATTTCAATTTTTCCTCTTCAGTGTCATATGATCTTTCAGAATTCATTCTAATATGCCGATTTGCTGCTCAAGAAACATTTCTGATTATTATCACGGTTGAAAATTGTTGTGCTTAATGAAGTGTGGAAACCATTACACAATGACAGGATTCCTTGATGAATTGAAAGTTCAGAAAAACAGTATTTATTTGAAATAGAAATCTTTTGTAACATTGTAAATGTACTTACTGTCATTTTTAGTCATTTAATGCATCCCTGTCAAACAAAAGCATACATTTCTTGGAAAAAAAAAAATAATAATAATAAAAAAAACAACAACATAGCAATCCCAAAACTTTTGAATGGTAATGTCATGAATCAAATACCAGAATCAAGTTTAGAAATATGTTGTTGTTGTTGTTGTTGTTTTACCTCTCTTACATATGAGCTTAGAATAGCTTTATTATGTGTCATATTTTTATACAGCAAATTCAACAAGGATATTTACATCACACTTGCTTTTCTTGTATGTAGTCTTGTTTTGGTGCATAAATCTTTTTAGTTTGTAACAAGAATTCAGTAGTGATTCATACTCAAAATTCGGGAAAACTTAAATTAATCACATCCTCCATAACTACATTTTCCTGGATTTTGAGTGTGAATCATTATTGAATTCATATTTTTAAAAACAAAATGTCACTGTCTCGCATAATATCAAACTTCCACACCAACACACATTATAACAACATCTAGATATCAAAAGCTAGTCAAGGCCACAATCCAATATTTATTCAACTTTATTTTTTTATATAAAAAAGTGCCTCTATTTAAAGCCTAATTAAAAATATATGTTTATGAAATTTTGTGACTTATAATGTTGTGCATCAAAATAGATCATGTATTTGTATAAATGATCATCATTGTGTATCATCCAAGTACAGTGCAACACATGGTAAAGAACAGATGACAGAGAATAACATCAGTGTAGGTTGTAAAATTTTTCTTAGGCCACTGATATGGTGGTGAACGTTATTTCATTCATTGCCAGAGGATGACCGTTTTAAAACATAAAAGGTAACAGAAGAGTATAACAATAAATAATTGAAACTGTTGTTGGTTCACATGTCTATATCTGCACTACTGTTGGAAATCTGTGTAGACATAATCATCCAGGTGTTCTGGGATTCTTGGTTTCACTGTGCAAGGGAAACCTTAAATCTTTACTTGTGATCATCTTAATTTATGTTTGTTTGTACAAATGTTTAAATATTATATATTGGAAACATGAAAAAAAAGGCAATTTCAGCAACATTTTTTTTTTCAGCAGTGTATGATAGTTTATAACAAAACAACATGGAGAATGTTGAACAGAGTAAGTTAAGACATGGATCATCACACCCTATACAAAACATATATCTGGGGACATATATATATATATATATATATATATATATATATATATATATATATATATATATATATATATATATATATATATGTGTGTGTGTGTGTCCCCAGATACATTCATATAGGTTTATTTCATTTGTAGCAGGCAGTAATGTATTCAACAAATGATAACAATTAATCAGACACAGTTTTAAAGCTTTGAGAGCAACAAATGAACAGCACAACGAACTGAAATCAATGTATACAACTAGCTGAGGTTTGCTGTGATTTATCCTAACATTACACAAAGAATGCCTGCAATCATTCAGTCAGGGACGACTGCAAAAAACGTGCCAGGTTTGTGTGAACAAAACACTGCAAACTAATCAAAACGGTTACGAAATGATTAGTTTAGGCATAGGTTTATGCAAGGCTGTAAATGTATTTACCTTTTTTAAAATATTCCATTAAACCTGCTGAGATACAATTAAGGAGCGTGAACTGAAATTCTCCGTTCCACGCGCATGTCCGGGAAACTCATTAATATTAATATAAGCTCCGCCCACTGAAACCAAAAATCTCGTAACACCGGTCAATTGCTTTTTTATTGACTTGAATGAAAATAGCCTAACCTAATAGTACGACTTGCGGATATATGTGAACGCCAGCAAGCAGGAATAATGCTCAGAATGCTTGTGGATTAAACATCTCCGGCGACGTTCGTCGCCATGGATTGATTTTATCGGGTTACAAGGTAGGATATGGATTTAATTGCGAACTGTACTGATTTTATAATTGATCATGCTACATGCTACTACGGCATTCAAGTCCACACGCGTCCAACTAGAAGCGACAGCCTGGTGAATAATCTGCATTATAAAAAGGAAATAATAATAATAATAATAATAATAATAATAATAATAATAAATCTTTAAAGGTTATTCATAATTATGGATTGCTGCCAAGGTAGTCTCTTTACAGTGCTTTGTTATATGGAGCTGTTTGGTAGATTGCTATCTAATTCGTTTGTCTAATAAAGTGCTTCAATGACAGATCAGTTGTATGAAAGTATACAAGTTACACCGTAACTTAAATGCGGCAGTCTTTAATGGTCAGTAAAACAAAGGCAGAACACCGTTTAACCTTTTCAATGGTGAGTTTAAAATATTCTAGCGGTCCCCCCAGAGTGAGTTTTTTTAAGGCGACCGTTATTTTAGAACGTTTGCCCTTACTGTTTCCATGGCGACGCGTCATGATTGTCACCTGACACACCGCGGCCACAATAACACTGGATGACAGATGGATCGTTTTTATTTCGTTTTTCCTTTTTTATTTAACATATTCACAAACTTGCTTACCATGGCATGGACAATCTGATATTCCGATTCACAAATATGCGTAAATGAGTGTGTTTTGTCCTTTAAACACCTTTATAAATGATCTTGATCGTGATCTGTAACGTGAGACGGGCGGCGCCATGTTTGTTCGCGCCGCAGTTCAGAGAGTCCTGTCAGTCAGATTTACAGCACGTGAATTCATCAATTTCTCCCGAAATACATGCAAGTAAGTGGCCGGTGAACTGGGTGAAGAATAGAGTGAACTTTATAGGTACTTACACTATGTGTATCTGATATGAATAAAACACATCGGCAAATTAAATTGGAATGGATTGTTATTGTTGCTTCCATAGACATCTGTGTGTATTTTACAAGCTCTAAATGTATTGTTTTACTAGTACTTATGTGTATTTAAATGTTTGAAACCTAAAATATGCATTATGCGGTTAAGAACACTGCATTGTTGTGATAATATTACAGTCGCAGTGCACGTCTGTCTCTGGCTCAGCGCCAGTAAACGCGCGAAACCACAGTTTGAATTTGGCAGTTATGTGACGTCACCGAACGTTCTAAATCCCATATGTGGGACCGTACTCCCAGGGGCACGGAAATAAGAATCCCATATGTGGGACCGTACCGCTCAAAGGGTTAACTCCAAGCCGTCACCGTAACTTCATATTGACTCGCGGCTAAACAAAGGCAGAACGCTGTAACTCATTTTGAGTGTTACAATCAAAGTGAAAGAGCCGTAACTGGTGTTATACGGTGTTCTGCCTTGGTTTCTCCGGGGCTTTTTGAAGTTACGGTTAAGACGACCCATTATTTTCTCGGAAAAACAACGAAATTGACTCAAGATACTTATGCACATGATAAAGGATGTCTTGAATGTCCCAAAAATATCAATAACTCATTTTCGACCAAAATCAAAGTTACGGTCTTTTGCCTTTGCACGGCAGTATTATTTGGCCCCTGCTGGCAGACTCTGTAATAACTACAATATTATATAGGCATTCACATTGTTCACTGTACATTTTTTTTTTCGAAGTTGTAAATAAAACTAGAATTATTGGAGTATGTTTTACCAGAAAATACTATTTCAGTTTTTCTACTTAAAAATTTCATGTTTAATTTAACGTTTGCTATTTCTTTATAATTTTTTGTAAAATTTCTAGTAATTTCTGAGTGAGAATTGTTTCTAAAACTTTTTTTTTTTATTATTATTTATTTTATTTTTTTTTAATGTACATTTAGCTTACAAGGGCAGTTAAAATTGAGCTACTGCAGGTAGCCAAGTTATAGTTTTTACCTATCTTTCCAAATATACTTTAGACCAGAGGTCTTCAACCCTGCTCCTGGCAGGGGCGGATTGGCCATCTGGCAATTCTGGCAAATGTCAGAGGGCCGGACCATTTTGTTTAATGTGGGCCGGTCAGATTATTTTAAATATATATAAATAAAATTGTTTTTACGGGCCAACAGTGCATAGCATGGATTTTTATCGCTTGCACGATTTCTCTATGGTTGTGATAATAATAATATTAATAATAATAAATGTTAAGCATTTGGCCCAGTCGGCAACGACCGGCTGCCTGGTCCCGAGATGGGCCGACCGAACCGTTCAGTCAAAATCAAGCACCTCATCAGAGGGAGTGCAACACGATCTAATTTTCAGTAAAAAGCTAGAAAATGGACCGTAAAAAGGAAAGGCGGTGCAGAAAATCTTTGAGGATGCTTAAATCCGACGCTGCTAAATGCGTAAAATTAACCAAACTTTTTTCAAAAGGTTTAAATTCGGCTGCTGCAGCGGAGGACAGTAGTGCCGCAGAGGTAAGAAGAAAACACAAAATATAGCTAGCACAAGTCATTTTCACGCTACTTCTGACAGTTAGCTCCGGTGTTTTTTTTTTTTTTTTTTTTTTTTTTTTTTGACAGTAGCCTACATTGTATTAAACAGTTGTAAGCTTAGCGTAGAACCCCAGTATATTTTAAAATGTCATTGGTTCGTGATAATTGGTTACAAGTGTTAACGAGCCTGTTACTGAATTACATTTTGAAATATCAGCAGATAAAGTGGGATTTAGGGTAAACACTGATGTAGGCTACTTGCAATATAGTATAACACATCAAAAACCTACTATAGACATTTGTAATGAACTTTACTTTGAATATGTAGATAGTCATGTATTAAAATAAAACATTGAATACATGCATACAGTACATAAGCTTACAGTATGCAATTAATCCTTAGGTAGAGTGGAACATAGGCTTCTATTACAGGCACTCATATGCAATAGTTAGATGAGGTATTATAAGCCATTGGCTTACTTATGTTCACCCTTGTCTGAATTGTGTTCATCTATTCAAAACTAGAATGTTGCTGGACCCAGTGCAGACAGCTCAGCTGCTGCTGCAGAGTCAAGTGTCATGGAGGTAGGAAGACAGCAATGAGAGAGACACATGACCCTGATACAGATGCTGCCAGTTTCTTAATACTGTGGCTCTAATGAACTATTAATTAACCCTTAGGATAGGAGGAACCTATGCTTGTGTCACACACACACACACACACACACACACACGCACACACAGAGAGAGAGAGAGAGAGAGATCACACTCACACACATACTTTACATCACACAAATGCACATGCAGAACATACTAGCAACACTTCAGCATACTTTAATTCACAAATAATTATATATCAAAAAGGATTTACTGCTGCTACTGTTTATACTTTTTGCTATTTATTCTATTCTCTTTTGTGCTATTATTACTTGTCTGTATTCCAATGTTAAGAGCAGTCAGTGAGAAAATATTTTGCTGTAATGTTTACATCCTATACTGTGTTCATTAACTAGGATGTTGCTGGAATCAGTACAGCCAGAGACCCCTGGTCTTCCAATATCAGTGCTATGAGGAAGGATGCTACGGTAGGCCTAGCAGAGACAGGACACAGGAGTGTGGTAGAGGTAGGAAAAACCCAACAGACAGACAGTGACAACAAAGAACAACATACTGTAGAGAATGACAGTAACAGCAGACAAATGGCATAAACAGACAGCACACAGACTCTACAACATCCTCAGATTTTTTTTCTTTTGTTTTTACTCTGTGTAAATTTGTTATAAACGTGTGCTCTTTAAAAAGTAGTAAGCATTGTTTGCCAGACACATACATTAAATGTTTAAATATCTGTTACATATATGGTACTGCTTATATTATTTCGCCATCTGTACACAAATGTAAGTAGTAAATGCGCGTGTCCGTGGGTGTGGTTGTGTGGGTTTGGTAATGTGGGCCGGTGTGGTTACAGTGCCAGGGCTGATTTTTTGTCCCAGTCCACCCCTGGCTCCTGGGGACCCACTCTCCTGGAAAGTTTATTTCCAACCTGCTTCAGCACACCTGCCTGCAATTTTCAAGCAGTCTTGAGGAGCTTGATTGGCCGCTTCAGGTGTGTTTGATTAGGGTTGTAGCTAAACTCTTCAAGATAGTGGGTCCCCAGGAACAGGGTTGAAGACCTCTGCTTTAGACGATGTGCAATCAAATATCTGAAATATTAAATAGATGTTGCCAGGGTTAGGTATCGTTTGAACTTTAGCATTCCAATTCTGATTCCCAGTTTCGATCCCAATAACGCACAAAAAAAATAAATAAATAAATAAAGTCAAACATTTAGAAATTAATCATATTCATTCTGTGTATATTTTGCAACATTCTGTTACAGCTGAATATCATAACCAAAAATCAGTTTGATGGCTCAACCGGACCGAAAAGCCTTGACGAAAACACCTCAAGACCTGATATAATTTGATAATCTGGGGGGGGGGGGTTATATGTTATTTACATCTTACAAACTGCTCAGTGGGGGAGACTTGAATATTTATTAAATATTTGAAGAAAAAAAAAGCCTTTCATTTTAGATATTTTATCAAAAGGTCAATTAATAATTTGTTTAATTGACAATTATTCTCATGGTTTCTCCAGCTCCTTCTGAATGACTGGGGACCTGGCATATGCTCAAACTGTGTTGGGAATACATGATGTAATTAATGTGTAAATGAATAATGCAACGTTTAGGGTTTATATAAACAGAACTTTGGCAATCTGAAATCAAACTGAAGGCCTATTCATTCTAATTGATGAAAATGTGTGCATGTATCATATCTACTGTACTGTTAAGTACCTCAACATGACAAAGTGCAAATTGCAGTGTAGAAAAATTTGTTTGATTGGAGCATTTACACTGACAAAATGTGCTCCACTTTGTTGCATGGGTCACTGTTGCTCATGTTGCCAGAAATTGGAAATTTTGGCACTGCAAATCACTGTCCATGCGAATAGTACTTTTACATAATCACACCCAGGTCGGCCCAGCTAACTAAAGGAAGACACACAGCCTGCTCCAATATTTCTTTCATTTTACTACCAGCCCCTCATTATGTTTAAGTAGCAGGGCTCTCCATATACCATAATACCCATAAGTCCAATTCCTTTCAAATAAATAGCAGCATTGCCATTTTGACTTTAACAAGTTTCCTTAAACTCATTAATTTCATGCATGGGGCCTAATTAGGAAGGTCTTGCCGAAGCATATGCACTGCCAAAATGCAGCCAGTGAATTAGTAACATAAAAAAAATCATGTTTGTTTGTCATATACCACTGAATAGCAACAGAGAGTCAGTGTTATTGCTCAACTTGTACATTGATGTGTAATAAACAGAAGTTATTCCCTTGTGTTTGGAAACACATCATGTTCATTTCAGTCCAGTTGTTGCGGGCTAATGTTGAGAGGATGGAGACACAGCAGCACCCAGTGGTAACTTATGTTATAACAACAGACCCTTTTACTCTGTCTTCACATCCTTGTTGCAGGTAATGTTACATGGTAATCAAAATAAAAATAAATAAAAAATAAATAAGGAAAAGTTTCTTACAACATGATAATATATATATATATATATATATATATATATATATATATATATATATATATATATATATATATAATAAGATCTTTCTTATAAATGCATATGTATACACTTTTCCTTGTAAAATATATAATAAAGTTTTTTCAATGAAAACATTATCTAGTAGGAGAGTCCAATAAAATATTTGACCCTGGACCACAAAACCAGTCATAAGTTGCACAGGTATATTTGTAGCAATGGCCAACAATACATTGTATGGGTCAAAATTATCGATTTTTCTTTTATGCCAAAATTCATTAGGATATTAAGTAAAGATCATGTTCCATGAAGATATTTTGTCAATTTCCTACCGCAAATATATCAAAACTTAATTTTTGATTAGTAATATGCATTGCTAAGAACTTCATTTGGACAACTTTAAAGGTGATTTTCTCAATATTTATATTTTTATTTATTTATTTACTTACTTTCCAGAAAATTCCAGATTTTCTAATAGTTGTATCTTAGCCAAATATTGTCCTATCCTAAAAACCATACATCAATGGAAAACTTATTTATTCAGCTTCCAGATGATGTATAAATCTCAGTTTGGTTTTGTGGTCAGGGTCACATGTGTCAAAGATATTGTAGGCCTCCAGACTCTTCATATCATTTGTTATGAACACATTTTTGTCCCATTCATACTACAAAACTACTAAATTATTTAAATTAAAACCTACACATAAAAATTAGGGTGTCAAGTAGCATGGTATGGAGGACTCACTTAGTCTCATTTAACACTGGACAAGCGCAGCTGGCGTCCTATATATATTGCCTCCCTGTTGTCGATTATAGTGAATTATTTTGAATGACTTCAGTTTTAATATTACTTTACTTTAGTTGTGGTGTTCGTCCGTTAGGCCGATTGTTTGTGTATGAGAGAGAAACGAATGGCGACACCTGCTGGTCAAGACGTTAATGCAACGAGAGCACAGCACAAACGTGTAAAATGACTATTAATTTACAAACAAATTGCAAATGATTTCAGTAAAGACTATGACATGTTTGCTTAAATCACATTGGTCATTGATCCCAAAAAATGATTAGTAAATTTCGAACTTCAAAACTCATGAAGCAATATGTTTAGAAAGCAGACAACACTCTTTGTACTGGACTATTTATTTTCTTAGCGGAAACTTTAAAATACAGATTAGAATATAAAATCATTTCAATTTGCTTGGTGACCAGTGAATTAAGTGGTATAAGTCATTATCGTAAAATAAAACCTGAAAGGGTGACCATGACCCTGACATAGAGCCAGCTGAATGGTTTGTATCAGTTTCAAGATAACTACTTCAGCATAACAGCACATAAATTGAATGTTTACATACATTTCATTTTACCAAACCTGCAAATGCATCCAGCATTGAAGGTCTTTTCTTTAAGTTGCCACGACTGCACATGGAGCTAATTGTGAACGACCCTGTACTGCAGGTAATTTTAAACCACTAGCAAAACATGTGCACAACATTGGCTAAACATTTCATGTACAGTACCATGCCATTTTCTAATTGGACCACCCTACTTGACAGTAGTATCGCCATGTGTTCTTGAGCTCTGTCAGTGACATAAACTGGTGCCTAATATTTGAAAAGAATTTGTATTCCTGGCTGCCTTTTTGCTTGAAACATGACTTATCATATGAGATATTTAAAGGTCAAAATTTAAATTCTGTTCCATATGCAAGCTAAATTGTCTAGTGGTCAACATGAAAGACTAGACTAGCAAGTATTTTAGTCATAGGCCAACAAACAATATTTTTTCTTTTTTTTCTTATTTTTAACTTTATTACCTAAATAGTGTTAAAACAAGGTTTGGTATAGAGTAAAAAAAAAACAAAATGCATTTACATTCTGTTCCCTGTGCACGCTATGACTTGACCTGCAGAATTAAAATAAAATAAATAAATAAAAATAACCTGGCTTTTGTTCTTATACCATATTTATATTTCTCATATACTTTCAAAACAGCTAATACCTTTGAGTAGCTTAATAAATCAGCATTCGTAAAATATATGGATGGGTTTAAGAGAGTTTTATGACCATGGCTCCTGTAATCCCTCACTAGCAAGGCTTTGTGAGCACTTGTCGCCTGATGTAATCACAGCTGTAACAAGCGTGCTCAGCAGGGAATGAACTGATTTTCACTTCAAAATGTCACCTCCAGTTGAAGTACCGGCTGTACAGCGCCTCATGTCTGCTCAAAAGGAGATACTTCACTAGAGCTCTCACAGAGGGGAAGTCATTGACGTAGATAAATGCATCTCAGGGATGAAACGCTCATACTGTATTTCTGCTCTAGATGAGCCCAGTACCATTGGCATCGCACCAAGCTGTAGAGCGTTGCAGAATTTCTTGGTAATGTTGTCTCTGTGCTCTGAGTTTTCAATAGAAAGATAAAATCTACAGCTAGCTACAATTTCCTGATAACTCCCACCAGAAGCAAGTTGAAGGAGCTGCCAAATATGGATATCCAAGTATCTCTGGGGCTCAAGTATATGCATTTTATCTAATTTTATAGTTTTTTTTTTTTTTTTTTTTTTTTTTTTTTTTTTTGTAGGCTTAAACTAATTGCTATTAATTTAGCAAGGACTTTATGGTCTGGTTTCACAGACAGGGTTTATGTTAAACCAGGATTAGGCCATAGTTCAATTACAACATTTAACTAATTTTTATAAATGTGTCAGTGCAAGTTTCTTTCAATTAAAACAGTTCAGTCATGCAATTTTAGTCTGGGACTAGGCTTAAGCCTTGCCTATGAAACTGGGAGTTATATATATATATATATATATATATATATATATATATATATATAACATTACATTTAGTTATTTAGCAGACACTTTTATCCAAAGCGACTTACAAAAGAGGACAATAGAAGCAATCAAAATCAACAAAAGAGCAACAACATGCAAGCGATATGACAAGTCTTGTTTAGCCTAATGCAGTACACATAGCAAGGTTTTTTTTTTTTCTTGGTTTTTTTTTTTAAGAAAACAAGTAGATAGAATATAGAAAAAAGAAACAGGTGTTTTTTTTTCTTTTCTAAGTAGCAGTTAGAGAATAAATATGCAATTGATAGAGGGTCAAGGGTGTGTTTTTTTTAATAAAAAGAAGACAGATAAAATAGAATTAGAATAGAGAGTGATAGAGTTAGAGGGTCAAATAAAGATGGAAGAGATGTATTTTTAGCCATTTCTTGAAGATGGCTAAGGATTCAGCTGCTCCAACACAGTCTCACGGCAATTCGTATGTATTTTACGAGGTGGCTAATTCGTATGAATTCATACAACCTCACTCGTACGATTTATCTAAACCCCAGTGACGGGTAGGTTTAGGGGCAGGGTTAGGTGTAGGTGATTCGTACAAATTCATACGAATTGGCAACTTGTAAAATACTTACGACTTAGCAAAAATCGCATGAATTTGTACAAGTGAGGTGGTATTAATTAGCCACCTTGTAAAATATGTACGAATTGCCGTGAGATCGGGCTGGCTGCTCGGATTGAGTTGGGCAGGTCATTCTACCAGGTGGGAACAGTGAATGAAAAAGTCAGTGAAAGTGATTTTGTGCCTTTTTGGGAGGGCACAATAATGCGTCGTTCACTTGCAGAACGCAAGCTTCTAGAGGGCACATAGGTCTGAAGTACTGAATTTAGGTAAAGGGGTGCAGAGCCAGAGGTGGTTTTGTAGGCAAACATTAATGCCTTGAATTTTATGCGAGCAGCTATTGGTAGCCAGTGCAAATTGATGAACAGAGGTGTGACGTGCGTTCTTTTCGGTTCATTAAAGATTAATCTTGCAGCGGCATGTTGGATTAATTGTAGAGGTTTAATGGAATTGGCTGGAAGACCTACCAAGAGAGCATTGCAATAGTCAAGTATGGACAGAACAAGAGCTTGAACAAGGAGTTGTGTTGCATATTCCGAAAGAAAGTGCCTGATCTTCCTAATATTGTATAAAGCAAATCTGCAGGACCGGGCAGTTTTAGCAATGTGGTCTGAGAAATTCAGCTTATCATCAATCACAGCTCCAAGATTTCTGTCTGTTTTTGAAAGATTTTTGGTTGATGAGTCTAACTGGAAGGTGAAATTGTGATGAAGTGATGGGTTGGCTGAAACTACAAGCAGTTCTGTCTTAGCTAGGTTGAGTTGAAGGTGACGGTCCTTCATCCAGCAAGAAATGTCTGTTAGACATGCTGAGATGCGAGCAGCTATCGTCGGATCATCGGGATGGAATGAGAGGTAGAGTTGAGTGTCATCAGCGTAGCAGTGATACGAAAAGCCATGTTTCTGAATGACAGAACCTAGTGATGTCATGTAGACAGAGAAAAGAAGTGGTCCAAGAACTGAGCCCTGAGGCACCCCAGTAGCTAGATGTTGCGACTTGGATACCTCACCTCTCCAAGACACCTTGAAGGACCTATCTGAGAGGTAAGACTCAAACCACTGGAGTGCGGTTCCTGAGATGCCCTTTCTCAGTAGGGTTGACAGAAGGATCTGGTGGTTGACCGTATCAAAAGCAGCAGACAGATCCAGCAAGATAAGTAATGAAGACTTGGAAGCTGCTCTGGCAAGTCTTAAGGCTTCAACGACTGAGAGCAAGGCAGTTTCGGTCAAATGTCGACTTCTGAAGCCAGATTGGTTGCTGTCCATGAGGTTGTTCTGTGTGAGAAAGGCAGAGACTTGGTTGAACACAACTCGTTCAAGTGTTTTTGCAATGAAAGGTAGAAGGGAAACCGGTCTATAGTTCCCTAAAAGAGTTAGGTTAAGAGTGGGTTTCTTAAGAAGTGGGGTTATACGAGCCTGTTTAAAAGCTGAGAGAAAAACTCCAGTGTGAAAAGATGTGTTAATGATGTGAGTGAGTGCAGGTACAACTGCAGGAGAAATGGCATGAAGGAGATGAGATGGAATAGGATCAAGCGGACAAGTAGTAGAAAGGAGGAAAAAGGAAAAAGGAAGTGACGTGTGGCCAAGAATGGTGACCCATACTTGGAATTTGTGCTCTGCATTTAACCCATCCAAGTGCATACACACACAAACTAGTGAACCTGGAGCAGTGGGCCAATGCTGCCCACTGCTCGGGGAGCAGTTGGGGGTTCAGTGCCTTGCTAAGGGTCTCACCTCAGTTGTGGTATTTAGGGTGGAGAGATTCTGCTGGTTATTCATTCCCCCCACCTACAATCCCTGCCAGACCTGAGATTCGAACCCATGACCTTCGGGTTACAAGTCCGACTCTCTATCCATTAGGCCACGACTGCCCCTTAAAGGATGAGTTTAGAGACTTCTGCCTCAGAGAGTGGAGAGAAGGATGTGAACGAGTGTATGTTTGCTGGTAAGATGTGTTTGACAGTTTGAGGTGTGGAGAATTGTGCAGTGAAGTTTGTAATTTTATTAATGAAGAATGTGGCAAAGTCGTCAGCTGTTAGAACTGATGAAGGAGGGGGAGGAGGAGGACAAAGGAGGGAGGAAAATGTTTTAAAGAGCATGCAAGAGTTAGGCGAATTGTTAATTTTGTTGTTATAGTATGTCCTTTTAGCAGTGGAAACATTAGCAGAGAAGTCAGAGAGGAGTGATCGATATAAATTAAGGTCAGTAGGATTTTGTGATTTGCGCCATACCCTTTCTGCAGCCTTGAGCTTAGAACAATGTTCGCGGAGAACATCAGAAAGCCAAGGGGCAGAAGGGGTGGTACGGGCTGGCCTGGAAGATAAAGGGCAGAAAGTGTCTAAACAAGATGTCAGAGTGGAACAGAAAGCATCAGTAGCACTGTTAGCATCAAGAGATGATAACTGTTTAGGGAGAGGAAGCGAAGATGAAACCATAGCAGATAGCCAGGAGGGTGAGAGTGAGCGTAAGTTATGTCAAAAAGTGACATGTGGAGGGGTATGTGTTGTATCAGGAATCATATTGAGGTTAAGAGTGAGTAGGAAGTGATCCGAGGTGTGCAGTGGAGTAACCAGCACATGATCAGTGGAGCAGTGTTGTGTGTTAATAAGGTCCAGTTGGTTGCCTGATTTGTGAGTAGCCGTAGTTAACATTCTCTTGAGATCAAAAGAGACAAGCAGAGTGTGGAAGTCTGCAGCTTGAGGTTTATCGAGGTGGATGTTGAAGTTTCCAAGTATAACTAAGGGAGTACCATCCTCACGAAAGGTTGAGAGCAACACATCTAATTCTTCCACGAAGTTACCTAGTGGTCCTGGAGGTCAATAAACAACTACAAAATGGATTTTAAGAGGGTAGGTAATAGTAATCGAATGTGATTCAAAGGAGCTGTTGATACCCAGAGATGGTAAAGGAGTAAATTTCCAATTATTAGAGATGAGCAGACCAGTACCTCCACCTCTTCCAGTCAAATGGGGGGTGTGGGAAAATGAGAAATTATTGGAGAGTGCCGCAGGTATAGCATTGTCCTCTGGTTTGATCCAGGTCTCTGTCAGGGCCATGAGGTTTAGACTTAAATGACTAGTAATGGAAGTAATGAAATCAGCTTTGTTGACAGCAGACTGACAATTCCAGAGACCAATAGAAAAAGAAAGTAGTGTATTAGCAGACATAGGCAAAGTGCGCAGGTTGTTAGGATTGCGCTGCCTACAGTGTGTGATGCGTGGTTTGCGAGTGGTAGTGATAGAAGTGATCTGGAAACATAGTAAGAATCGGTTATAAGAAAACTAAAACAGAAGTGAAACAATTAGTAGGAAAGAGGATAAATAAAAAGCGATACTTATGTCCCTTGCCGGTGTCCCTGCCCGGTGGAGTCGCACAGTAGAGTCGATGGTCTTTACACTCTTCGTCTTCACACAACGAGGGCTTCACACAAGGGCTGCCGCAACCACTGCCGCGGTAAACTAACCTTTTTTTATACCCGTTTGCCAAAACAGAAATTGATCTCAGCTGGACACACTTTCCTGTTTATCACAACAAATAACCAAGCTATTTGTATATGTATGGGGCATTGTAAGCCTTCTAGCCAAGGCTGTCGCATATACAATCCAGCGAGAGAGTCGTTGCTTTGTGGCCGGCAACCCCTTGTGGCAGCCTCCAAAGCACACAAAGAGCTGCTCTGACTGTCTAAACAGGCTAGAGCGCTCTAGATATACTCTCAGTGCCCTCACTGAACAGAGTAAATTAGGACCCTGCTCACCATCTGCAATGGGGAGAGCCAGCAGGGTGATCACCTGGGCTCTGAACAGAGTCAAGAGCACTTTAGGAACATAACCGTGTCTTGGTTTTAGGACGACTTTACAGTCATTAGATCTGAACTCAAAACATGAGGCGCTGACTGACAGCGCTTGCAAGTCACCCACTCACTTAACTGACGCCAAAGCTAGAAGGAGGGCCATTTTAAGCGATAAGGGCTGCAAGTTGGCCGAATCGAGCAGCTCAAAGGGGGGCCCTCGTAGGGCCCGTAGGTCTATAGACAAGTCCAAAGACGGCACAATCTGAGGACAAGGAGGGTTAAGGGTTCATATATGAAGGCTGCACAGCTCTGGCTGGGGATGCCAAATCATGCCTTTTGCCTGTGAGAGAAGATCCCTCCTCAGCGGAATGGGCTGCTGCTGAGCGCTGCACTAGGTCTGGGAACCAGGCCTGTTTTCTCCACAGCGGGGCCACTAGAAGGAGTGAGCATTTGGTCTCCCTGACCCACCTGACGACCTGAAGAATCAGAGGCATCAGGGGAAAAGCGTACAGGTGAGCACTGGGCCAGTCGTGGGCCAGAGCATCTCACTGTATCGAGAAATATGTTGGGCAGTGAGAGTTGTCTTCTGAGGCGAAGAGGTCGACCTCTGCCTTACCGAGGACAGCCCAGATTTTCAGAACCATTTGAGGATGAAGAGTCCATTCCCCTGGAGCTACACTGCCTCTGGACAGCATGTCTGCACCAAGGTTCAAACTGCCCGGCACGTGAACCGCCCTTAACGAGAGGACTTCTTTCTGTGTCCCACATCTTTTTATCAAAAGTGTGCTTAACTGTTTAGAAGCAGATCTCTTAGAAGTGGTGAATGCCTCCCTTCTGTCTGGGAGTTTTCCAAACTTCCTGAAAACTGCAGTTGTTAAGCCCCTTCTGGAAAAGAGCAATCTTGATAACACCATATTGAGCAACTGTAGACCAATATCAAATCTTCCTTTTATAGGCAAGATTATTGAAAAGGTAGTTTTTAATCAGCTGAATAACTACTTAAACTCAAATGGATACCTGGACAATTTTCAATCTGGTTTCCGACCGCATCACAGCACAGAGACAGTACTCATTAAGATAATAAATGATATTCACTTTAATTCTGATTCTGGCAAATATCAGTGCTGGTACTACTAGATATTAGTGCTGCTTTTGACACTGTCGATCGTAACATACTTCTAGAGAGACTGGATAACTGGGTCGGGCTTTCTGGGATGGTATTCAAATGGTTCAAGTCATGCTTAGAAGGGAGAGGTTATTATGTGAGTATAGGAGAGCATAAGTCTAAGTGGACGTCCATGGGTGGACATCTCTGGATGTCTCTGGGCCAAAAGCGCTGCATGAATGTGAACGTTTGAGACAAAAATGAAAACATCAACAAAAACACAGATTGCATTTACCCGTCCATGTTTACAAATACAACACTGGGAGGCGCAGCCGTTAAGAGGTAATTTCTGGTTAATGATGTCACAGACCGGTAATTTGAGACCGATATGTAAATAGTGTTTTCCAGAAAAAAGACGAAATATCATTGCCTGTGTGAACAGTGCATTTTTTAATTTACCGGCAAAGTCGTTGTGGTAATTTTATGGCAATTTACTGGTATTACTGTGTGAAAGGGACTTATGTCTTCATCATAACTAGTGATTTTCATTAATTATTAATTCTGTCACGTTTAGGGTCCAAAGATGATAAGGAAGACAGGTTAAGTACTTTTAAGTAGCAACCAGGTTTATTCAACAAAAGCAAACACACAAGACAGAGCACCTAGCACAAACAATACTGGACAATGAGGGAAAGAAAGTGAGGAACATAAATACACAATGGTGATGAACGTAGTGGCAAACAGCTGTGATGATTAATTAGTATCCATCCAAACAGATGAGTGAAACTCGTGAAAACAAACTAAAAGTCTTTGAAAATAAACTAAACACACAGAATGTGACACATTCTGGAAGCCTGGGCAAAAATATTGAGAACATGGAAGACCATGGAAGACCTGAGACCTGTTGCATGAAGCCGGTTTCGGTTTTTACACAGGCAAGTTTGCATTTAGTTTGAGCAAACTTTGAGTTTTTGGGCTCAAGAAGGTGGGTTGGTTTTGAGTGGGTTTTGTTGCCATGGTAACTTGCATTACACGGCTACCCTGCTCCGGAGCAGGTTTTATTCTGGGTTAGAGGTTGCAAATCCAAATACAACCAATCAGTTGAAAGCAAAGTGGCATACGTCTGATGCAATAAAGCCACTCGTATCTCTTGCTTCAAGTTACAGCAGTTTACAGTGCAAGAAATTCAGACAATTTTAGAATTTTTTTTAGACATCACATACTTTATTCAGTCATCACAAAAATGTCGCACAGAGTCTTACGCCGACTGGAAACGATCACAAACTTGATCTTAGTCAGAGTGTGCAAGGTTAATCTATACCTTTAACTCAGTCGCCTACTGCTTGCTCAGGAAAAAAAAAAAAAAAAAAGTGTAGTTTGTTGGGTCACTTCAGTACACTTACTAAGTGTCACATATGTTCTGTTTTGGGTTTTGTTCTAGTTCTCCTTGTTCCTGTGTTTGGCCCAGTTTCTTTTGTTCCCATTTTTCCACCAATAGTTAGTGTCCATGGTTTCAGATTAGTTCGCACCTGTTTCACTTCTGTTCTGTATCCAGACTTTTTGTTTAATAAAATAAGAAAATTGCTGTGATTAGATCTTGTTTCAACTTAATTTGCAACCAGCTATGATATTAAGTCAGTGATAGAAATCAAAAGGTTTCTGATGAGGTTTAATCTGTTCTAATTCTGGGTACAGATTTAGGCTAACATAAGCCTCCATATGACCTACTAGTCATAATGCGTTCAGGAGAGTTCAGAATAAATCAAATATAACATTATATTTGTCAGGTAAGAATGTATCATGCTAGTTACATAAACAATGCGAATTCAATTCAGGTGATAAATACATAACATCAGTTGCTCAAAGATGACTCTAGCAGTGAGAGATGCACACCTGACAGCAGTGACCAGAATAAATAGGTGGAGGTGGGAGGATCTGCCAAGTATCTGCATGATACCAAATCCTCAAACCAACAGTCCAGAGTGACAATGTATTACAGTGAAACATCCAGATTCGAGCAGCTCACTATGACCCAGCTGGGCAAAATCACCTACCCTCAGGTGTTTGACCAGAAAACTGCAACTCATGTGGTTACAGCTGTACTTTATGGAGCTCGGGCCTTCACGGTGTTTGATTGGACATTTTCAGAAGAAGAAAAAAGAAGGAGATTGAAGGAGAACTGAATGTCATGGTCAAGAAGATCTCTGCATTTTCAATTGAAGGAAAGTGAGCTGTACAAATGACAGATGGCGAAAAGGATGTGGCTGAAAATATCGCTTGCACGTTTCATGGTGACTTCCATCTCAAACAAAATCCCACCACATACATAGAGGCACTGGATTTGTACAAGCAGCTCCCCACTCTGTTGAAGGAGAATGCAGTTCCAACAAAGGTCTGGCTTTATCCTCTTCACCAACTGGAAAATAAAGCAGCTCAGCTAGAGAGAGAAATCAGCACAAGTCTGATATCCAACACTCAAGATATAATGGAGGGGCTGGAGGAGGCAAAGAGGACATATAATGACCTGTCCAGAAATACACTGGTAAATGTTTTTACTGACATCAAAGAGAGGCTGTGCTCATTTCAGGAATCATTTAACATTTACAAGATGGTGCTCCGGAAAGAAGTGGCCAGGGTTTTGCCCGGTATTCGAGGAGGATGAATGGAGGAGAAGTCACTGGGTGAAATCTTGAAGATGCACTATGAATCCCCTTTTATTGTTAGCAAGCTTAACCAGTGGTTAGATGATGCAAAGTCTGAACTTCACCTCGAGTTCATACATCAAGATGCTGGAGGGGATCAAAATTCAAGATTCAGACAGTCTCAAGGCCATCCTCCTTAATCCTGATGTTGATGCTGTGGTGTGCTTGACTTTCACATCTCTGAAGTATGAAGACCTGTATCTTGAAACCCTGACAAAGTTTGTGAAATCAGAAAAGTTTCAGTGCCTGCTGTCAGAAAGTGGTTCAGTGAGCTTGGTGTCATAATAAATATGAGAAAGAACTTATTCCACTTCAGACGTTTTTTAGAGGCCAATAAAGATGAAAAAATGATCTGCTTCATTATTTCTGCCATCTCTGATCCCTCCAAAAAAGGCTCCTCCATTTATCTGTATGAAAATTGGAAACTGACAGACACACAGTTCCAGCTGGTGTCCACACTGCCCCCTCCGATAGTGGAGGATGTCCAGGACCAAACTGTATCCCTAAAACTCCAGAAATCTCCAACAGGAGAAACAATGCAGTACAGAGTGGAGTACAAGCAGTTAAAAGCAGAATCTGGAGCTGAAGAACAGTGGTTTGTCATAAACACAGCTGACGAATACTTTACTCTAACTGGATTGGAATCTGGAAAACCGTACTTGATCCGCTACAGGATAGTGAGTGCAGCGGGAGTGAGTGAAGCCAGTGACACTGTCAGCCCCATACCAACTTCAGATAAGTGTCATCTGCAGATTTTATTCATTTATTCTTTTTCATATTGTTTTGTTTACATTTCTTTGGCTACATTCACACTCAGTATTTGGAATGACAAACATATTTACTAGCAGGTATGATGACCATTAAACTGTCCTGTACATACTACAGTTTACATAAAGTTTTTGAGCAACTACTTTACAAATTCAGCCAAAATTATGCTTCAGCTGATCGATTGTGTGACATAAATTTCCTTATCAGCAGTAATGAATAATGGTAGTCCAATAATCTGTTGCAAACCTCTGGTCATAACCTTGTTTAAGTTATTTTGAACATTCTTCATTTATATGTTGATACTGATTATTGTTGATGAAAAATAACATGATTACCATAATGGACAATTCTGTGCTTATTCCTTTATTCAGAGTGTCTGTTAATGCTAAGTGGAAATAGCTGCCTTGTTTTACACTAACACACAATGTGTGGTTGGGCTAGACAACTTAACAAAAGACTCCCGTCAAACAATGGCAGTAGTGGCGTATTGAGTAATGGCAAACTCAAACTCAGACTACAGGGCCCGTATTCATGAAAAATCTTAGTGCTAAGAGTTGCTCCTAGTAACAAAATTCTAAGAATATTCTTAGAAATGTGGGTGTTTCCTCTTAAAATTAAAAAAAAGATCCTTGTAAAGAAAAAAGTAATTCAGAAAGCATCTTAACCATTAAAAGAGGTCTTAAGGTCTAAAATTGTTAGGAGTACAGACAAGGACTTTTAAGAGGCTTAAGAGTTTCTTTAGCAGTGGAGAAAATGGACGAAACATGAAGAGGGAGAAGAAATGTGTTGCACACAATGCATGACAGTGAGTTAATAAGACGCTACACATAAGATCGTGCAGGGATCATGTTTGTGACCGATCTTATTAGAGACACGCAAACATCTCCGACACCGTGCAGAAATGCCATAGCGCCAGAAATGGAAGTAAATCAGTATATTAAATGCATTAACATATTTGGCAACTGGAAAAATGCAGCTATGTTGCAGTGATGATTTGGGTCTGTCACAACCTTCTATAAGCAAAGTGATCACACAAACAATTACAGCATTTCACAACCTTATTGTAAAGAATATATATATATATATATATATATATATATATATATATATATATATATATATATATATATATATATATATATATATACAGGTGCATCTCAATGAATTAGAATGTCGTGGAAAAGTTCATTTATTTCAGTAATTCAACTCAAATTGTGAAACTAGTGTATTAAATAAATTCAATGCACACAGACTGAAGTAGTTTAAGTCTTTGGTTCTTTTAATTGTGATGATTTTGGCTCACATTTAACAAAAACCCACCAATTCACTATCTCAACAAATTAGAATACTTCATAAGACCAATAAAAAAAAAAAACATTTTTAGTGAATTGTTGGCCTTCTGGAAAGGATGGTCATTTACTGTATATGTACTCAATACTTGATAGGGGCTCCTTTTGCTTTAATTACTGCCTCAATTCGGCGTGGCATGGAGGTGATCAGTCTGTGGCACTGCTGAGGTGGTATGGAAGCCCAGGTTTCTTTGACAGTGGCCTTCAGCTCATCTGCATTGTTGGGTCTGGTGTCTCTCATCTTCCTCTTGACAATACCCCGTAGATTCTCTATGAGGTTCAGGTCTGGTGAGTTTGCTGGCCAGTCAAGCACACCAGCACCATGGTCATTTAACCAACTTTTGGTGTTTTTGGCAGTGTGGGCAGGTGCCAAGTCCTGCTGGAAAATGAAATCAGCATCTCCATAAAGCTTGTCAGCAGAAGGAAGCATGAAGTGCTCTAAAATGTCCTGGTAGATGGCTGCGTTGACTGTGGACTTCAGAAAACACAATGGACCAACACCAGCAGATGAAATGGCAGCCCAATTCATCACTGACTGTGGAAACTTCACACTGGGCTTCAAGCAGCTTGGATTCTGTGCCTCTCCAGTCTTCCTCCAGACTCTGGGACCTTGATTTCCAAATGAAATGCAAAATTTACTTTTATCTGAAAAGAGGACTTTGGACCACTGAGCAACAGTTTTTTTTTCTCCTTGGCCCAGGTAAGATGCTTCTGACATTGTTTCTGTTTCAGAAGTGGCTTGGTAGCCCTTTTCCCGAAGACGTCTGAGCGTGGTGACTCTTGATCACTGACTCCAGCTTCAGTCCACTCCTTGTGAAGCTCTCCCAAGTGTTTGAATCAGCTTTGTTTGACAGTATTCTCAAGCTTGTGGTCATCCCTGTTGCTCGTGCACATTTTCCTACCCCATTTGTTCCTTCCAGTCAACTTTTCACTTAATATGCTTTGATACAGCACTCTGTGAACAGCCAACCATTCAGTAATGACCTTCTGCGACTTACCCTCTTTGTGGAGGGTGTCAATGATTGTCTTCTGGACAACTGTCAGATCAGCAGTCTTCCCCATGATTATATAGGCTATTGTGTAACCATTTTAAAGGTTCAGGAAATCTTTGCAGGTGTTTTGAGTTGATTAGCTGATTGGCATGTCACCATATTCTAATTTGTTGAGAAAGTGAATTGGTGGGTTTTGTTAAATGTGAGCGAAAATCATCACAATTAAAAGAACCAAAGACTTAAACTACTTCAGTCTGTGTGCATTGAATTTATTTAATACACAAGTTTCACAATTTGAGTTGAGTTAGTGAAATAAATGAACTTTTCCACGACATTCTAATTCATTGAGATGTACCTGTATGTGTGTATATATATATATATATATATATATATATATATATATATATATATATATAATGTGTGTGTGTGTGTGTGTGAGTACGTTAAGACAGGAAAAATTGCACCTGTAATTTCAAAGTGAAGGATAATAATAGACCCTACTCTTAAAAGCGCTCTTTTATTTATTTCTTGGACAACCAACCAATCACAGTCTTCAAAAGACTGTGTCATAGCTAGCAACGGGCTCAGCCACGCCTCCTCATTAAGATTAATGTTTTTGTCTTTTCCTCACTCAGAGTTGCTCTCAGATTGGTCCTGAATCACTTTTAAGCTAAGACTCCTTGATAAGTTTTTAAGCTAAATTAAGAGCTCTCTGAGAGGATTCTTAGAATATTTAAAAATACTGGCCCAGGGCTTTTGGCTGGATTTTGCTGATTTTCGCAGACAGATTCCCAAGTTCTACGACAAAACCCCTGGACTGCGACCAAATCAATGCTCGTTGCGGTCGCCAAAGCTCGTTAACTATGAACAGGTCAGCTGCGTGATATTTTCAAACCTGTTTGATATTCCTGTGGCTCAGTGGTAGAGCATTGCGTTAGCAGCGCAAAATGTCATGGGTTCAATTCCCAGGGAACACACATACTGATAAAAAAAAATGTATAGCCTGAATGCACTGTAAGTCGCTTTGGATAAAAGCGTCTGCTAAATGCATAAATGTAAATATTATCGCCATGTGATCTTGTAGTGTGAGCTAATAACAAGGTGGAACTAATCCAGCCAATCACAGATGGTATAAACAGAGACAGGTGGATCATGTTCAATAGAAAATGACACAAATTAATCAAATCAACTAACAAGAAATAAATGTAACAAATTTGGTATATATTACACTGTATCATTTTACTGTGTAATTACCTACAATTTTTTCTACAGTACAGGCAGCCCTTCTTTTCCATGTATTCAAAGCCATTATTAATAAGTGCATAGACCACTTGCTGCGAGTTGATTGTCCGTTCATAAAGAAATGTCCTAATCGCTGTAATTTCCCGCAAGAATTTACAGTGGGTACGGAAAGTATTCAGACCCCCTTAAATTTTTCACTCTTTGTTATATTGCAGCCATTTGCTAAAATCATTTAAGTTCATTTTTGTTTCCTCATTAATGTACACACAGCACCCCATATTGACAGAAAAACACAGAATTGTTGACATTTTTGCAGATTTATTAAAAAAGAAAAACTGAAATATCACATGGTCCTAAGTATTCAGACCCTTTGCTGTGACACTCATATATTTAACTCAGGTGCTGTCCATTTCTTCTGATCATCCTTGAGATGGTTCTACACCTTCATTTGAGCCCAGCTGTGTTTGATTATACTGACTGGACTTGATTAGGAAAGCCACACACCTGTCTATATAAGACCTTACAGCTCACAGTGCATGTCAGAGCAAATGAGAATCATGAGGATCAAGGAGCTCAGAGACAGAATTGTGGCAAGGCACAGATCTGGCCAAGGTTACAAAAAAATTTCTGCTGCACTTAAGGTTCCTAAGAGCACAGTGGCCTCCATAATCCTTAAATGGAAGACGTTTGGGACGACCAGAACCCTTCCTAGAGCTGGCCGTCCGGCCAAACTGAGCTATCGGGGGAGAAGAGCCTTGGTGAGAGAGGTAAAGAAGAACCCAAAGATCACTGTGGCTGAGCTCCAGAGATGCAGTCGGGAGATGGGAGAAAGTTGTAGAAAGTCAACCATCACTGCAGCCCTCCACCAGTCGGGGCTTTATGGCAGAGTGGCCCGACGGAAGCCTCTCCTCAATGCAAGACACATGAAAGCCCGCATGGAGTTTGCTAAAAAACACCTGAAGGACTCCAAGATGGTGAGAAATAAGATTCTCTGGTCTGATGAGACCAAGATAGAACTTTTTGGCCTTAATTCTAAGCGGTATGTGTGGAGAAAACCAGGCACTGCTCATCACCTGTCCAATACAGTCCCAACAGTGAAGCATGGTGGTGGCAGCATCATGCTGTGGGGGTGTTTTTCAGCTGCAGGGACAGGACGACTGGTTGCAATCGAGGGAAAGATGAATGCGGCCAAGTACAGGGATATCCTGGACGAAAACCTTCTCCAGAGTGCTCAGGACCTCAGACTGGGCCGAAGGTTTACCTTCCAACAAGACAATGACCCTAAGCACACAGCTAAAATAACGAAGGAGTGGCTTCACAACAACTCCATGACTGTTCTTGAATGGCCCAGCCAGAGCCCTGACTTAAATCCAATTGAGCATCTCTGGAGAGACCTAAAAATGGCTGTCCACCAACGTTTACCATCCAACTTGACAGAACTGGAGAGGATCTGCAAGGAGGAATGGCAGAGGATCCCCAAATCCAGGTGTGAAAAACTTGTTGCATCTTTCCCAAAAAGACTCATGACTGTATTAGATCAAAAGGGTGCTTCTACTAAATACTGAGCAAAGGGTCTGAATACTTGGGACCATGTGATATTTCAGTTTTTCTTTTTTAATAAATCTGCAAAAATGTCAACAATTCTGTGTTTTTCTGTCAATATGGGGTGCTGTGTGTACATTAATGAGGAAAAAAATGAACTTAAATGATTTTAGCAAATGGCTGCAATATAACAAAGAGTGAAAAATTTAAGGGGGTCTGAATACTTTCTGTACCCACTTTATGTGAGAAAACATTTTCACTGATGGTCGGGACCTTCTCTTAACTGAATGTTTTGTACCTCGTCAGCATTGTGTCGTGTTGTGTAGTATGTGTAGCTATGACAAAATGATGACAGAGGACAAGAAATCTCGTTGTGTAGTGTGAGCACCACAGTGATTCAGGTAGTCTTACAATCCTGTAGTGTGAACTTGCCCTAAGGCACGTGGCGGTAACTTTTGACACAATCGCTCCAATTTCAAATCCAACTTTTTCCAAACTCGTTCTGCTTCCTTTTATCATGACATATCTGATCACAAAGGTATTTATTTTCAATAAAAATGAAGGAAATATTCAAAAAGTGGAAATAATGTTAATATCTGCCATTATTTGATTGCAATAAGTATAAATAGCATCTAACTATGTAATGATGTAAAAGTGTTATATTACTACTTATACTTCTTGCAAAGAAAATACTGCTATTTCTACATAGTGTAAATAGGATCAATTGCTATTTGCACTTAGTGTAAATAGCATAGCCTATAGCTAAAACTATACTGCTGTTTTCACTTAGTGTAAATAGAATCCATTGCTTAGTGCAAATATCTGATTTGTAATGTAAATTATAATAACGTGTATATATATTAGATGATAATCACATTTAATTCTTTAGGTTATATTTGTGGGTGGGGGTTTGTGTGCGTCCAGTTTATCTGTTAAATCTTACTTAACAGACAATGTCAATTAAGATTTAACAGATATACATGTTATTATAATTTACATTACAAATCAATAACAAATGTTATTTTAATATTTAAGTGTAGAGCACAGCAAAATTGATGGGAGATGCTCTGGTGGAATACTGTCACTATCTAAAACGCATGCTGCTGCTGTGTGAGCCCAATATTTTGTTTGTGATTTTTTTTTTTATTTTATTTTTTTTTTTTTTTCTTAGTGCGTCCTGTGCTTGTGGGTGGAACAGCAGGTGGTGAATCCTCCTTTATATCTTCCTCCAGTAGCACCTTTAAAAAGATCACAATTACTTGCGGTCAGGTATGTGAAAATTTATTTCATTATATTTTATCTTTGATTCCATTGTTTTCCCTGTTTAGCTTTTTACTTAAAATGAGATACATTTTCTGTGTCACCACAGGATGGACAGACTTTCCCCATGAAGTCAATCCAAATATTTTTCAGCAATGGTCACGTAATTAAAGCTGGTAGGAGTGCAGGGAATTACAAACAGGAACTTCTTTTTGATGACAATGATAAAATAGTCGCTGCAACACTGTGGTCAAATAAAATTATAAACAGACTCAGTGGGTTGGAATTTGTGGTTGCCAAAAGTGATGGTGTCAGAACAAACGTGTCTGTCGTGTGTACAAATCAGGATTACCCTGTGAAGGTTGATGAGAAGTCTGGAAAGTGTTACGGTATTATAGTAAAAACTGGATCTGACATTGATTCTTTGGGTTTTTTCTTCGTTTAGACTCCAATGTCAAAAAGTAAAAGTATCACAACTATGAGTCTAAACAGTGATTTTTAGGGTGTTCATGACTAACAATGTATATTGTGTTTTGTTCTGTATTTATACCCATCTTTATATTTCTTTTCTGTTTTGTGCAAAATACCTTGATGTCCATTAACAATAAAAAGCTTAACTTGATTTTGCCTTACACAAGCTTTTTGTAGAGATTGTGTATTTCATATATCTTTTTATTCAAGTGGTAAGCTGTTGCTCACAAATGCTCTTTTTGATGTTCACAGTAACAATAATTATTATATAAATCAAAAGCAGATCAATTAAAACAGTTGTATTTTCTTGTCATTAGCTTTTCCTTCTTTTATGTTTAGGACAGATGTTTTACAAAATATTAATATTACACAGGAATGCCACTTGTAATAGTTACATGTTGTATTTTAATTAAATTTACTCAAAAAAAAAATTAAGGAAACTTCTTATGTACTTCAATAATAACATTTTTGTGTTTCTGGTCAAAAAAAGCAGTTGCTATTTTATGTTTGTTTTAAGAAAAAGACAATGGTCTTGGAGTCAATAATGGTGCTCTGGCATGTTGCACAACAGCACTTTGGGCGAGTTTGAGTTCTGGCTGATGGTATTTTCCTGATGCTGTGCTCCTCCTCTCTCCTCTCCTTTGTTTCCTGATTGTCCTCTTCCAGAAATGCACACAATAGACTTAAAAAATATTGTGGCCACAAATTAAATAATAAATAAAGCCTACAGAAATTGTGCTCCCTGATCTTAAACATATTGGACATGCAGTCACAGTTTCTTCTAAGGTCCATGAAGAAAACTACGGTTTTGAGCTTGACATAAAGAGATGTGGTCAATGAGCCAGCTCATCCGAGTGCTGCATGGACACCATTTCTGGGTTCAAGCAGACTTATAAAATACTAAATCACTTTTTCTATTATTATTATTATTATTATTACTTTATTTTTTATTTTGGTTTATGTTTTCTTTTCTTCTTGTTCGTCATTTTTATCTAAAATAAATGCCTCCCTGAGCTGATGTTAGATGCACTGTAAAAAAGAAAAAAAAATCCTGTTAATTTACAGTAAACTACTGGCAGCTAGATTTGCCTGTATAATGCTGTGATTTTACAGTACACCTACTGTAATATGGAACAACAGTTTATTACTGTAAAAAATATTACAGTACTGTGCTGTAGAAAATATAATATGTACAGTATAACACTGTAGGTGTTTGGTTGCCATTATACTGTTTTAGTGTTCCCACTATAATCACATAAACTTTATTAAAACATATTAAAACATATTAAAATACTATAGAATGTGATTTTTGTTATTTATGATTTCAAATTTACATTCTAAAATTAAAACCACAGAAAATTACTTGAACACAAATGGCTCTGACAAAAGATGGCTTCAAAACTTTTATTAAAGCCAATAATATATAAAATGCATCGTTTCCACTGCACCATTGTGATTGAACAGAACAGAATGCTGTGACTTCACATGAACATCTATTATAGTTGCAGAACACAATGCTCTGACTTTGCATTACTAAACAAAGCCCCACTCAAAGTCCAAAAGGTTTTCGTGAGGGTGGCTACATGAGGATTCACAGTTGAAGCCTTTTTATGGACAAGTTTCCCTGTCTTCTTGGATATCACCTTCACCTGGCTGGCCTTTGTTCCTCTCTCAGGGATCAATCCAATGAAGCGCCTAAAAAGCAATATATAGAAATATGAGATATTAGGCTTGGTAAGTAAAGATTAATTGCATTTAAGACAATTCTAATAAGTTTATTCATGATAATGACCTCTGTATTTTATAATTATCAGAGAATGATCTCATTTCAGATTACCCCGACACCTGAGAAGGACTGACACTAACCCTATGAGGACTTAAAATTATGCCAACTGAATCAACATACAAACTGCCAAATTTTCCTTGTGTTATTATTATCACAACATGTAAATATTGATTTAACGTGCTTCAGATTAACTGAACACATGACGTTAGCTAACTGCATTTGTATTATCTTAGAACTGTACATTTCTGCCATATAAATATTACTTTGACACAATATGTATTGTTACAGCACTATACAAATAAACAAGATTTTAATTGAATATTGACAAACTATTATCCTTAAAGGGTTAGCTCACCCCAAAATAATAAAAAAAAAAAAATCTGTCATCAATTACGCACACTGCTTACGCATATTACGATGCTTTTTTGTTTGAAAGAAATAAAGAGAGAGTTGCAGTGGAAGTTAAAGAGAGAGAATTACAGTATACTCTATTCACGAACATGCACTGAGATAACACATTCAGTTTAAACCCAGTTGAATGCACAGCTTAAACATCAATTCACGATCAAAATAAACAGCTGTAATTATAAAGTTGATATAGGAACAAGAGAGATCTACTAATATACAGCACAGCTTATAGTAAATGACAATTTCTGAACAGAGCTGGGAAGAGGGGCACAATATCGAAACAATATTATTTACCTTTGAACAAACTCCAGTGTCCTTGACGCTTCCTCCGAGTACTGTAAGTTGAAGACGTAGTAAGTGTTGAAAATTGCAGCCAGCCCTGTGATGAAGCTTTGGCGGACACCTTCACAGATGACATGGTTTTCGATGCTGATCATCCATCCTCGAGTTGTGGCTTCATCACCAGCAACTGATACAGACAAAAATTATAGTTAATATCCTTAAACAGTATCAAATATTATTATCAGCACCCTATCCATGCATTTTCAATACAGTTTTGAGCAGTATATTGTCTCTCCATTTACAATAAGTATCAAAACTGCTGCAGATCAGTACTTTTCATAACTTGGCATGGCTAAAACAACATTGATGAGCTAAATCCATGGGAGAGCCTTGCTTATCTGACACTTACACAGCAGTATCAGCCATGGAGTGGCAAGGAGGGCTCAACATCTGCCGCAGTGGCAGACATCTGTAGAATATAGACAAGGTATTCAAATTATGAATGAAATTGTGTGACCAGTTGTAGCAAGTATAAATAAATAAAAATAAACAAAACGTACATCAGTCCCTCTATTCTATTCTATAAACACTCACATAAGATATAAAATTTTGCAAATACTACCACAGGGTAACAATGACAATAATAAAATTGCATTTACCTTAAGTAGACAATGAGGAAAACTCCGGAATATGTCGTTCAGTTTGGTGGTGCTGGCAGCTCACAGTCGGGGCGAAGAAAATGTCTTCTTGAACTCTTTCTCCTTTTCAGTTTAATATTTCTGTACACCTTTACTTCTGAATACACTTGATCCGTTGTTATTTTGCTCAGATGGGGGAAAAAATCATGATGCGTCTTGGTTTTGCTCTGAGGAGTTATGAGCGGTCTCAGCGTTGCACACGTGACTAGACTTAAAAAATACTGTTTTATACCGTAAAATTAAACAGTAGTTTGCGGTTAATAATTTGTTCTGCAAAGGTGTCATCATTCACAGTATTCAACTGTATTTACGAAAAACGGTACCTTACTGTTGGAAAATTCCTGTATTTTTACAGCTATTTTTTTACAGTGTGGGAATATCTGAGAATATCTTAGATGGACATCTTTTTATAGGCTTTTTATATTTTAAATGTGCGGTTCAACAAGCCAGCATACAGTAGCTAAACTATGACTAAAACTTACCTTAAAACTTAAAAAAAAGATACCTTTCATATAGATGGTCATCAGTAAAAGCCAGAGGATTGTGTCAGTCCCTAAAAGTTCTTTCCTGCTGAAGTGCCTTCCTTATTATTTACACTCCTATCCCCAAGGGGTTCTACCAAATATTACAAACACTCAATGGTTAACTGTGATGCATCAGATTTATGTCACTTTGTACACAGATGATTAATTCAATTACCACTTATACATCATTGATGTATGGTTTGTTAGGATCAGACAATATTTGGCCGAGATACAACTATTTGAAAATCTAGAATCTGAGGGTGCAAAAAAAGTCAAAATACTGAGAAAATCGCCTTTAAAGTTGTCCAAATGAAATTCTTAGCCATGCATATTACTAATCAAAAATTTTTGATAAATTTACAAAATATCTTCATGGAACATGATCTTTACTTAATATCCTAATGATTTTTGGCATAAAAGAAAAATCAATAATTTTGACCCATACAATGTATTTTTGGCTGTTGCTACAAATATACCCCGAGACTGGTTTTGTGGTCCAGGGTCACATATACACTCCAAAGTGGCTGACCAGGTTGTAACAGTTTGTAACAGTTAAAACACTGCGCAGCAAGTAATCTTGCACCAACAAGTCCAAGTTTGGGTCTCTGCAAGTCGGTTGCAAGAACAATTGGTTGCAAAAACCGCCTGTTGTACATAAAGGTGGGCCATACACTTAAACGCTATAGGCCAAGACATTTAAAGGAAGTAATAAATCCAACATAGATGTTGGCTGCGTCTGAAAGCTTAGGCTACTGACTTGTTGCCATGCTGCCTTATCAGCCAATGACTTTGTGCACAAAGGCACCTCACAAAACTGATTTTGGAAAGGCTTCTGAGGCAGCATAAGGGTTTAATGATCTACAACATAGAATGAGATTTGGTAATAAGTGAATATTTAATTTTTTATTTAAAAAATACATTTTTCCATTTTTTCCAATTTTTCTCATTAGAAATATCAAAAGTGGAAAAAAAGTTGGCCAGAAGCATACATTTTACACACAAACTGATCAACAGCCGCACCTTTCAGCCAATACAGCTGTAAATACAGTCACTGTTTTTGTCTCACTGTAATGTGTCTGTCAACAACAATAAAATAATTATTAAAGCAGCAAGATGAAGATGCAAATGGAATATGAAAAATATGCTAATTAAACTTGAACTGTTTAAAAATCTAAACAATAATATACAGTAGGCTGTATATTATTGTTTAGATTTTATACGATAGCCTATATCATATGTACATATATACATATATCATAAAAATGCCATGAAGATATTGTCACAGTGTCGAAGAAAAATTAATTTTGGTTGATTTTGCATGATTCTATATGCTTGTGAAACATTATGTAGTGCATGCTTTACTTAGAACTGCTGTGTAGTCAAAGTGAGATATGGTTTGGGGCCTAAAGAATAAGATGTATGGTGACAAGGGGTCCGTACAGGCCTAAACTGAGTTGAGGGGGACAACTAGAGGGGGGACCCAAAGGTGCCTGTCCATGACCTAGAGGGGCCCTAAATATAAGGGACAGAGCTTTAGAAGTATGATATAGTGAAGTTTTTTTTTACTTTTTTGCCGTGTGTGGAAAAGTACAGTTGTTAAGAGTTTGTAACCTTGAAGGCCGAGGAAAGAGATACAAGGTGCAGGGAACCCTCCCTTCTTTGTCACACTCTGCAGCGACTTGTGTTTCTGTATGACTGTCTGACCTTCTTTGCAAAGAATAAAACCTTTGAAAGACAACTGAGTGAGTTTGTCTCTTACATGGCGATTATTTAATTTGCCACGACACACGGCAACTGTCACGAATCCGGTCTGTGGCCTTCCGCCTGATAGCCTCCAGAGGTCGCCCTTCTGTCATATTGACTCTCACATTGCACAGACTGTTTCACATTACCCTGGACTACGTTTCCCAGCAGCCATTTCATTAATCACACGCTCACACCTGAGACCAATCACACAATCACACACCCTACATAAACCATGGACGTTGCGTATATCACTCTTCTAGCGATAGCTACAGTATGGAGCCATTACTCTTGTAATACCTGTCTGCCATTGTTTGACTCTTGCCTTTTGTGACCTTGTCTTTGAATAAAGCCTGCAAATGGATCCGCACTTCTCATGTCTCGTCGGTCTCGTAACAACAACTAGCTAAAGGTTATTGAAATGTTCAAATAAACATCTGTTTGGTATCTGCACGGGGAAGTCGTGGCCTAATGGCTAGAGAGTTGGGCTAGTAACCTGAAGGTTGCCGGTTCGATTCTCACACCGGCAGGAATTGAAGGTGGGGATTGTGAATGAACAGCACTCTCTCTGCCTTCGATACCATGACTGAGGTGCCCTTGAGCAAGGCACCGAACCCCCAATTGCTCCCCGGGCGCTGGAGCAATGGCTGCCCACTGCTCCAGGTGCGTTTGTTCACTATTCACTGCTGTGTGTGTGCACTTGGATGGGTTAAATGCAGAGCACCAATTTCGAGTATGGGTCACCATACTTGACAATACATCACGACTTTCACTTTCCTTGTTTCCAGTCCTAGTTTCTAGACCTAGTTCTATTCTAGTCATTTCGTGTTGCCTTATTGTCTGTTTCCTGATCTTCTGCCTGTGTATCTTGGATTAACCCTTTGCCTGCTGTTTCCGACTCTGTTTACACCTCACCTGGACTATTGCTCGTGTTATTGGATTGCCCCCCATGTCAAGCCCTCTGGATATTGTTTGCCGATCGAAGACCTACGCTAGCCCTAGGATTATTCTTGTCTTGCCTGTGTTATACCTGTCTGCCATTGTTTGACTCTTGCCTTTTGTGACCTTGTCTTTGAATAAAGCCTGCAAATGGATCCGCACGTCTCATGTCTCGTCGGTCTCGTAACAACAACTAGCTAAAGGTTATTGAAATGTTCAAATAAACATCTGTTTGATGTCATGGTATCTGCATATTTTCAGTGATAATTCAGCAGTGACAGTTGTGCAAGACTACAAACATCAGTTAGTGAGTAGTGAAGAGGACTTCTATGTCACAAAGACCAAACCACAAACTATCCTAAAATGGCTGTTGCCAGCAGTTTGGTTTGGGTTATCCCAACTCCAGATTTTCCTTTGATTATATCTTATATTAACCAGTTAGGCAAGAAGTAACAACTGTTCTTGCATCCAGTTTGGTTTTCTCTTATGTTTGCATATCCGCTAATTGTTTATTAGAAGCATACATGTAAGAGGCTAACAATTAGCTAAACATACTTGTTTAATTAGTGACTCTTAGCCTGCATTTTAAAATATTTATTTGAATGTAGCAAATTAACATTTTTATTATTTTAATATGTCAACATAATATTGCGCTTTACAATATTTCTATGAATAAATCTCTGACAGAGACTATCATCCAATCACTGTGTGCATAGTTAGTAAGCATGCTGACATTATCCATAGCAACAAGGTCAACCCCACCCTTATTCTTAGCTTAAACCTCTCTCTATTCCTTAGTAAAAGTTTGTCTCAGTAGCTTTGTGAATAAGTTTTAAGAGAAAATTCTTAGACAAAAACTTTTACTGCTATTTAGGAGAACTCTTAGTGGTAAGATAAAATGTTTTGTGAATACAACTACTCCAGGCATAACTGCAAGCAACAGTCCCTCTATTGTTCTCTGAAAGATTTGCCAAATGGCAGATGATTATATGATTATGATTATTTGTGTGTATTCACTGTCAGGCATTTTTGGAGTTGTTGGCATGCATGAATTGCATCTAGTTTAGTAAACTGTTTTTCTCCCTCAATCAAAGCAAAGAAAAAAAAAAAATTTCCATAGTTTACAAGTCTGTCATCAACATATTTTTTAACACATAAGTTTCCACACATGCTAAAGTGCTCCCCCTCAGTAGAAATCGCGTTTCCTCCGTCATTGGGCCCTTAGAATCGTCCTAACCCCCCCCCTTTCTTAAAGACAACCCAGAAATCCTTTTTGCCAATTCGTTTAAAACTGGAGAATTCTGAAATCTCATTTTCTTCACTGATCATCCCAACATCTGGCATAAAGCCATCATCAACCATTACCCCTCTGTAAAGAAAGAGGGCATCTGTAATGGCTGGAAAGTGAAAATCAGAGAACCATGCGACCCCACCAACACAATGATAACTGTGAACATATATAAAAATGGCACAGTCATGGTACAGAGAAATCTGAAAACATTCCAGACTGACAACAGTGCAATAATGAAACAAGAGAAAGCCTTATTATCTGAATGTCTATAATCTGAGCAGAATATACAGAGCAGTAGCCCAGATCTCAAGCCCACCCTGCAGAGAGCCCTGCCCAGGACCCCTCATCCCCCCTTCTCAAATCTATACCTGTACTGCAGGAGCACTTCACAAGACTGGAGATGGAGGTGATGCAGCTCAGAGAAATTGTATTCAAACAGGAGCATCACACTGAACTCCAGCAAAACTCAAAGCACATCACACAGAGACTGTCAGCCCTCACACAGCAAGTCAAAAGTTTACAAACAGAGAAAGACAGCTATCAGAAAGAGCTGACCACACTGAGACTCCAGCTACAGGACAGAGAGCATCTCACACTAGAGATGAGGCAGCAGCTTAGACAGTTACAGGAGGAGAGAGAGCAGCAGCACAGTGAGATCCAGGCCCTGAAAGAGCAGGTGAGAGAGCTGCTCCTGACCAGACAAGAACCAGAGCAGACCCACAGAGCTCAAATACTGGCCTCCATCCCAGAGACATCCGCCACAGTCAGCCAGCACCCAGAGAGACCCGACCCAGACAGCTCACAGTCATCACAGCGCCTCATGTCAAGTGCCCCAGCAGCACCCATCTGACAGCTGCCTAGCACCAACCAGCACAGAACAACCATAAATAGCCCTGCTCATTGATTCAACTGGGAAATTCATTGACATAAAGAAACTATTCCCCTGACACAAAGCTGTTAAACGCTGGTGTCCCAACACTGATAAAGCCCTGGAGCTTCTGACCGAATCTCAGCTGGGTCATCCCAGCCACATTATCATCCACATGGGCACCAATGATCTGTGGAGTCAACAGGACAGAGTGTCCGATTCCCTCAGAGCTGTTGTGGAAAGAGCAAGACACAGTTTCCCCAACTCAACATCTCCAGACATTGTGCCCTTGTGCCTAAAGTCTACTTGGCACACCACCCAGACCTGGACACTGACTGTCTGTACGATCATGTCCACCTATATAAAAATTTAATACATATCCTGGCAAAAAGACTTAAAGACATCACTCTAAACAGGACCAACCAGACAAGCCCCAGGTGGAGCAGAACCAGCCCTAACCCAGCCAAATCAGCAAGACACGCCTCAAGAAACAACATCCAACACAGCACTTCATCTAGAGCCCCATCCAGAGCTTCAGCGCCCAGAGAGGAGCCACACAGACAGAGACTGCTCTACAAAAGCCCCACAGCTCCTCCACCGCTGACCCCACCCAAGCCGGAGAGGCAGAGCTACGCCCAGGCCGTCAGTGGAGGAGTAAACCCGGCCAGAGCTGAGCTTCACAGCGTCCAACACATGCTGAGTATCATCTGCTCTCACCTACTAACACACAGTGGACAGAGAATTGGAATTGGAAAACATTCAGATTCAAATTAGTTGATGTTCCACATTACTTACATTATCTGTATTTTACTGCTGCATCCAATCTGTTATGTTTTTGCTCTTTTTGTGTCTTTCTCTTTTTCTCAAAATGGCAAACAAACTCTATAGATTATCTTTCTTTTGTGATGAAATCACTTAGCATCTCCTTGTGGAATATTCAAGGTCTGAAATCCTCAGTCTTTGGCTTGAAGAGTAAAAATCCAGACTTTATGAGAGAAATTCATGACTTAGATGTCATCATTTTACAAGAAACCTGGTGTAGAGGGGATGGGTCCACTGGCTGTCCCTCAGGATATAGAGAAATTATATTATCTTCAGTCAAACTCAAATCCACCATACCGGGATGATAATCTGGACTAAATCTGAACTGTCCATAGATTTAGTCAAAAGAGAACAGTACCACCTGTGGCTGAAAATCAAAAAAGGCATCATATCAACATCTCAGCCCATCTTACTGTGTGCCATATACATACCACCCCTCGAGTCTCCCTATTTCCAATAAGAAACTTTTCAAAACATAGAGCAAGAAATCAGCCATTTCCAGGCCCAAGGAAATGTGCTGCTTATGCGTGACTTCAATTCTAGAACCGGTGAAAAATTAGATTTCATAGAATCACAAGGCACCAGATTCATTACTGGCAATAACACATTTTTCCCTTCCCACCCCCCCAGACAGAACTGTGATCTGGCAGTGAACTCTCACGGAAGGCAGCTGCTGCAGCTCTGTCAAAATCTGGCTCTTTACATCGTCAGTGGAAGACTACAAGGCGACTCACTCGGTCACTTCACCTACAGCCCAGTTCTTGGTAGCAGCACAGTAGATTATGCAATCACAGATCTCCATCTTTCCTCTTTGAGAGCTTTCACAGTCAAACCCTTGAAACCTTTCTCAGACCACAGCCAAATCACCCTCTTCATAAAGCAATCTGAAACATTACCTAAACCAATTAGGACACCATATCAAAGGCACAAAATTATGTCATTCAAACGGACAGAAAACAGTACTACTAATTACATTAATGCTATTGAATCTTCAGAAATACAGTCCCTCTTACATTCTTTCCAAATACAGGAATACCCTAAAAATCAATTCGGCATCAATCAAGCAGTGAAATATATAAATTACATATTCTACAAGACAGCTAGGCCTGTCGTAATAATCAATATATCGACTTATCGCGCAATATATGTACATGACCTCAATAATTTTTGGTGACGCAATATATTGCCCATTATATTTACTTAAAAATTAATGTCACCATGTTTTGTACATTCCACTTGCACCTTTGTCTTTTGCAGCTTCTTGTACAAAACGTAGTGTAGTCATGAGTTGCTAGTTCAAATTTAAAAAATGCTTCTACAAAAAAGTTTCATCTGCAGATATGGTCTTGTTTAGGGATCTGTGCCTTTGTGCATACTGATATATGACTGCTAAGTAGTGATTGTGTTTTTTAGCAATAGTGTGCACCCTTAATTTACAGAGAAAAGAAGGTCAGGGAAAAATCTGTAGATGGAAAAATCTCCAAACAAGTTCTTTGTGCAGTTTTCTTTTTGTTACTTTGCACCTTTTGTTAGAAAATGTTTATTTACTATTTATTCAAGTTTTTTTAAGGTATCTAATATTTTGATACTTAATTTCCATGATCTAAATATTCTTAAAAATTAAAAGTTTGTTGTCATTTGGAAGTGTGTAGGCCTTCTTGCATTATTATGCTGTTACATTATGACTATATATTCAATGGCATAAAATGGTCTTTAAAATGACAATAATATCGCTTATCGCAATTATTTCTGGGGTGATATATCGCACAACAAAAAGTTGTTATCGTGACAGGCCTAAAGACAGCACAAAGAAGTGATATGACAATTCTAAAACCAAAGAAAAAGAAATTGGACACTGACAGATGGTTTGATTCAGACTGTAAGGCTCTGAGAAAAAACCTCAGAAATTTATCCAACCAAAAACACCATCAACCAGAAAACCAGGACCTCCGTCTTCTTTACTGCGAGGCACTAAGGCAATACAAAGCCAAAAAAAAAAAAAAAAAAAAAAGACCAATTTCTCTAGGACCAGTTTGAAGAAATCGAAAAACGAAAAATCAATAAATTCAAACAAATTCTGGGATAAATGGAAAGTACTATACAAATCAAATCAAGAAGATCTGGCTATCCAAGATGGAGAGATATGGAAAAATCATTTCCAAGAATTATATAGCTCAACTGAAGTTCAAAACTCTGATCAAAACAAAATAATTAAAAAAACTAGACATCTTGGAAAAATCAATCAAAACAAACCAAAACCCTTTAGATTTCCCCATAACAATGAAATAATTGGAAGTCAAATTACAGGTCCTCGAGCCTGAACGAGATGCTGAAACACACAGAGCAAAGCAAAAGCTGGTCATCCTGATCATCCTGGTCATCCTGAAACTCTTCAGTGATGTTCTGTGTGCAGGGTTCTTCCCTGAGATCTGGAACCTCATCAGCCCCATTTACAAGAACGGAGACAAACTAGACCCCAACAACTACCGAGGCATCTGTGTGAACAGTAACCTGGGGAAGGTTTTCTGTAGCATCTTAAACACAAGACTGTTAGACTTCCTTATGAAACACAATGCCTTGAGTAAATGTCAAATTGGATTCCTCCCAAAATGTCGAACTTCTGATCACATTTTTACACTTTTTTTTTTCATTTTTTTTAAATATAGGCTTTTTTTCTTGTTTCATAGATTTCAAGAAAGCATTTAACTCAATCTGGCATGATGGATTATATCTGAAACTAATTGACAGTGGTATGGTGCGAAATTCTATGATTTGATCAAATCAATGTACACAACCAGTCAATGTGCTGTTAAAATTGGAAACAAAAGAACAGATTTTTTTTTTTTTTTTTCAGAGTCGTGGAGTGAGACAGGGATGCAGCTTAAGCCCCACCCTCTTCAACATTTACATCAATCAATTGGCTAATACACTAGAGCACTCTCCTACTCAAGGTCTCACTCTACATGACACAGAAATTAAGTGTCTTCTTTACGCAGACGACCTGGTTCTCCTGTCGCCCACTAAAGAAGAGTCAACCCCCAAAAAACTAAAGTCATGATCTTCCAGAAACGCTCCAGACCTCAGGGACTAACACACACTTTCACACTATCACACAGAACCATTGAAACCACAAAAACATACACTTACCTCAACAGGTAACTTTACTTTGGCTGTGAATGAGCTCAAAGAGAAAGCTCAAAGGGCTTTCTATGCCATAAAAAGGTCAATTAAAATTGATATTCCAATCCAAATCTGGCTCAATCTTTTCAAAGCAGTAATTGAACCAATTGCATTATATGGCAGTGAGGTGTGAGGTCCATCTATAAAATTTGACTTTGTAAGTTGGGAAAAACATCCAATTCAAACTCTACATCTAGATTTCTGTAAAAGAACACTCAAAGTCCAAAGAAAAACACCAAACAATGGATGCAGGGCAGAATTAGGCCAATACCCTCTCCTTCTAAACATTCAAAAAAAGAGCCCTGAAATTCTGTAAACACTTATATTTAAGTTTTTATTTACCTGTATGTAAGCGCAGTGCAGCGTTAATTGTTCAAATAAGAATAATTATTCTTATTAGGAATAAAACTGCCTCGTTTTTGAACTGTGCAGAGTTGAATAGTTAGGCCCACTACGCTACTGTATTTTAATGTTGGTCATTATGGTGGTACTTTGAGAGGCAAATATTTTCTGAGGTGATACTTGGTATAAAAAGTTTGAGAACCACTGGCCTAGATACTAGATCACTACATTATCAGCAACGAGGTGGTAAAATCGCTGTTTTTGAAGTAATTAATTGTTTGTAGAGAGACACAGCACGCAAGGCCTAATGCACATATCTCTCTGTCATCTGTCATCTCTCTCTTGCTCTCTCTCTCTCTCTCTCTCTGTCTTTCTCTCTCGATCGATCGACAATTAATTGAAATAAATGCTATAATTCATTCGAATAAATGTGATCTTACTGCACTATTTCATCTCTGTGTTTGATTTGAAACGGGTAGAATGCTAGCGCTAACGTGCCATAAATGACGAAAATAAATGTCATTTTTACCCATTCGGTCAAATATTGCGCTGCAAAGAGCGATACTAGTTTTAATTTATATAACTTGGCAAATGACCATGGAATAAGCGGGATAATCCTACCATGCATAAAAGTGTTTTAAATGCACGACATGGAGGCAAAGAACCACCGGATGCGAAGTGGAGCCATTGATTATCCCTTACATAGGCCTATATTTAAAACAAAAAAGAAAACATTTCTTGTGTGTATGTAAGATCGCGGGAAGATTTAGGCCTACTTTTAAATTGTAACATATTGTAACATATTTAGATATATTGTAGGAAATAAAACATTTGGTAATTTAGTAGTTATAGCACAAAATTTAAAATATTAAAGTTTTTCAGAATCCATGAATGACTTTTTATATAATTATACTTTTATCATATTTATGTTTTAAAGTGTCATTAATGTAAAATACAAAATAAACTACTCTATTTAAAAATATTTAAATTTTACAATTTAGTTGAATAATTGAATAACCACTGGTAGACAAAGCAGAATCCCAGAAAAAGAGATTCTTCTGAAATCAGAATCAGAAAGAGCTTTATTGCCAAGTTTGCTTGCGCATACAAGTAATTTGTTTTAGTGATATAAGCTTCCAGTACACAGAGACAACAACACACAGACAATAAAAATAAGATGAGAATAAAAAATACAAATATGTAAATATAAATAGACAAAAATTTAAAAATAAATAAATTATATGCAGAGTTGATAGAACGGAATAGAATAGAATGAGATGCAGGGATGTGCTCGGATGGAGGTGGTAACAAATACATATAAGGTTACTGCACATTTTTGAAATGTTATCCAAGAAAGGCAAAATGAGACTTATTTTTTAGGCCTATTGTATTGTACCACTATAATACTATATTAGGACAATGCAGAATCGACAGAAAAGAAAACGGGGGAGCATTAGGCCTAGGGCACGGACCCATGACTAACATTTTTCACAAACATTTTTCATTACTCATCCAGCTCGAAAACACTGACGTTTATTTTGACATGTCGTTGAGCAACAGTAATCCTGCACGCCTGTGTTGTTATACGAGCGCGTGTAATCATCCAGGGACTTTTACTCGACACTTGTAAGCAGGGTAGCATTATAAAGCAGTCTTGCAGAAGCGCATTGGTTTTATGTCGATTTTATGGTTGTGCGAGCATGTGCAGTGAGATGGAGGCGCTGCTGAAGAGAGAGCTGGGCACTTCTCTTCTGAAGAGCTCTGGTCATTCAGGAGGAGGATGGATCAGTGAAGGCCAGAGCTTTGACACGGACAATGGCAGAGTGTTCGTCAAGATCAACCACAAGAATGAGGTGAGCACATATACGCTTGAACTTAACTTTTGTACTTTTTTTGTTATTTCTGCATGATCTGTCAATTACTGATTGAAAGTATAATGATCTGTTGTACATTATGCAATGTCATTTTCTATATATTACTTGAAAGTACATAAATTAATGATTTGTTGAGGATTATATCATATACTTGTATATGATTGTAATATGCATTATCAGTTGATAATCAAAGTGTCAATCTTTCATTCTGTAACTATTTGAAAGTACAAATCATTGACTTTTTTCTAATCTTTCTCTCTATGTAGGCTAGGAGGATGTTTGATGGAGAGATGGTGAGCTTGGAAGCGATCCTGTGTACAAACACAGTGAAACTACCCAGGCCTGTGAAAGTCTTGGACCTTGAGAGAAGTGGAGCTCTTCTCATAATGGAACACGTGGATATGAGGAGCTTAAATAAGTATGACTCAAAATCATGTGAACCCATCATAACAGGAGTAAGAATTTGGTCAGTATTCCGTTAGCATGTTGGCATGTGCTCTTTTTATCATATTTAATGTTTATGTAGATACTCATCAAAACTGGGGGAACAACTAGCTGACCTACATCTTTACAACAAAAGACAGATAGAGAAACAAAACAAGGAACAGCAGACTGTTAGTAATGTTCTTTATAGATATTGCATTGATGGATACTTTTTGGTTACATTTATTATTTATTAGAGTTTCTGTGTTTACAAAGGAAAAGGATCAGGAACATCTGAAGTTCAAATAACCAACAAGTTTTGGTTTCACGTGGCTACCTGCTGTGGTTATATCCCTCAGGTCAGCATTACTAGGGTGTCTGATCATAACAACAATTGGGGTGGTTCATATTTAAATGTACGAGAGGTTTTTATCTCTCCTTTGGTTTTCAGGTAAATGATTGGCAGGATGATTGGGTGTCTTTTTTCGCTCAGCAAAGACTGCAGCACCAGCTCAGCTTGGTGGAACAGTCGTATGGAGACAGAGACGCCAGGGAATTGTGGGCCAAACTCCCAAGTAAACCAATCTGCTCAAATTTTTACTTCAACATAATAACACTCAAATGCATAAAGATACTGTCTCTAGTTTTCAGATGGAATAAACATGAGTAAAGCCATATATTCTTTTAAACATTAATATACAGTAATGTAATAACATAAAGATTATATTAATGCTTTAAGGCAACATGAAATCTAAATATTGACTTCTGCAATACATGTTCATTGTTTTATTGAGAATAATTCATTACCGCAAGTTATTCTAAAAAATTTGGCTTATGTGAAATGAAGTGTAAAAGTACACAAAATAAATTCACAATTTGATATTTATCCATAATGTTTATCCAAAACTTGCTAAAAATATTCAGAAGAAAACAAAAAATCCACATTATCCATTGACTAAAAAAAAAAAAAAAAAAAAAAGGAAATGTATTATAAAGCATTATTATTTATTTATTTATTTATTTTTAATTATAACACTAGACTTGGTCATAAAACTTCAATCATTAGCTTGTCGTTCATTGAATAAATTTAAGGGACAGATCACACAGAAATGAAAAATCTGTTATCATTTACTCCCCCTCATGTCATTCCAAACTTCAATTACTGGCTTTCTGCTGTGGAAACGTAAAAATATATTTTGAAGAATGTTGGTAACCAAACAGTTTCAATTCCTAATGACTTGCGAGTGTATGGACTAAACTTTCAATGTAAATTCATTGGGAACAAATGGGAACTGTTTTGTTGCCAACATTCTTCAAAATATCTTCATTGTTTCACAGAAGAAAGAATTGCATACAGGTTTGAATCAACATCAGGGTGAGTAAATAATGACAGAATTTTCATTTTTGGGTGCACTATAAATTTTATTTAATGACAAGCTAACGATGCAGTCTCTAAGCCCACATACAGTGCTGCATATGTATTTCAGACAATCTCTTTGTTTAGCTGAAGACCCCTCAGCTGTTTACACACACAGAGGTGGTTCCAGCTCTGCTGCATGGAGATCTCTGGGGAGGAAATGTGGCTGAATGTTCTGAGGGTCCCATCATCTTTGACCCAGCATTGTTTTATGGCCATTCAGAGTTCGAGCTGGCTATAGCCGGCATGTTTGGTGGTTTTGGGGGTTTGTTTTACAATGCTTACCATGAAAAAATTCCCAAGGCCGCTGACTTTGCAAAGAGGCAACAACTATACCAGCTGTTCCATTATCTGAACCACTGGAATCATTTTGGTGGTGGCTACAGGGGTTCTTCTCTACGGATCATGAAGGATCTAACAAAGTAGATGCACCCTGATTTATTAAAATATCCCCTTCAAATCGTCATTAATGAAGGTGGAAGTTAAACCAATTAAGTCACACACTTTTTTGCATGACCAAGTGAACTTGATCCAGCTTTACCAGTCTAATGGAAATGCACTGACAAGATGAAAGTCTGATGTCTTAAAGTAATTTACACAGATTAAAAATGTTTTATATGTTAGATATATTTTAAAGGATAAATCTGTGAAAGTATGCTTCCAAACAATGGCCAGTTAACAAGTTGGTTAAAATAGATCATTCCTTTTTTTTGTGAATTGCACTTTAACTTGATTACATGAATATGCTCTTGAAGAGAGCCTCATTTACAAGACTTGATTTAAAATCTGTGCACTAAGTAGCATCATATGATAAGTTGCGTTTCATACAGTATTACTAATTATTATTAACGGACTGTTGATTTGGAATATCTTATTAAAAGAGCTACAGAGCTTGTTGTACTGTAAACTTTCAGCTTGCACATACATAAAAGATGTTTGGACATTGAAATAAAACTTTAAAACAACTTTGTGTTAGTGTGTTATTGATTTTATGTAGTGGTTAATGCTCCTTACCTCCATTACCAGACACTAAATTTTGGTTTGGAACATGGGTGGGTTTATACCAATGTAAATAAATAAACAAAAAAGTGTGTGTGTGTGTGTTTGTGTGTGTGTTTGTGACATATGAGGACACAAATTTGTATAATGACATGGGTATAACATAGGTATTACAAGGAGAAGGTGATTTAAGAGGACATTACCCCATGTCCCCATATTTCAAAAGGCTTATAAATCATACAGAATGAGTTTTTTTGAGAAACTAAAATGCACAAAGTTTCCTGTAAGGGGTAGGTTTAAGGTTGGTGTAGGGCGATAGAAATACGGTTTGTACAGTATAAAAACCATTACGCCTATGGAGAGTCCCCACAATTCACAAAAACAAATGTGTGTAGATAGATAGATCTTCGTCAATGAGTGCATTGATGACTTTTTAATATTGGTAGGCTCTTTTAGTTATTGTTTTTTTTTAGTATATATTAACTACGATATTGTGGTAAAAACAAAATTGTATGAAAGGGAATATAAGCTTTAAGACATTTACGAGACATTTCTTTCACGTTGTAAAGACTCTTAACTTGAGGTGGAAACGCGTTTTGGATTTCTTCTGATCCTCTCGACTTGCCGTAGCAGTGCGTGACAGGAGCGGTGCGATCATAATAATACGCAGTCTGCATTATACTTCTTTCAGATTATGTCATATGTAAGACGGCTTGTCAGTCTCTTGAAGAAGACAGCGAGTTGCTTTTAATGTATGTTTTCCAGTGTGCTGCAAAGAGTAGAGTGTGAAGAGAAGTGAGTGCGTCATTGTGAGCGGTAGCGGCTTCAGCTCGACTGACAGATCTTCTCCAGACAAACAAACAAACACGTTTAGCGCACTTTTCATCTGATCAGCCAGAGACATCGCTGACATTTCAGAGGCGGCTGATATTATCTGGGATGGAGGGTGTGTGTAACGTTAATGTAGAGGAGCCAGAGCTGGTGGCTCAGACGTGTGTGCTGTCTCAGTTCAGCGAGAGCGACGAGACTCGAGCTCTCATCAGCAGTCTGCCCGACATTCATCACGACACGGTCAGCACAGAGGCCAGCATCGAGAAGTTTCTGGGTAAGACTGTCTATCTATCTATCTATCTATCTATCTATCTGTCTATCTGTGTAATAGATGTTCTGCGTGATAATTGTTAGGCCACGCCCCCGTTGCGTCATTGTACGTGAGTGAGGCTTTTACAACAAACTGCGTTGATGCTCCGAAGCTTTTGATACAGTGCTCTACTCCGTCATCTGGTGCTCAATAAAAATACTTCTATCAAAACTGTATCATTTAGATCAGGGCTATTCAATTAGATTCATTTGAGGGCCGGATTATCGAACTGAAAATATGAAGGGGGCCATGGGGGTGGGGGCCGTACCGATCGCTTTCTGGGGGGGGGGGGGGGGGGGCTATAAAATTAGAAATTAAAATTTAAATGCATGTTTAGCAGTAAAATAAACTAATATTACCAACACCAACATCTAGGTTAACATTAGTGCTGTCTATCAATCAATTAAAAAAAAAATATATTTTTCTGTAATTAATCATATAATTCTATAATTATAGAATTCTATAATTAATCGCATATTTACATATATTGATATCGTCATAATTTTACATTGAACCTCCAAATGAATGTAGAAACAACATAAAGATAGTATATTTTAAATATGTGTTTAATGGCATCTTTTTATCAAGTAGCCTATTATTAATGTAGTATTGATTCCAATACTGATACTAGTCTCTCTATTAAATGCATTTTACCTATTAATTATAGCCATTCAACACCACAGTATAATTAAGAGCCATTATTTTTTAACATGTAATAGGCTCTGAAATATATAACAACTTTTAATTTAAGTGATTTTAAAACAATCTTCACATAAACTATAAATTGTATATGCATAAACTAAATAGATTATTCTTTATTCAAGCTACAGAAGTTAATCAGCGACTAGAGCAGTCAGTGACGATTTCTGTTTTTCTTTTATTCTTTGATTTCCATCAGAGACAGACTTCAGCAGATTTCACTTTAAATCACCACTGTCTCTTTAAAACCTGATGCAGACGACACAGAACTGACACAAATTCGATTCTCCCAACTCTTTACGGTCATTTAAGACTTTATAACTCATTTAAGATATTACTCATTTAAGAAATCGTTTATGAGGTAACTCGCCAAAACCGCGCATTTGTCATAATTGTGTGTGTTTTTGTCTGTTGAAGCGCTAAGTTACTGGTGCTCTGTCTGAAGCGGCTCAGTTTTATGCGTACAGCCGAACGCGCAGCCTTTCAACTTCATTTGATAATACTTTTCGTCCAGTGTTTGCGCAATTTCTCGCCAGAAGTTATGACCGATAACACTGTCTTTATACTCGGTTAAACTAGAGTTGTGGATATCTCATAACTCCCTCATACGAGCGTTTGTCAACGCTGCCGTCTATTTATGTTGCGATCTCCGGTAGATTGTTGTTGTTCTTGCGTCTCTTTCTTTTATTTTTCGGCTGGCCCGGGCCAGTGTTGCCACCTTGTGGACAAACTAATTAGTGCAATAACAATTCAAAGTCAAAGTCAAAGTCTGCTTTATTGTCAATTCTGCCACATGTACAGCACATACATACAGAGAATTGAAATTGCGTGACTCTCAGACCCATGGTGCATACAGTTAACAATAAAACACTAACAGTAGACGTAGAATGCAAATAAATACAGTTTAAAATATAAAAACAAACTATACAGATATACAAATAAGGACATTGTAGAAAAGAGTTAGATTAAGTGGCATAAGGCACATGGCAGATGAAATGCAAATCGGTTAAATAAACAAAACTAAACAAAACAAAACTGTGCAGATATGAGTGTAGTGCAAAAAGAGCTTAACAAAACGAAAACTGTGCAGATATAAAGAGTGTAGTGCAAAAATAGCTTATCAATTCAGGCCATATGTGCGACCTGCATGTACTTCTCCCTCGGGCCGGATGAAGATGATTGGCGGGCCGCCAATTGAATAGCCCTGATTTAGATGTTTTGTTCATTGGGATGTCATTGTGAGATTTAATTGTCTATTTAATATGCATATGTGTAATTACAGGGTGGCCGCGGGTCCTTAAAAAGTCTTAAAATGTCTTAAATAAAATTTTCCTAATAAAAGGCCTTATAATGTCTTAAATTCAGATTCGATGGGTCTTAAATATTTTCGGTCCCAATTCCGCAAAAATTTCTCCAGTCTGACGGACCTGTGACTGTTTACAATCATTGGACAGACAGATTTTTCCCCCGCTGTAATTACTGCATGCTACAGTTAGCTGACCAGCTTCCTAGATAGTGTAAAATGGGTTAAATGAAGTTTACTGAAAAATGGCTTGAGAATTTTACTTGCCCGACCGGACAAATAGCCTATGTGACCAAAAAATAAATAAAAAAAACAGTGAAGCATCGAAACGCAAGAATGATTCTTCTGATTTTATTACATTCAACGTAAACAGCGATTGATAATGGATAGTGTATTTCTGGCATCAAGGTCGCGCAGTTTAGGCTCGCGCTGCCTGTTTCTTTGTAAGAGACTTTTATGGAGAAATCAAATCAATGACTATGAAATGAGCAAAAGAGCTGAACGGGACACATAAAGAAACTCACAGAAGAAACATACTGAGGTAAAATTTCAGAATGTTGAGTTTTTTATTTATAACTTAATGTAGTTAAGCAACATACCACGACAAGGCAGCTAATCTCCAAGCAACACACAGGTGTTTTTAACTGAATGATTCAGCAAACGGTTGAATGAATGACTCAATAATGACTCACTCATTAAGTGACTTACCGCCACCTACTGGCGGGGTTAGTATGTTTAAAAGTGTGTTGTTTGTATGTATTTGTTTGTAAAAGTATGTATTTTCTATGTTATGTGTTGCTATGTTGTTTCTATGTGTCTTTGCCGTATCATGATATGCAGCTGCATTCATCTTGTTTCATTTTGTTTTTGGACTGGGCAAATGTCTACTGTCCAACTTAATTGATTATTTGTGCTGACTGTTTGTGACTGTCCATTGTGTTCCTGCTTTGGTAAAGCGTCCCTGAGCCTGGGAAAGGCGTTATATAAATTAAACATAATATTATTATTATTATTATTATTATTATGTATCCCCCCCCCAACTTTTCTTATTTGTATATTCAAAATTGCATTTCAAAGATTAATCTCACAACATTATTTGTTGCAGTTGTAATTGTGCAATGTAAATTAATTTGTTTGATAACAGCCTAGTGTAAATTAAATCTATTGATCAATTGTAAGAATTTGACATGAAATATGATGCATACATTTAATAAGGTTTAAAAAATTGCCTAAATAACATCTTGAGGTTAATATAAAAAATATGCAGATAAATGTAAAAGCTAATAGAACACAGATAAAATATTGATTCAGAATAAATTGTTTACATTACTAGAAATCTCGGTCTTGTGGTGCTTTTGTGGGGATATTTTGTATGGGATATTGTCTGCTGTTGTGAAAAGTTTGCTGTATATCATAATAATAAATAGTATTTTTGACAGCAATATATGTTTTACATTAAAAAAAATAAATTTTACATTATACGTATGTAAAATAATGTGATTTCCATCAGAGGTCTTAAATTTCATATAAGGTGGCATTAAAAAGGTCTTAAAAAGTCTTAAATTTAACTTGTTCATATCTGTAGACACCCAGAATTAGCAAGGCGACGTGTGTGTACAGCGATTTAAGTTTCCAGAATTTATTGTATTTAGCACAATACAATGACAATAAAGACTTTATGTTCTTATGTTCAATAGATTTAATTTATATAACGCCTTTCTTAGGGGAAGTCGTGGCCTAATGGTTAGGGAGTTGGGCTTGTAACCTGAAGGAATTGAAGAATGGATTGTGAATGAACAGCACTCTCTCTGCCTTCGATACCATGACTGAGGTGCCCTTGAGCAAGGCACCGAACCCCCAATTGCTCCCCGGGCGCTGAAGCAATGGCTGCCCACTGCTCCGGGTGTGTGTTCACGGTGTGTGTGTGCGTGTTTGTTCACTGTTCACTGTTCACTGCTCTGTGTGTGCACTTGGATGGGTTAAATGCAGAGCACCAATTTCAAGTATGGGTCACCATACTTGACAATAAGTCACGACTTTCACTTTCTTCATTTTTACTTGCATCAAACTTGTCTTTTCACATTCTAAATAGAACGTTTAATATGGTGGCAATGCAGTTTGGCCGTGTAGATGAGTACAAGGAATCGAAAGAAGATTTTGAATCCCACATGGTACGATTCGAACAGTGGCTGCTGGCGAACGACATTGCAAATGAGAAAAAGGTTAACGTTGTCGGAGCAGATACATATGGACTGTTAAAGAATCTCGTCACACCTACAAAGCCCAGCGAAATGTCATATAACGAGTTGCTAGCGCATTATAGACTGCAACCACTAGTGATCACGGAGCGTTTTAAGTTTCAGAAACACAACCAAACGGAAGGCGAATCAGTGGCGGATTACATCGTGGCATTGAGACAGCTATCAGTGAGCTGTGAATTTGGACAGTATTTGAATCGATGCAACGCAAATTGCTGAGTCGTCGTAGTCGTCTTCTGGTGTTTTATGGCGGTTTGGCAAACCAACGAAAAAGGATGCATTACCGCCACCTACTGATCTTGAGTGTGGAGTGTACATCGTTTAAGAAGAACAAACAAAAAATTTAATAAAAATAAATAAACCAACAGATTCTAAATTGCTGAGTCAAAAGGATCTGACGTTCCGCCGGGCTCGTTGGAGCTGGCCTCAAGAAACACGCTGGAAAATGCGGGTAAGACAAAGGATTTACAATCGGTGAATGCTGTGAATGAAGCAAAACTTTTTCAAAGGAGAGGAAAAGGGAAGTTTAAAGGGAGAGATGATTCTGAAAAAGGAAAATACCAGAAGAGAGAACAGAGACAAGAAGAAAGCTATAAATGCTACAGATGTGCTGGGAAACATTCTGCTAGAGACTGCAGGTTCAAAAATGAGTCATGATTGTAACAAAATCGGACACATTGCTAGAGCCTGTAGAAATTAGAGAGCAGCTGGACAGACACAGTATGTGGAAGCAGAGTTTTGTAATGAAAGAAAAGAGGACGAATCAGAGTTATTTGGTGTATATACAATATACGCAACCTCAAATGGAAAGAAAGGAATTGTGGTGAATGTGAAATTGGATGGGAAGTGCATGGACATGCAGCTGGACACGGGGGCAGCTGTGTCGTTGATGTCAGAACTGTCATACAAGGAGTTCCTGTCACACTTACCATTAAGCAAAATCAGCACGCAGCTAATTACATATTCAGATGAGAGAATTCCATTGCTGGGATCTGTAGATGTGCCAGTGCAACATGAAAAGCAAAATGTGACACTGCCGTTGGTCATTGTCAAAGGGGAAAGACCAGCCCTGCTGGGCCGGAACTGGCTGGAGAAAATTCAGTTAGATTGGCCAAACATTTTCACTGTGGAAAAAGCTGAAGTGGCCTCTGACCCAGCAGTAAAAGCTGTGTTGAGACGACACACAGAGGTTTTTTCTGACAAGCCGAGTGCAATTAATGATTTTAAAGCAGCTATCCGAGTCCGTCAGGATGCAACACCGATTTTTCAGAAAGGAAAAAGCAGGCATAATATCCAAGATGGATAGAAGTGACTGGGCAGCGCCAATCGTAGTTGTGCCTAAAAGTGACAAGTCGATCCGCATCTGTGGCGACTATAAAGTCACTATAAACCAGAATCTGGAAGAGGAAATGTATCCGCTACCCAACACAGAGGATTTGTTCACTAAGCTGGCAGGCGGAACATTGTTTAGCAAACTGGACTTGACGCATGCCTATCAGCAATTAAAACTGGACCAGCACTCAGAGAAATACCTCAGCATTAATACTCACCGTGGCTTGTACAAGTAACATCGTCTGAGTTATGGAGTGGCCAGTGCTCCTTTTATTTTTCAGACTGTCATGGATCAAATCCTTCAAGGGCTAGATCATGTCACCTGTTTCCTTGATGACATTTTTGTCACTGCCAGCTCAAAAGAGGAGCATATCAGGAGACTGGACGAAGTGCTTACCAGACTGGAGAGGTATGGTCTCAGAGTAAAACTTTCCAAGTGTCAGTTCATGCAAACCACCTTTGAGTATTTGGGGCACCGCGTCGACAAAGAGGGACTTCACCCTGCTGATGAAAAGGTAGCAGCGATTGTTAACGCCCCAAAACCAAATAATGTCATGGAGCTACGGTCTTGTTTGGGCCTCCTGAATTATTATGGTCGGTTCTTGCAAAATGTCTCCCGTCTTTACATAATTTGCTTAAACAGAAGCAACCGTGGAGCTGGACTGCTGCTTGTGATATGGCTTTTGAGGAGGCGAAACAGCTGTTGCTCGGTAGCACAGTGCTGGTGCATTATGATGGTAACCGACCCCTGAAATTAGCATGCGATGCCTCACCTTATGGGGTGGGAGCTGTAATCTCGCACATAATGGACAATGGAGAAGAGCACCCCATAGCATTCGCGTCTCACACGTTAACAGAAACCGAGAAAAAGGATGCTCAAATAGAACACGAAGCCTTGTCCATCATCTATGGGGTGAGAAATTTCCATAAATATATTTACAGACAGAAATTCACACTCATAACTGACCACAAGCCTCTGCTGGCGATTCTCGGACCAAAGGCAGCAATACCAACTTTGGCAGCTCTTCGAATGCAGTGATGGGCATTAGTGTTGATGGCGTATAATTATGACATTGAGTATCGAAATCTATTTATTTATCTATCTATCTATCTATCTATCTATCTATCTATCTATCTATCTATCTATCTATCTATCTGTCTATCTGTTTATATCTGTCTACTTGGCTATTGTTTATTGTAATGCAGAACAGTATGTTGTTGTGTGTTTGTATGCGTTTTATTTTTTATTTTTTTATTTTTGTGCTATATATAAGATGACATGTAAAAAAATGTCAAGCTGTGCTTTGGGTTACTTTTGCAGTTATCATGGATCACTACCAGGAACAGCCACATCTTCTGGATCCTCACTTAGGTAAGTTGAAGTCATGAATGTGATGGACGTGATGAATTTGCTCTGTGATTGAACACTGTCAGTAATGCTGTATTTGTTTTTGTGCAGAGTGGATGCTGAACATGCTCTTGGAGATGATCCGCAATGAGAAGTCTCCACCTCTTCTGGTCCATCTCTGTTTCAAATTCCTCTACATCATCTCAAAGGCAAGACGGTGCACAGCTCTCTAAGTTTGACTGATAATCTCCATTTGAAGTCAAGATAGAGTGATTTGTGTGTTTCTGTCTGATTTTGTGATTCCTGGTGCTTCCACAGGTCAGAGGCTACAAGATCTTTATGCAGCTGTTCCCCCACGAGGTGTCAGATGTTCAGCCAGTTTTGGACCTTTTATGCAGACAGGACCCAAAAGACACTGAGGTGAGTTAGTCCCTCAGTTTCATTACTGATCATAGGCTCTGTAATGAGCCCCGCAGTGGAACATATAATCATGCAAGCTAAATTAATTAATGTGTTCTTACAGAAATCAGATCATATATATTTTTTATTAATTTTCCCCTAAATTTCACTTAAAATGTTAGTTAAAGACCCCCTATGGTGGCCATTTAATAATAACCATGTGCAAATTCATCAGTCAACACCACTGCTGAGTATTTCTTTTTAAAACGGCAGTGTATCAAAGACAGTCTCAAAAATACAGTTTCTTACAGTCACAAACATGTAACCAATCCCTGCAGGTGGGGCTTTCATCCACTGGTCAAAGGTTTCTATATACAATGTTTTTGCAGCATTGAGCAGCGTCACAGACATATTTGTTGATTGCTTGAACACAGTTTTTAATTTAACCAGAATCTCTCTTCATTCAAAATGCTCGAGTTTTGTTCAGTGCTGACTTATGCAAGCTCCCAAATCCTCATATTATAACAAACAAAGTGTAGATGTGAATAAAAGGTTTATTGTTCAGTTTCTTAGTGATTATAAGCAGAATGATTTTTGTGTGCTTTCTAATCTATTCGGAATTTGAATAAATTCACTCACGGATTCAATATTGCCATTTGCCATTGTGTAGCAGTTACTACTTCAGTTAACTGATTGAAAGTGGAGCAGGAGCTGGTGTGATTGAGTAGTTAACATATTCATCATGGATTCACATATACTAAATGAGGTTAGACTGTAGAGTTACATTCAAGCCATAAATACATAAAGAAATTATTTTCATGGGAAAAATTGTTTCAATGTATCATTTTGATTATCAAAGATGAGTTAACATTAATTACTGCAGGATAACATTATTGACTACAGGGGGACTTTTAAATTTTATGTGCCATAATGTAGTTTTTATGTCCAGTTTGCTGTGAAACAATGTAAAGACTATATATACAAATGTATTCATTGATCTAAGGTGAGAAAGTTGCAGAAGATCAGAAACGGGCTGTTTATACAATGCTTAGTTTCAATAAATGCTCTTTTTGGACTGGGGAGGAATTTTTTTTTTAAAGAATTAATTACAATAATGTGCTTTAATTGCACATTAAGGCCTTAATTCTAACTAAAAAAGGACACAAACTCAGAAGTCCTTACATTTACATTTATGCATTTAGCAGACGCTTTTATCCAAAGCGACTTACATTGCATTCAAGTTACAGTTTTTACATTTTATCAGCTCTTGCTTTCCCTGGGAATCGAACCCATGATCTTGGCGTTGCTAGCGCCATGCTCTACTATTTGAGCTACAGGAAAGTCCTTCCAAACAAATGATCAGTGAATAGCTTCAGGTAGTACACACGTGGTCAGAATTGTTGGTACCCTTGGTAAATATGATCAAAGAAGGCTGTGAAAATAAATGTGCATTGTTAATCCTTTTGATCTTTTATTTAAAAATAAAAATCACAAAAATCTAAGCTTTCATCTGAGAATAAGAATTTAAAATGGTGGAAATATCATTATGAAATAAATGTTTTTTTTTTCTCAAATACATGTTGGACACAATTACTGGTACCCCTAGAAATCCTTATGAGTAAAATATATCTGAAATACATTCCCATTCATATTCACAATTTTGAGCACTCCAGGGTGATTAAGAACATGAAATTATCCAGCCATGGCTTCGGAAATATAAATAGGAGGGAAAACAAAGCCCAGATTCCCTTAATCATCCATCACAATGAGAAAAAAACAAAGAATATATTTCTGATGTGCAGCAAAAGATAATTGAGCTTCACAAATTAGTGAAGTGGCTTTAAGAAAAGAGCTAGAGCAGTGAAAATTCCCATTTCCACCATCAGGGCAATAATTAAGAATTTCCAATCAACATAAAATGTTAGGAAACTGCCTGGAAGAGGACATGTGTCTATATCGTCCTAATGCACGGTGAGAAGGAGAGTTTGAGTGGCTAAAGACTCTCCAAGGACCGCAGCTGGAGAATTGCAGAAAATAGTTGAGTCTCGGGGTCAGAAAACCTTAATAAAAAAAATGTCAAACAGCACCTACATCACCACATGTTGTTTGAGAGGGTTTCAAGAAAAAAATCAAGAAAAGAAAATGCTTTCACCAAAAAACAATCTCCAGCATATTCAGTTATCAGACACCACTGGAACTTCAAATGGGACTGGCTTCTATGGTCAGATGAAACTAAAAAATGTGCTTTTAGCAGCAAACACTCAAGATGGGTTTGGTGAACACAGGGATAAAAAGTACCCCATGTGTACAATGAAATATACTGCTGTATTTTTGATGTTGTGGGCCTATATTTCTGCTGGAGGTCCTGGACATCTTGTGTAGACACATGGCATCACTGATTCTATCAAATACCAACAGATAAAAAATCAACAAGTGACTGACTCTGTTAGAAATCTTATAATGGGCCATGTTTGGATCTTCCAACCGTACAATAATCCAAACACAAACCTTAAAAACAACATAAAAATGGGTCACTGAGCACAAAACCGAGCTTCTGCTATGGCCATTCCAGTCCTCTGACCTGAACCCTATAGAAAATGAGTGAGGTGAACTGAAGAGAAGAAGCACCAACATGGAGCTGGGAGTCTAAAGGGTCTGGAGTGATTCTGGATGAAGGAATGGTCTCTGATCTCTTGTCAGGTGTTCTTTAACCTCATCAGGCATTATAGGAGAAAACTCCTATACTATTTTGGCAAATGGAGGTTTCAAAAAGTATTTGAATAAAAGGGTACTGTTAATTGTGTCCAATGTGTATTAGAGAAAAACATTTATTTCATAATGATATTTCCCCCCATTTCAAATTCTTTTTCTCCAATGAAAGGTTAGATTTTTGTGAATTTTTTTAAATAATAGATCAAAAGGATTAACAATGCAGATTTATTTTCACAGCCTTCTTTGATCATATTTACCAAGGGTACCAACAATTCTGACCACGTGAGTAACTAGTTGCTGCAGGGCACCATACGTCATGTCTGGAAGAATAGCATCCTTGTGTTATTTGTAATTTACCCTTCCCAAGAGCACAAAATCATCTAGTTAGTGATTGTATGTTTCTGTATTAGACCTGGGAAACACGCTACATACTCCTCCTCTGGCTCTCCATGACATGTCTCATTCCCTTTGACTTGTCCCGTCTGGACGGCCACCTGTCCACTGACCCCGGGCTGAACAGAGAGTCCATCATGGATCGTATTCTGGCTGTGGCCAAGGTAACACTCACAAACACAGACCACTCTTAGACTTCAACATCTGTATTGTATGTCAATGAGTCAAAATAGTTTATCATTATCTTTTTATTAATAATTTGTCAATTTTGTGAATCACATATATATATATATATATATATATACATACATACATACATACATACACACATATATATATATATATATATATATATATATATATAATTTTACTTAACATTACCTATTTGCCATTGTGACTTATTTTTGCTGCAGTCCTTTCTCAGAGTGAGTGACAAATCTCGAGATGCTGCATCAGTGCTGGTATCTAAGTAAGTTATATGTGTGTTTATTATCTGGGTAGCATTGGTCTGTATATCAAAAAATTAAATGTTTTGGCTGGCAATGTAAAATTAAGCAGCAGCGTAAACGTTGCATTGTTTTTATTATTTCCTTTCATTTTCTTAACGAGTGTCTCATTAGACAGTATTCATCATGCTTCTGTGTTTTACCTGTATGAAAGGGTTGAGACTGAAAGGGTTTAAAAATGTCTCTTATTAAACTTCAGTAGACTTTAGTAATTCATTTTTAGGAATCATTGCAAACTGGTAATTTATTTCAAACATTGATTTGCGATTCACAAGTCTTCATGTAATAAAATGTTTTAGTAAAATGTATAAACAGATACATTTTGCTGTTTAGTACTTTAGTCTGCCAATGTACAGTATATCGGTGCATATAAATGAAAATGACTAAATATTGTTCTTCCTTGAATTCATTTGGTAGTTTATTAAATTATTAAATTATTTTTTATTTAATTTTTACACTTAAATGTTGAATCCACTTGTCTAAATGGCTGTTTGGTTAAAATTCTGATTTATAAAAAAATAAAAAAATAAAAAATCTAAAAATTTTGCCCCGTATTATTTCCAATTAATGTCACTCGTATAATATCCAAAAGTGGTGTTTAATGCAAAACACTCAGATTTACTCCCTGACCAGTAGATGGCACTGTTTAAACATTTATAGATTATCTCTTTGCTTGAAGGATTTGTATTATCTGCACAGGTTTGTGACACGTCCAGATGTGAAGCAGAAGTGTTTGGGTGATTTTCTGGACTGGTGTCTGACCACCATCTCTCAGACCAGTGAGATGACCATGGAGGGAACTGTGACCCTTGATGGAGGTTTGCAATCCCTGGTGAGCCTCCAATCACATGCTGGACTGTTCATGTTCTCCACTTCCTCCTTTTTTTCAGGAGAATTAAAATATTGAACATTCAAATACTTTACATAACAATCCACAAGTCCACACCACAATTTTAGCAATAGTGAGACATGGGAACAATAGTGTTGGAATCACTTTCCAGGTGGTGAATGCTAAAAACATTGACAGCTAATGAGAATCCATGCGACTCGAGCATTTGAAGAGGCAGATGACAAAACTGCAGCACGTGCTTATAATAAACGGAATACTATCATCAAGTTGATAGCCGCTTAAATGCCGGTAGTTATCTTTATAGTTTTTGTTCTAGGTGTAAATGGGCCTTTAGGCCTTTAATTCCTGTGCTTGTTTAGTAGCTGCACATATTTGCAGGCGATACCCGCCAAAGCCTAGAGAGGCAGCGGTTACATGCCCTCCTACCTGTATTTTTCACTGCTTTGTTAAAACGCTGATAATCACTCATATTAGTGACTGATCTTTATCAGAATTATTTTCATTGCAGTGAAACATCCTGCATGGTTTGAAGTCCAGACAAGAGCTGTGAAAATGATCCTAGTGTTGTTATTCTTTTGTGAAGCGCGTCTCTATCCCCCGAGGCGCTCAAAACTGGCTCTGTGTGTTGAGAATGCCTGCGGTGCTAAAACTGCCATCAGTGTTTTGCATATATGCTTTAAGTGCCACAAGGCAGCGAGCAGGAACATGTGCGGTGCACTTTTAAACTTGATAATTACATGAGACTGCTGCTGGCACAAAGATTAACGGGATTCAGACATGTTGAAAATGGGTTCGATAAATTTGACTTAACATCAGCTTGAAATAGGGTAGTACCGTATTTCCCAGCCAGGGATGAGTGTATCGAAGGCTTATATAGATTTTCATAAAATGTTTAGAATAATTGAAATTAATCTCATAGATGTTTTGATTTTAAAAAGACTGCATGTCAAAATTATTTCTCACCAGGCCCAGCTCTTCAAGCATGGGAAACGTGATGATTTCCTGCAATATGGTATGTATATATCCTTTAGGTCTTTCTTTGGTCTAAGATTGTAGATAAATGCTTACTAATCCTTACCTGACTGTTCAAAGCCCCAACAGTGCTTCAGTGCCTGAATCAGAAGAGAATAGCTGAGAGTAACCAGGCCACATTGCGTAAACTGGGAGTGAAAGTTGTCCAGAGACTTGGCTTGACTTTTCTAAAACCACGTTTGGCCAGATGGAGGTAATTGAGGAGCGACTTATTGATAAAATATGCTGAAATGAAGCAAAGGATGCTTAAAAGTATTAGCTAGTTTGTAAGCATTTTGTATGACTGTATCCAGATACCAGAGAGGAAGTCGGTCACTTGCAGTGAACCTGGCCCAGTCTTCTGTCACTGAAAGCGTAGAGGCTACAAAACCTGATCTAGACTCTGTCAGTCAGGAGGGAGACTACGACATACCTCAGGATGTAGAGAATATTATTGGTGAGTATTCATGCACGTTTGTTTTGTTTGGTAAATTGCTAATTGCTCTCATGTACTGCTAATTTGCTTATTCATTGTTGCAGAACAACTGTTGATGGGTCTAAAAGACAAAGAGACAATAGTGAGATGGTCTTCTGCCAAGGGGTGAGAACAGTTATCTGGTCTAGGTGTGATAGTGCTATGTACAGTATATTTTAATGCCATATTTCTCTGTAATAATGCCTAGAGTTCTAAAACTTTTCAACAAAGTAAAATTATTATTTTTTTAACTCCTCTTTCTCTTTTAACCACCTACAGGATTGGAAGGGTAACTGGTAGACTACCTAAAGAGCTTGCTGATGAGGTGGTTGAGTCTGTTTTAGAGTGTTTCAGGTGCGGTGTGATATAACAGCAGGCCAAGATGTTATGATGTGGCTCAAGTATTTTCAAATGCTTAGTGAGTTCTTTTTCATGACATTATGTCTTTACATATTACAGTTTCCAGGAAACAGATAATGCCTGGCATGGGGGCTGCCTGGCTCTTGCAGAGCTTGGCCGAAGAGGACTGCTGCTTCCTTCCCGTCTCTCAGATGGTTGGCTTGCATTTTTTTTAAACTGTTGTATTCAATTTGAATGCTACTGGACTAAAGTTTTACTATTCCACTGACAAATTGTAATATCATAGCTATAATCATTGTACATCCCCTACACCATACTCGGTTTCAAAAACATTCATAAGCAAACATAATCCACTTTATGCAAACACTTAATTTCAAGTTGAAGAAGATCCTTTATTTTAAAAAATGCCACCACCCAGCTCCCTTTAATGATCTATTACATGTTTTGTCAAAGTGCACAAAATTCTCAGTGTACAATCTGGGCTGCCTTTTTCTTCCAATCAGTGCTTAATGTTGTACACTAAGAATATTTTGGAATTATCTATATTTACATTTATGCATTAGGCAAATGCTTTTGTCCAAAGCAGCTTACATTAAAGTTGTCAGTTCATGCGTACCCTTGGAATTGATCCCATGACCTTTGAGCTCTAATGACAAGCAATTTTACAGACATAAATAGAATGATAACTGAAGACTTCAATGTAGATGTTGACCGTCTTCCTGTAAAGTCTCTTGATTATTGATCTTGAGCATTGCTCCTTTGTTTCTGTGTAGCAGCAGTCCACATTTTGAGATCTCTGAATCAGCAGTTTTGTGACCTCTTTCTCTGAGTTCGAGCAGGTTCTTTGACCTTTGCTCTTTTGGTAGTGTGCCTCAGAGGTCTACTGTTTACCCGTTTTTGTCCCAGTGCCCGTGTGCTGTGTTTTGGTGTGTCTGGAGTGTCTTTGACTGGGCTCTTGTCTGGGGAAGGAAGACTTTGACTGTTCTGGCCCTCAGTTGTTTCTTGTTGGCCAATAGAAGAGTCATTGGTAATGTCCTTTGAGCTAGCTAGCTGACACAAAGCAAAGGCGGCAGTGTGCCTCTGGTCACATGGGTCTATTTCTTGTTCTCTGGGTGGAACAATTGTGCATACCTCAGCATTTATAATGGTTTGTGTTTCTGGAGTTTCAGAGCCTGTGGTGTTGGGAGAGGCTTGGTTGTTGGACTGTACCCTGAGGCAGAGGTTGAGCGGTGCCTCGTCCTGACTACTTTCTGAATCATAATGGAGCTCTCGGTCAGGGTAGTGGTGTGTCATGTTGCTGGATACTGCCCAGTCCCTCTTGGAAAGGTTAAGAGGACCTGGCTCCTCCTCAGTTTCTTCGTCTTCCTTTTCTGATGAACTCTCACGGCTTCTTGTGGAAGCTGTGGTTTGTGGTTCATTCCTAGAAAGATAAGACAAGATACCAATGTTTTTTTTGTTTTTTTTTCAATTATGTAAAGAATAGTGTAATCATTAACTTATTTGTGGGCAACCTAACCAGATATTCTTTTATTTGATTGTGATGTAAAGTGTTATTGGGGCGTTACATAGAGTTTACCTACCTCTCTTTCTTTTGTAACATGTTCTCTTGAGTTTGTCCACATGATTTCTTGGGTAAAATTTCAGTTGCTGTTGTAGCCCGTGGATCAGCATGCTGTGATTGATTGACTGGGAGTGACTCCTCATGAGAAGCGTGTCTAAATGTAACAGGGATCCGCTGGGTTACATCTGCAGTACTAGGCCTGTCTGGAGACCCAGAAGCGGCACACCCTTCTAAAGGACTCTGGCGAGTACCTTTGTCTACTGTACTGTACTCCTGGAAAGCCCTGTCCTCAGGAAGTCTGCCATAAGAGTCAGGATGAGATAGGGTTACTAGATGCCCTCCATACTCGCGAGGATAAAATCTGTTGCTATACACATCCAGAGGAAGATACCTGGTTCTCTGTAAGGACATGGACAATTCAGGGTGTTGGTAGAGGCTGTAGCGTAGCGGTGGACCAGGTATAATAGAATGGCCATATCTGTAGTGATAAGGATGGAGAAGAGAAGTACTAGGTGGGACCAAAGGTGATGGAACCAGAGGTCTCTGGGTCTCTCGAGGTGTGAATTGGTAGGCTGGGGTGTTTCCTTGGTTGTGTGAGTAGGGTGTGTAGAGAGAATGCAAGGGCCTCTCGGGTACAATGTATGAAGGATATTCCGGTATTAGAGGAAGAAGAGGTGCTGTGGAAGCAGGTGGAACCCATGGTGCCACTTGGTGGTAAAACTGAGGAATGGCTGAAGATGATTGATCATCTTTGTGTGGAGACCGAGAGAGAGCTTCGCTTTCACATGTTCGTGCAACCGGTGAGAAAGCTGAGGATATTTTGTTCTGGCCAATGTCCATGTCCGCATTTTTGTCCCTTGTCTCACGGATTGGCTCAGGGACATCTTTAGTGACCTCCTTGATGGGACTTTCAGGCTTTTCTCTTGGTCCCTTACCCATCTCCTCTTGTTCAACCTTGTCGTTGATCCTTTCTATTGGTTTGCTGGCTTCATCTTCCAGGGGTGGCTCTTTACTCTTGTGGTTGAAGGAAAAATTATGCTGGGAAGCTCTGGGTGTTTTCCCAGTCTGTTCCATGCGCTGAGACACCAGAGAGATGGAGTTCTTGCACAGGTTATACTTCATGTGGTTGAAGAGATGAGATTTGATGTTGCAGGTGAAGGGACACTGGAAGCACTGATATTTGAAAGGTTTTCCAGGAGGGCGGGGAATGTAATGGGGTTTCTTCGGCTTTCTTCCTTGGAGAGTTTCCATACTGGTGCAGTTGTTCAAATCCAATACTGCGTGGTTTGTCAGCTTATCTGGCAACAGAAATAATAATAATAATAATTAACCGTTCTACCACACCCTGGAGCAAAGCGTCATCTGTTTGTTGGGTCAGAAAGGTAGTGACCCAATAAAAAGTAAGTTTTCAACTTGGCTGTAGCTGTTCTGTATTGTTTGTTGGCCTGCGTGTTAGCATGACATGCACTAGCTGCACTGCCGAAGCCAAGGAAGGCATGTAGGAACATGCTCCCCTTTTTAAAACCTGATGGTGTGGGAAACCACATACACCTGTTTCCCATGACCTTACCTGCAGGATACAAACTCCAGACATTTAAAATCTGATCTCACTTACACTGTAAATGTAGAGAAGCTACCAGAGCTATTGGAATGATATTTCATCTATTATAACATCTGTAACCAATTGGACTGCTTCAGTGCTTGAAGGAAATTACTTCGACAATTCTGCACTACAATCAGGATACATAATGGTCCGGCAAGTGTGCAAAGATTTTGAGGCCTGAAGGTTTGTATTGGAAGCAGAAGACTGAAGAAAGAGATTGCCAGGCAAGTTATGCAGAAAATGACTCCACCTTAAGGAACCTGTTTGTCACAAGCTGTCGCAAGAAGTGGTGGCTCAGGTTTTGGCTCCCATGTTTCATACGAAACTGCTCCCTCCTTAAGGCACAAATTAAAAGGATTTTTGTATTGTGAAATTTAATTTTTTACTGTTTTATGTCTTGTTTCTTGGTTCTTAGTCATTCTTCTGTGGGTACACTGATAACTTGTGATTTCAGCATAATAAGAGACTTTGGATTTCTTTGGTTATTAAGACATAGACTGAATATTATGAGTATATATACAACCACATGGCAAATACTTTAGAATATTTTCTACCAGATGTAGTCTAGCTGGTGCATCTATAGTCAGCACTTAAGATCTACCCCTGAAACACCTGCTATGAAGTACATCAGCAATTCAGCCTTTACAAATGCTAAAAGTACATGTGAGCAGCAATAAGAGTTTCCATTGGAAATTGCAGCCTTACCTGTATTTAGACTCGACGTTTGGGATGTTGGATGTATGTCCACAGGGTACTTCCTGAATCGTATGATGGTCCCACAGTGGAACAGTTGGGCCGACGTGGTTGACCTTGAGAGCGGTGTCTGTTCGTTTAGGTGCTCCGTCTAGTTTCTGATGAGTCTCTCACGTTCTCTCTGAGGTGTTGACACTGTTGGGTGGAGTCTATGCCCAAGCAGTAGAGCCCTGAGGCAGCATCAATGTGCCTGATATTAGGCAAGCCCCAAGCCACAATACGTTGCTAGTTTGCCTCCTCTCTCATCTGCTAGTGAGAATCCACATGGATGAGAAGCCAGACAAGACTGTTTGTGGCTTTTGTTTGCCTGAATGGTTGAATTAGCCCAGGAGTGGTAGAGTTAGGTGTGAAGCAGGTTTGAGGATGTTGTCAGAGGGGTGTGGAGATATTGTGATTGTGAACCAGTGTGATTTGCATGAATCCAAATGTGCGCTATGCCTGATGTGAAGTGTCTTTCAGCATGGTTATGAAAATGCAGTTATATTGCCAGATCTAGATCTTCGTTTAATTTAACCAAATTTAATGATAGATTTTAGTGTTTTTTTGAAAATTTGATTCACGTTTATTTGCATGTACAGCATGAATCATAAACTCAATTTTGGCTCCACCTAAGACAGTTCCTTGTAATGAGGTTCTTCCAAAGGTCAACTATCAATACTCTCTCCCACTTGTGTGTTTGCGTCTATTTATGCACCACTCACATTTTATTATGAATGTTCGGTAATCTAAATCATAATTTTATCTAAAAAAAAAAAGTTTAAAAGATATGTTTTAAGCAATTAAAACTTTTATGGATGCATTAAATTGATCAAAAGTGTCAATAAAGACAATTATAATGTTCCAAAAGACTTTTATTTCAAATAAATGCTGTCTTTTTGAATTTTCTATTCATCAAAGAATCCTGAAATCCTGAAGTATTACGGTTTAAAAACATTAAGCAGCACAACTTTCAACAATGACAATAATAATCATCATCATGTTTTTTGAGCATCAAATCAGCATATTAGAATCATTTCTGAAGGATCATGTGACACTGAAGACTGGAGTAGTGGTGCTGAAAATTCAGCTTTGCATCAGAAATAAATTACATTATAAAATATATTCAGATAGAAAACATTTATTATAAATTGTAGTAATATTGGACAGTATTGCTGTTTTAACTGTTTTTGATCAAATAAATGCATATATGAATCTTTTGAAATATTTTGGATTGCAAAACTAATTATTTTTGTGAGCTAATATTTTGTCTGTATTCTACAGTGGTGCCTGTGATTATAAAAGCCCTGACATATGATGAAAAAAGAGGTGCATGCAGTTGGGGATCGAATGTACGAGATGCCGCCTGCTACGTGTGCTGGGCTTTCGCCCGTGCCTATGACCCAAATGAACTGAAGCCTTATGTCAACCAGATTGCCAGGTACGAACCCACCACCACCACTTCAGCCACTGTGCTTTACTGAGACATTATGGGCCAGATTTACTAAACAGGGCAAATTAGTTTGAGAGCGCAATTTCAAAACAACAGATTTACTGACAACGCGCAAATTAAAGAACACACACGCAGCATCTCATTTACATATCGACTAATGCAGTATACCAAAAGCAGCGCAAATTAGCGTAAGGATATGTTCGGATTCAGAAAGTGTTCTTTCTGGCATTCCAAATAAATTAATATGTGTGGAAAAAATCCTGTCCCTTCTACCACACACTCTGTTCCCTGCGGTGCCTCCTCCTAGCAACAAAAATTGCAGCCATTTCAAGCGCAAAATAGTTAAAGACATGCTTTTTTTTTGAGCGCAAATGTTAGTAAATCGCGTTGCTTGATTCATTTTAATTCTCTCCTCCCATAAATTTTGCTTATGAAAGGGAAACTCCTACAAATGCATATTCAATAAGGTCAGGCGCAAAAATAACTGTAACGCCTTTTCTGCGCTAATTCTTCACTGCTCGTCAGGTCTAAAGTCTTAAATATGAATATATGAAAATATATTTTTTCTCAACTCTTGATGGAAACTGACTCCTGTACGCCCACTATTTATTCAAGCATTTGGCGTGACCTTTCTTAGATCTTTGTGAAGATGTTTTTGGATGTTCTCCAAGATGAAAGCACTTTCCACCAGAACCAATTGTGGTGAGAGCTGATCTGATGTCAGTGATGGGTGAAAATGACAGCTCAACCTGGGTGGCTCTGTTGACCTTATGGTTACACTTTCTCTCCAGTGAAAATACCTTTTTTTGTAAGTGAGGTTAGGCTGTGGAATTTGATTAGTGAGGCTGCAGTTCCCATACTGAGGACTCTTTGTTTTTTAGTCAGCAAGCCTTACAGTATGTAGTAAGAGAAATGATCCTTTTTCATCACACTACCTGGTAATTATTTTAAGAAAATTCCTGTCACAGAAAATTATATTTGAAAGAAAACTGCTGTTTGACTTAATTCCTTCTCAAGAATTGAGTGTTCTAATTTTGTGAACATCTGTGGAGAATTGTTTAATGAGAATTGAACTTCCAAGAGGAAAGTTAAGGCTTGTATTATAAATGTCAAAAAATGCTCAACAGCCTCTTCTCATACCTGTTCGCCTGGCTGTAGTTATTTACCGGCTTAAAACCAGTTTATACACCTCTCACAGCTCATAACCTCTCCCTACTGAGGATAAAAAGTGTAGTCTGTTGGTCTAGTAAATTACCAAACTTAAAATGGAGTGAGAATCAACAAGTAGAAGCAAAATTTTGTAGTTTATGTGACTTGTGTGTGTGTTATATGCCAAGTCTTATGAATGCTTTTGTGTGACAGTGAAACAAGGAATATGAACTGACAGTCTTTATTTCTGCTAAGGGTCTAAAATGAACTGCAATTTCAACAAACATTGACACACAAGTTTCAAGACAGCGAGCATTATTTAATGGATATTTTTCAGGTAGCTAACATATTTTCTGTGGTGTCCCATGAGAAAGTTGTCTATTTGCTTTAATTGCGGTGTTTGGAAGTATTATTACCACTAAGACTTATGGTTAGGGGTTTGCTGTATTTAACTTTGCTGCGTAACTGTATATTGCAATTCTTCTTCTAATTCTGCCGTGTTCTGTTTGTGTGGTGATGTAGTGGTGATTCAGCTCAGCGAAAGAGTTTCATCAGCAGAAAGCATTTTTTTCCCTCCCAGGTTCAACAGTAAGCCTGTCAGTCACCATAAAAATATAAGGATATTACGAGAATGACAGCTGAAAGATGCTCCGCTGGGGCCCCCCCTCCCTGTTTGGGACAAGTGTGGGCCTGTGTGTAACTGACTGTGCACTTTGCATTACTCCTTCAGTTTGTTGGCCCTCCCTGTAACTTCCCTCCTCCCTATCCCCACGGTGCTGCCAGGTTTCGTCTGTTGTCGTGGGTTTCGGTCGCCATTTGGCACCCAGGCTGTAGGCCTGTCGAGTCCTGTTCTAATTTCATCAGCAGTCAAAGGTTGTTTCTATGAGCTTACTGACGCTTTCAGAAACCGTGTCATTGCATGAAACTACACTATTGGGTTTTTTTTTTTCCTCAATTTTGGAGTGTGTGTGTGTATACTGTATATGTATGTGCGTGTGTGTATATATATATATATATATATATATATATATATATAGTGACAGTAAAGAATTTTACATTGTTACAA